>JAUMHI010000035.1:5461319-5526941 GCA_032359435.1 Enteromius unitaeniatus
CACAGGTGTCTTTATGACAGCTATTGACCTCAAACAGGTGCTGCTAAAACTAAAGCTGGACTATTTAAAAGCTAAATAAAAGGTCTTTGAGGGTCAGAAATCTGGCTGATAAGCAAGTGATAAAATACGTATTTGACACAGTAATTCCCAAATTGTTAAAAAATAAATAAATAAATCATACAATGCGATTTCCAGATTTCTCTTTTTAGATTCTGTCTCTCACAGTGGAAATGAACCTATCCTGAAAATTGTAGACCTCTTCATGATTTCTAAGTAAAAGAACTTGCAAAATCACAGGGTAATAAAATACTTATTAACCTCACTGTATGTATATAATTGCTTTTTTATAAAACATCTTTTTTTTTTTGAAGATGTATAAATCTCAATTTCATAAAATTGACCCTTATGACTGGTTTTGTGGTCCAGGGTCACATATTGATAGAGCTGGTATTGAAGCAGGATCATTGTTTAAATACAGTGTAGTTCACTGACCTGGGCATCGAAGGTACGCCCGGTGTGGCAAAGGTTTTCAGCGTTGCAGAGGATGAACCCTGGCAAGATCTCCTCCTCTTCAATACCTTTGAGTCGCAACTTCAAGTTCTCTCCAGGGCCAGCATCATCGGTTTCAACATCGTCAGAGAGCAAACTCAGCACCTCTACAGTGTGCTGGACACGGATGAGACAGGCACATGTAAGTCAGACAATTCTTTCCACAAAACCTGATGTTTTAAAGGGTTACATTATAATCTTACCCTGTTGGGCATCATCACAAGTTGCTGAGCTTTGCTGATTGATCCCGACTCCAATTTCCCCAATATCACAGTGCCCATGTCCTGCAAAAACACACAGGAAACATTTTTATTTAACCAAAATGTGAAGGGACAAAATATTTAATTTTATAAACACGTTTACAGTCTTGTAACCCCCCCCCCCTCTACATACCTTATATTTGTCTACGATGGGTAACCTGACTGGTCCATCACTTGATCTGTTGAAGTTTGGCAAACTGTCCAGATGTGGAATGAATGGTAACCCTCTGTCCATAATACACAATAGTGAGACACATTATTTGTGTAGTTTTTTTTTTTTATTAATATGACATTTGTTTTCGATATTCCTAGTTGTCTAGTTACAATATCTCTGATTCATGTATCCCCTGGGGCCCCTGGACAATCAGGACATCAGATTTTAAGTATTATATAAAATTTAAATATTATATAGGAGAAAGTACAAGAATAAGCATATTAATTTTTATTACAGATGTATATTTTATCTTAGAAGGGATGATTTTGTTGGAAAAAGGTTAAAAAGCCACAGATTTATTTTTATACTTATACTCAAAAAGCATTCAAACAAAAACCAAATAACCACAAATCACACACTTACATATACCAAGGGCAGTACTCCGCTGGCTCCTTTAGATTGGCCCCAGTAAGTCCCGAACATGGCATGAAATGAACATCTTTCCTGGGGTTGAACCCAACTTTCTTCAAAAACGGAACAAGTTTCTCCTTACATTCTTCGTACCTATGTGCAAGCAGTATAAAAATATTAACACTCAATACTGCTTTTTCACAAGAGCAAGTAAAATACAATACAGTCTCTGTATACAAATGTCCATCTTCTGACCTCTCCAGACTCCAGTTCACTGTTGGATCATCCATTTTGTTTATAAGTACAATCAAATGCTTGACTCCAGCAGTTTTGGCCAACATGGCATGCTCCCGCGTCTGGCCTCCTTTCTCAAAGCCTGTTTCAAACTCTCCTTTCCTTGCAGAGATTACCTTCAGATAGAAAAAAAAAATTAATTCAGAGACCGAAGTAAATGAACAGACACTTTATGGTCTTCTGAAACATAGCCCGCATTCCAATGTGCATACTATCCAACCTAAATATTATTGAAAATTACTACCATTACATACAATTTAGGATGGATAGTATGAACATTGGGATGCAGGCTTACATTGGTATTCAAATAGCGCCCCCTACTGTGTCATCAGTAGAGAGAGTTTTTTCCCCATTGAGATTTTCTGAATTGCAGGTAGCATGAGTGGATATTTCTCACAGCTGTTTTTGAATCCTACTCAATGCTATGACTCACCAGCACTGCCAAATCAGCCTGTGAGGCTCCACCAATCATGTTGGGCACGAAGCTTTTGTGGCCTGGTGCATCCAAAATGGTAAAATGCTTTTTCTCAGTCTCAAAGTATGCACGTCCGACCTCCACAGTCTTTCCTTTATCTCTTTCCTCCTGGTTTGTGTCAAGGGCCCAAGAGAGGTACCTACGAAAAACCATTAACTATGAAAAACTGCTCCACCTTAGGCAAAAAAAAAAAAACAAAAAGTACTGAAGTGTTACGACTTTCAGCTGCGTTTGGAAGGAATCTGTTTGAATGCCCACCAGATGTTGTCTGGTAAATAAACTTATTAACTAAGCTAATTACCAAGTTTCCCTGTTCTTTTCCTTGGCTTCTTTCTCATACTTCTCCAGAGTTCGTTTATCAACCATTCCTGTTAAATACCTGGGGAGGAGGGGCAGAATATAATCTATCAGAAACATGGGAAGGAAAAACCAACAATATCTGCTGAAAACACTCCGACAAAATCAACAACTCACATGATTTGTCCTCCAATGGTTGACTTGCCAGCATCTGGAGGAAAATAAGATAAGAGAGAGAGAGGGTGAGGCCAGGACAGATAAAGATGGTAAAATTCTGTTCTCTAAAGAGGTTTTAAAAGTGTTTCCCATGATGCTCTTGAGATATGTATGAACTGAGATGCCTTGATGGTAACTGATTAATAATAAAGGGGTTATATAACAAATCCAAGCAAATTAGAGCCAAGAGTAAAACTGAAGATGATACAGGAACGGCTTATTTTGAGAAACTAAAGATAAGTTAAAACAACTACACTGTAATGAAATGGAATGAAGATCTTGCCAACGTGTAATTATAATACAGAATTATGCCAACTACCTCAGCTATATATTAAGGAATCAAAAACAATAAAACTCAAATTGTCCATAACATTAAAAATCTTTTCATGAGAATCAACACAAAGGAAACAGTCCTTAGGGAGTTTAAGCTGGACACTGGCATCAAATATATCATGTAAATGCAGTATGCAAACACTAACCGACATGGCCAATGAAGACCACGTTAACATGTTCCTTCTTGGGGGCATTTGGCTGTGTGGGGACTACTTTAGGTGTTGGCACTACTTCTTCCTCCTCCTCCATTCCTTCCTCTTGAGGGGAGTCTTCTTCAGCCTGACCCCCATCTCCTCCGGGGGTGCCTCCAGGCTCTGCCTCAACCTTGCTAGACTCGCTCCCTTTCTGTTCCCAGGTGTCGTCTGTTGCCATCTCTGCATCACCGTTCTCCATGGGCGGAGCTGATGTCAAAGGCAACATTGTCATTTTACACTGTTTATCCAATCACTGTTAGTCATGTGTCAATAACTTCAGTCGTTTCCTTTCTGACTAATACAGCTGTGTTTGGTATCAACAAATGTGCCTAAAAGCTATTTTGAACCACAATAAAACGTACAATAAAGATGACATGAAAACACAATCCCAAAAAATATGAATGCAACAAACCACTAGAACATGTAACATTTTAACTATAAAGTTTAAAAACTGGGCTCGTGAGTGCCATGGTTTTATGTAACAGCGGCAGCTCTGAGCTCATGATAGAGAGCAGTGTTTGTATTGGTTGAACAGGTTCTTCTGTTAAAGTTCTGCTTAAACATAAGCATTAACATTAATCCTTTTTTTATGATTTAACTCCATGTCAGCACCAATGGCTATACTCATGGCAAGAAAAAACCCTCGCAAGTTCACAATTAAGTGTTTGTTATGTGTGTGTGTATATATATATATATATATATATATATATATATACACACAAACAAACAAAAAAAACAATAAAATAAAATTATTTAATTGAATTATTCCCACAAAACCTCCTCCTTGGTGTGAAAAAAGGACTGGTGTTAGATATTTGGAAACGGGAAAAAGCAAGCAAGCACAAGTTACTGGCCAGAGACTTATCTGTACGCTTATTATCATTATTACAGGGATGTGAACCAAACTGTGGTTGTACGTCTCAGCGTTTACTTACCCTCAGGCTCTGATACTTCCACATTGGCATCTGCATCAGGACCTGCAGGAATACAAAACGCTTATATTTACAGCTGTAATTACACAGGACAGTCTAGTTTCCAAGAATAATCATCTTTAAAGCGAGATTGCAACTCAACATTCAACACATTTACAGAAAACAAACTGCACTAAGTAATAATAGTATGTGAATGGCATATCTTCTGCTTGCAGCACGTCAAAAAACATTGAAATGGCTTCCAACAAACTGCCGTGTTTTTGTCCAAATGGATGTTTTATTTCGTAACATGAACACTTATTGAAATAAATACATAGTTTGAGTATCATATAGTTGCGTGTTAAAACTATATCTCATAATATATATATATATATATATATATATACACACATATACAGTTTTTTAACTCAAATAAGCTTGGAAAAGTTTAATAAGCAGATCAAACCACATCACTGCATTACACGCTACCCTGATCTTTCTCAGAAGACCTCCAGTGTGTACCTTACAAACACTTTGTAGTGAAATACAACAACGGACAAAAGGGCTTCAGGCAAGACTTTAGAAACTTGGCTGTAATGGAAACATGTAGTTGCCTTGACATCGGCCAGATTCTGTGGGTAAATGCTTCTGTATTTGTACAGATGATGGTGAAACCGTCCAGTTTCCTAGTGTCGTGATTTACGATGACCAAGCCGACACCTGACTTTCATTGTTACACTATAACAGCTCAACACAGAATGGTACATCACGCTTGCAGTAAGACCGCATGGGGGTCAAACCCCACCCTTAAACAATCAGCCAAAAGAGGCCCCTCAAACCAAGCAGTCAAGCAAAGGAAAGATGGTTGTTTATGAAGCGCCAGGCCTCTGATCATCAGCATTGATGATATTGTCATGCAAACAAACACGAGCAGCTTTTATGTGCAAGTCCACGTACGTTACTAAAACGTCGATAACATGTCTGAAGCGGTCCAATTACCAAAAAAAAAAAAAAAGTTAGCCGAATACACTCCATTCCTTATCATCATACAGTTAGATTGCTATACGTCTAAAACGAGCTCCTACACACAAAGTCTCCACCAAACTGAATCACTTTGTAGCACGGGAGACCGGTGTGGTGTTATCACGGTGGTAATGGACACTTCTTACTCACGCCAAGAAAGTTTTTCGCTTTGTTAGATCGCAAATTACACGTCGGCCCCGTTTCCGCTTCGAGGCATTGACGGTAACTCTGGTGCTGCCTTAGCATCCGTGCTAAGCTCACGCGAACAAGCGTGTGTGCGGCTAACAGCTAGCGCGGCTAACAGTCGTTAAATAACCGGGAGCTCACCCGCTGACTCCACCGCTTCCGTGGAGCCCTTCGGCCGGAAGGTCGGGACGAACTCCGCGGCGTGCACGTTGGGGACAAACGGCTTGGCGTCCACGTTTAGGGTGGTGGAAAGAGCCTTGGAAAGTTGCTCGTCGACCTGGGCCTCGCCATCGTCCTCCTGATCCCAGGAATCAGGGGCAGTGTCTATCGCGTCCATCGCCACACAGCTGCTCCACACACGCGCTTTCAAACACGGACTTGATCGCTTTCGTGTCCGGCCTTAGCCGCTGTTAAGGTCACCCCGTGCGTCGTGAAAACTTTCTGTTAGCGCACTGTGGCCTTCCCCCCGTTTGGTTGAAACCAAACAGCCGGCGTCTCTCAGCGAGGGGCGAGAGAAAAGGGAGGTTTGACTAAGCACTCGGAATGAGTCCTCGTGTGTGCTGACGACTGCCCTGACCTCGCGGAGCAACAGCGAAGGGGATTCTGGGAAATGTAGTGGTTTTGGTTCTGAGAGAAAGCGAAAAGCGCCTGAGCGGTGGGGATAATAAACTACATTTCCGCATTATGGATGAACCCGAGCGTTTGCAGACCTCTTTTAAAACTTACCGAAGAGCCTATTTCCGTTCATATCAACTATGAAAAATCTGTAACTAAACATGTGCTGGAGTTTTTAAATTGGATTTTAAAATGTATCAGAACCTTAACTTTTGAGGCTTTTAATTATGTGATAAAGCACCCGTTTTTAAATAATTGGTTAAATGATGTAAAAGTTCAGGATAGTTTAGAGAAAAAAACAACTCCATGCTCATACTTCTGTTTTAATACCATTTTCTTTATTGTCATTTACATAACTGCTCCTTGTAATTATAAAAACCATTCTATTCTTACTTTTGACACAACATTTCAAGTCAGCACTTATCTCCCCCAAAGAAAAAAACCCCCAATGAATTATTGCACCAGTTAAGACAGTATCATTTTGAAAAGACGAGCAGATCTACAATTACATTATTCAGTAAGGAAGCACAGTTACGAAAAGAGCACTCTATGCCCCCAAAAATATGAATGGATGTGTTCTAGCTGTAGTGAATTTACTTCTCATGAATAACTCACACAATAGTCATGTTCTAAATGAAACTTCATAATTTCCCCAGTAGCAAAGCTTTTTTTCACCTCCTCTTTTTTATGTGCTAAAACAATTAACCTTGGTATAAACAACAAATAAGGATCTTCATTTCAGTATGTTATATTTAGCCTTCGTACACATCCAAAAATGTAACAATTACTCAAAAGAGACATCTCTGAAACATTCTTCACAGTGAGAACAGTATATAATTATCATTTCACTATTGGTAAAGCCAAAAGTGCTGGATGGATATCTGTTTGATTTAAACATATTATTTTAGACGTAAAGCAAATGTTACTTATCTCTAAATAGCCTAATGTCTTCCAAGATAATTATTTATAGAATAAATAAATATTCTGCTGTTCTGATTAAAGTGTGACACTCTGTACATAAATAGTGCAATAAGGCTATCTTTTGATTAGAAACATGATCATGAGTCTTTAAGCATCAACCTTCCTTCTCACACGTCTGCCTGTGGAGAATCTGCAAAGCCAGACCTGCTTTTGGCAAACAAAGACATTTTGACATTAATGTACAAGGCCACAATAGCCCTTTTCGTTGTGTAAATAATGTGTGGAAATGGATCAGAAAAACCTGTCAGACAGGCCTATAGATAACAAAGATAAGCGTCCAAAACCGAAACGTAACGGCTGTGTTACCCATTATGGAAGGATATACTGGCAGTGCACATAAAGAACTGTGAGGAGACCCTATAACATATGATTAACTAAACCTTAAAAATGTGCAACTGAATACATAAGAAAAAGGGACGTATATTCAGACAATATTTCCATGAAATTCCAGTGTTTTGTTATTTGCATTTAAAGCTGCTTCTTTCCTTAATTTCAAGAGTGGTTTGCTCAAGGCATCAAGGTCATGGATGCATTTCGCTCCGTGAGACAAAGCCAACCTGTGGGACTTCCCTTTAGGAGTGGTCTTATCTAAGGGTGTCTACACTCTCTGTCTCTTGTCCCTCTGGTACACGCTGGTCTGATGAAGCCATTTCCTCCACTATGTGGACATGACGCTCCTGAGGGACCTCTGCCTCCTCTACATCACTGGACTGAATGGGTGCTGTTTCCCTGAACGATTCATCGAGCTGGCTGACAGAGCTGGTTTCACTGACAGAGTCTGAGCCCGCTCCGTGCCGCCGGAAGAGTTTTTGGCCTGTGAATAACATGGTTTGATTAACCTGAGAGTTCTGTAAACATCAACGAAAGAACAAACGTGTTCTAATTAATCAGTGGACATTAGGTGTAATTATGGTCACACTGAGCTTAGATCAAGATGTTACCATTACCTGGAAACCGTTTGGGGATGGACTTGGGGGAATCAAGGGAAGCTTCTTTATTCATTTGGGCCTTTATAGAATAAACAGGCTCGGTGCTGTCCAGACAACCTATGAAGGCAAAATGGATGCTATAATAAACTGGAAACTACAATTAAACTGGTATTTGTTTGACATTTTGTGCATTACAAACTATAAAATAGCTATACCTTCAGCTAGGTTGAAAGTTCTTCCTTTGACAGAGGCCTGAACTGGGGAGAACCAGTTAAGCATAGAACCCACCAGAGGGATCTGTCGAAGTACACCCTGAAACGGAACACATTTTTTAATGATTTCATCAGAAAAGTATTTATTCAAATTACATAACCAGCATTGTTAAAATGGAAAACTAATGTTTGAATGAGTCACATGCAAAATGTCAAATATTCAAATATTTGACCTATAAATTAAGCGACAGAAATAACTAAAAGAGTTCATGAAGTGAGAAACCAAAATTCCCTTAATCTTTTGACAATGAAGCGGTCATTGTACTTAAAAAAAAACATCCTGTAAGTTTCAGAACTCGAATCTTTCTCATTAGTCTAAAACCAGCTTGCATTGAAGCCAATCTTCCAAAATGACTGCTTGTGTAATGTACGACCTCTCTTTTTGGAAGATCAACACCTGTATTTGCCTTGGTTTTTTTTGAGAGTTTTTATGAGAGAAGTGAACGCAGGTTTTTTTAATCAAGTTTTTTTATTTTTATTTTACAAGTTTAAAAGAGATCTTGTTATCTCAGATGTTCAGACTACACTGTCCATCCAGACATATTCACTTACCTCCTCCATCAGTTTCTCTTCACTTGCTTTCTGAAGCTGCTGCTCAGCTTCCTGTATGCCTCTTCTCACAACCTCTGTCATGTTTTCAAACAACTAGCCACAAACATACACAGATGCATTATATCTTAGGTTTCTGATTTTCATTTTCTAAAACAACAATTTTAACCACCTGTCCAAAACAAAAGTCAGAGCAAACCTTTCCACTTTCCTCAATGTCTCTTCCAATTGATACTATAGTTTCCACCAACTCTGCCACATCCAGGTCTTCTGTTGCCATACCAACGAATATGCAGTTTTGTTCCTCACAAAACTCAGGACCTGCACACAAGACAGAAGTTCTTGAGGACACTCGGTTCAAGTGAATTACACCAATTGTACTACAACTGTCATTCATAAGACCATCAGGAACTTACCATCCGAGAAGTACAGGTCAGTATCCAGCTCCATCAGCTTCTTAAGCAAGTCACTGTTGATCTTCTCCACCATGTGTTTTCTCTTGTCTTCATCCAGGTCTGTGATTCTGGGCTCATACCTTTAAAAAAAAAACAAAAACAAACAAAAAGCCATTGTTTAACACTGGAAACATAATGTGAATTTCCTTCTTCTTCAAGTGAGGAATAGAAGATATTAGAGTCACTTTATTAGGGTTTCCTTTTAGCTCAGCTGGCACAATGTGTCACATTTCCATTTCCAAGGAACACAAAACTGACTAAATGTATACCTCAAATGCACTTTGAATAAATGCATCAGTCAAATCCATGAATGTAAAGTAAAATGTGCTGTAAACTGATGCATGTGTGACTCCAGAGTCTCACCTCACACCTCCAAGACCAGGCCAGCTCTGGTCCTCGATGTACGAGAGGGAAGCTTGTTGTAGAACCTCATCCTTGAAGTCCTGTCTGAAGCGTAGGGTGCAGCTCAGCACTGGAATCATCTCTCCCAGCTTCTCCACCAGTGCAGCCACGTCATTCTCCTGAGTGCCAAGAGCTACACACATATACAGCACTATTAGCATGAGTTAACATGAATTGGGTCTTACCTCTGCAAAACAACGGACAAGTCCAAAAAATCTGATGAAAACTGGGAGGCTTTTGACTGCCCCATTGACTCCCAAGTAATGAACACTGTCAAGGAAAGTCCAGAAATCTTCTGAATACTCTATCTGCCATCAGTGGTCCAACTGTAATGTTATGAAGCTATGAGAATACTTTTCATGCACAAAGCAAATGAAAAAATAAAATGTATTCAACAATTTGTATCCTCTGTTTCTATGACTAGACGAATTATTGAACAATTGTTGTTATTTTTTTATTTTAATTGCGTACAAAAAGTATTCTCGTTGCTTCATAACGTTACAGTTGAACCACTAATGGCAGATGAAGTATTCAGAACATGTCTTTCATACTTTTCTAGACTTTTGCAGCATTTATTACTTGGCAGTAAATGGGACAGTTTTCATCCAAAATATCTTACATTGTGTTCCATGGATGAACAACATTTTTTACAGGTTTGAAATGACATAGGGGTTAGCGTTTGATTAAGGTCACAAATTTTCATTTTGGGGTGGATTATCCCTTTAATATAGGCTTATTAGAATGTCTAGTAACCATATCAAGTATGGGTTAGGGTTAGGTTAGGGCCTAAACATTGTGTTAGCATTCCCAATTTTTATTATTTCCAAATATCTTACCTGCAGCGGTCATGAGGGGGCTAAAGCGAACACATGTGCCCTCATCTTCCAGCTCAACCACATCCACACCACTTAGGGCAACTTGCTGCGCCAACTGCTCACCCAACTGTCAAATCAGATCAGCAGTTGGGTCACTCAAAATGATCTCAGCACTGTTATAAATGCTCACAATTCAGTCTACTTATTTCTCATAATGCACTGTAAGAAAAGTATTTACCCATCTGTTAAGGGCATCAAGGATATCTCTTTCCCCTGTAAGATAGCCTTCTACTGAGCCACCACTAGAGGCTGCAAATGAAAGTTTTATGGATTTCAGTCAACATCTCTTAGTATATACATGCAGAATATTTTTACAGAAACCTTTTTTCAAGAATTATTTGATGAATAGAATGTTATATACAGCATTTATTCAAAATCATCTTATTTAAAATCATGGATGAATCTGTTCTGAGGTGAATGTTTGGCTGTCGGTCACCGCACCAATTTGGATACTGTCCACACAGATCACAGATCTATAACTTATGGTTTTCTTTCACATCTGTCACAGGATATTGTCATCTGAAAGACTGAGTAGGGCTGGGCGATAAAACGATAACGTTCATTTTGAATGAATCTTTAATGTGACTTGGGAGGAACGAGTCATCTCGGGGAGTGATACGTTCAGTCGTGCATGCACATTGTGAAAAGTTACAAATCTGACACTTCTGTTCTGACCAACTGAGGAAAAAAGTACTGCGCTGTGAATGGCTATGAATTTAACAATCACTTATCTTATTACATCAAACTGTGCAAAAATTAACATTACTGTTATACCTCGTTCTCAAACTGTTTATTCTATAACTGTTCAACATCAGCATTGCGTGTGTATGTAATGCTGTGAATGTGAATTGTTATGCACAGTTAGCTCTTCAACTAAAAACCCCAGGTTCAAAAGTTAGGGTTAGAGTTCTCCTCCAACTTCAAAATTGTTCAACATTATTGTTTACTTACTTACTTTTACTTAAATAAAGGGCATTTGGCTGTCTTTGCACATTTGCTATGAAAACACTGGTTAGGTACTTCCACCTACATCACAAATAACCTTTCCAATATGGTTTTGTAATGCATGAGGTTGAGCTAGTACAAGACGAGCATTTGTGGTTAAAAAGTATAGAAAGTTATGCAAGATAAGTCCTTTGCAGCTGCAATAAATCTCCAATTTGGACAGTTGCCCGCCACTGAAGTCCACAACATGGAGAAAAATCCTGGAATATTTTCCTCAAAAACATAATTTCTCATGTTATGACTGAAGAAAGCAAAACATGATAATATTAGATGGCAATTTAACTTTGCTTAATAAGTGTTTTCAAAAACATTGACCCAAAAAGTTTGAACGGCTTACATGTCTGTGTTTACATATGTAAACACACACATACAACCAAGAAAAGGAAACTTACGAGCGCTGTTGTCTTGTGAAAACCTGAACACCACCACAGGGGAGTCCAGTTCATCCTCCACCTACAAACATCAGAAAGACAAAGAGGGTGGGGACGGGGTTTCAAAACACCGGTTACACATATGAGCATTCGCTGCAGGAGGCCTTAATGTCATGCTGTAAGCGCTACCATGTTATTGTGATTGGTTTAGTATTTAAATGTTGTGATGCAATGTCATGGAGAGGCTTTTTGTTTGCTAGCTACTGGTTTGACAGGTCAATCTGGACAATGTAGCACATGACCTAAAGTCATGCAATAGTGCTGCTGGAATGCCTAAATGATGCTGGAACCTTTGTTATAACTAAGAAAAGCTTATGTTGTTAAATGACAGGACAATGTCCATTATTATAATTATCAAACAAGGCTTCTTTCATGACTAATAGACATTTTTCATGAACAAATGTCTAACCACCACTAACATAAGTGAAGTCATATAAATATCATGAAGTGTCTCTACATGTACATCAATATCTCAAAAAATAAATAAAGGTTGCACTGTGGTTCCTGTTATAACCATGTAGTAGTAGCTATCGTATAACTTTATTTTAAACAAATGAGTGTTAGTATTACATACAGGAACAACACCGCTTAATTTCGCTCCTTCTTGCACAAGAGCCATTTTAATAAATTCTGCTCAGTTTCCATGATGCTGCATCATTGCTCCAAAGCAAGGTCCAGCATTGATGCCCAACGAGTCATCAAGCTCTGTGAAGTGACATTTCTCAAATGTTTTTGTACATGCCTGTAGCACTGGCAGGCCTTTACACGAATAAAAGCCTTCAAACGGAGCACCAGCACTTATGGGTGGACATGGTGGGGGAGGGAACAGTGGAGAAACAGCGCGAGTGAAGGGGAGGAGGAGTGAAGTGGGATCAAGCAGGCAGAGGGTTGGTCCCACCTACAATAGAGAGTATAAGAGAGCCCAGCACGTCCCGCAGCGAGCCCCCGGAGATGGGAGGGACCCGGGAATGAGACACCACATCCTGAAACCAAGGCACCCACGCTCACTACCACACTATGTATACAGTATAAGAGCTGCACACAGCGCTGACGGTCACAAACCACACCGTCAACAAACATATGACAAACACTCTGCTCTTTACCATGTGCAAAGCCTCGATGAGAGACACCTCACTGTCAAGGATATCCTAATGGTGGTGACACAGAACAGAGGTGTTTGCTTTTAAAGATTTAGGCAAGATGCTCTGAGTGACAGGAAAAAGTGGGCCACTGACAGATAGAAGAGAACTAAATTTCAAGAAGCTGCCAGATAAAGTGCAGAGACAAGAGTTGTGTCTTTAAGATACCAAATGTACTATTATGTATTAATGTTTTCAGCTGAATTATTTTAACACGGTGATACTGTCAGGTTGCAAATGGCAGAAATGCCTGCTGGTGCTAATGAGGTCATCGAGATTTTAAAAGGGATAGTTCACCAAAAAAGGTCAAGTTGGTCATTGTCATTATGTATTTGCCTTTAAGTTACCCATCCTTTCTTTTTTTTCCCTGTGGAACACAATTGGTGAATTTATGAATAATTGTGGCCTTCTTATGTAAAGTGAATCAGAACAGGTGCTGTCGAAAATAAAAGTTTAACTTTTAGGAATTGTGTCAAATGCTTGTTTTTCTTAGTCCATTCAAATTTCTTTCAGTTAGCATTTAAATTTCAGCATATTTTATTTTAGTTATTGCCGCCACAATACATTTCTAACGTTTTTAGGTTTTCTTCTAATATTTGTATTTTATACAATTTTAATAGTTCTTGTTTTAGTTAACAGTCCTACCAAACATTCTTTGATGTGAATAATGTCATATTTCCTCACACAAAGCTATGGCATGGCTTAAAATACAGGTCACAAATCACAAAGGCAACTTTTAAGCTACTTTTAAGGAGCATCTCTTTCCAGTCCTCATTTAATTTTATTAAATATAAGTATGAAAAGTGTGAAATACCTATTTTTTATAATTACCAAACTTTTTTTTTTTTTACATAGCTTTGGAAGAACATATGAGTAAAGACTTTTTTGGTTGAACAATTCATTTATTAAATAAAGGAAGCAACACCAACTTAGGGCAATACTGATATGCAGAAGTTTCAAAATCATTTCGATTCACAGTCTTTTTTTTTTTGTGGTAATTGTGATGTAACACTAAAAGACTCTGTACCAACACAGCTAAAAGGATGAAGACAAGTTCACCTACCGAGGTTTTTATTAAAGCCAGTGTCTTCAAATGCTCCAACAGCTGTTGACTCTACGGGGAAACAGATTCAATTCCCAACAAGGTCAGAGTATAATTCTTGTGTTTAAAGTACAGTGCATCGGATTATCTAAATGAAGTTGGCAGGGTACTCACTAGCTGCGAGGCATGCTTAATCCTCTGTACAATCCCATCATGCCCAAGGTACTGAAGGGACAGCCAGAGAGGCAAAGCCCGAAGCTTCTCCACCGCTTGGCTGGAGGTCAGGCCTGCTGCCAGAGACTGCCCCCAACCGGCAGGGAGGATAATTAGCATCAGGTATTTGCACAGTACGTTCATATCTTTAGGCTGCGTTTCTATATGACGTGCTGTAAAATGATTGGTGTTTAAAAATAACAGCTCAACTTACCAGGGCTGGATCTTCATGTCTGTAAAGGGTGACGGCAGGCACAGCCGGCAAACCCAACCACGGGCCTGGAGTTAAAGTCATGCTATCACACTTGGAGGCCGCCTTGACAGAGAGAGGAAGAAAATAATAGCACATACTTCACAACAGGAATCAAATGCAGATATATTTGGGCCAAAAACACACACAACATACCGTGACAGTAGAGGAGACCTGACCAAGAACGAGAGTTGCCAAATTCACCCTAAAAGAACGGCACAGAAAATAAATGTGAACTATGATGAAGAGTAACTATAAAACTTAAATCTGTTTATTTAAAAACAGGACCAGCTAATACCAACCCCTCCACATGGAGCCACATGTTGTACTGAACACAGAGCTCCTTCAGACGACTGAGTTTGTCTGTGTGACCTGCGCCTGGCGTTCCTGAGAGATGGAATGAATTTGAATGATTGTAAGCAAACCTGACAACCAACAAAGGCTTGCAAAAACTACTCTGCTTGAATAAATAAAGTCTAACAGCAAACTGACCAGCATTTGCTATCAACAGCAACGGAAGCTTCCCTGACTCACGATCGTCTTTGATGAGCTTGTCAAGTAATGCAACATCCTGGAAAAGCACAAGTTGGGAAAAAACACACCATTTCAATGCATTTGCTGTTAAGTGTATCAATACCATCTTATTACTTGCACTTTTCTGAACAGTTTCTAGAAGAGTTTCTATTACATGTGTTCGTCTGTAGTGTTTTGCATATGCACTCAGGCAAATTCCTTGTTTATTTTTTACTTGGTTTAATATTATGTCAGGGGGCAGTAAGATTATTTTAAAAATAAAGTAAGATTTTTATTAGAATATTTAACTCATCACATTGATCAAAAGTGAGAGTAAAAACAAGTATAATGTTACAAATACAGCTGTGGCCAAAGGTTTTGAGAACGACACAAACATTAGTTTTTACAAAGTTTGCTGCTAAACTGCTGTTAGATCTTTGTTTCAGTTGTTTCTGTGATGTACTGAAATATAATTACAAGCACTTCATACATTTCAAAGGCTTTTATCGACTATTACATGACATTTATGCAAAGAGTCTGTATTGGTCCTATTTCAGGACCTCTGCAATTCAACTGGGCATGCTCTCAATCAACTTCTGGGCCAAATCCTGACTGATAGCAACCCATTCTTTCATAATCACTTCTTGGAGTTTGTCAGAATTAGTGGGTTTTTGTTTGTCCACCCACCTCTTGAGGATTGACCACAAGTTCTCAATGGGATTAAGATCTGGGGAGTTTCCAGGCCATGGACCCAAAATTTAAACGTTTTGGTCCTCAAGCAACTTAGTTATTACTTTTGCCTTATGGCACGGTGCTGGAAAATGCATTGTTCTTCACCAAACTGTTGTTGGATTGTTGCAACAAAACTAGTTTGAAAAAGTAGGTTTTTTAACATTTTTCTCAATAATTAATGAACGATTTGATTGACAGCAATGGTCCTTGAGGCAAAGTTGTAGAGAACGAGGAGACTTATCACATGATATAAATATTTATATTTTTTTGTATATTTGGACATGTTCTAACATTTTAGGGGTTTTTTTTATTTGGGGAAACTGTGGTTTTGAAGCATTTTTAGCTGTTATAGCATCACCTATGGTGCGATCTTCATGAAACTTTGCATAGTATTTAAGAGTGTGTTTTTTGAGGCCTTTTTTAATGGTTATAGTGCTAGCAATGGTCTGAGCTCTATAAAACTTAGCATGCTTTCTAAGACTCATCTGTCACATGTTTTAACCCACGTTGCATAAAATTTTTAGTATATGTGGCCACACCTCTTTTTAAATGACGCTGTTACAGCTAACCTAAAGACAAAAGTCAACATTTTTTTGATAATTATTAATCTAGAGAGTTGTTCTGTATTGGTTTGATCGAGATTGGGCCAAAAACCTGATACTAGTTTGCAATATAAGGTTTTTAACATTTTTCTGAATAATTAATGAACCGTTTGATTAACAGCAATGGTTCTTGAGGCAAAGTTGTTCAGAATGAGGAGACCAATCATATGATATGTTTTTGTGTGAATATATGAACATTTGAATAGGTTTTTAAGTCTGAGGTCATTGTCTATAGAAATACTGTGTTTTAGAGGCATTTTTAGCTGTTATAGCGCCACCTATGGTCCAATTTTCATGAAACTTTGGTTAATTGTTAAGAGTGATGTGAGACATGTTCATAGCAAGTTTCATAAAGTTTGGAATTTTGGTTTGCGTTTTATAAGCTGTGGGGTTTGTGTGGCCACGCCCCATTTTTAAATAAGGTAATTAGAGCTAACAAAAATACAAAATTCAAAATTGTTTTGATAATTATTGATCTAGAGAGTCCACAGATTATTACTGCAGTGGTTTGGTTCTGATCGGGTGAAAAACCAGGGACTAGTTCGCAAAAGTAGGTTTTTAACATATTTGTTAATAACTAATGAACGGTTTGATTGAGAGCAATGGTTCTTGAGGCAAAGTTGCTCAATAGGAGGAGATCTATCATGGGTGTGTCAAACACCACATGATTGCGGAGCCAAAAAACTCATTAGCACCAACTTGTTTCAAAATTCTTACAGACCTTTAGGGCCATGAGTCGAACATTCCCAGCGAGTTTCGTTCCGATCGACCTCCATTAACCTTGTCTAATTAGAGCTTAACATTCATTGGCCGATGGTAGCCATGTTTTTTAAGATACGCCAATATCCTTTTATAGGCTTGTGCCAGTTTGGACCAAGTTGCTGCATATCAATTTTTAAGCCGATCGGACTAACAGTTGTCTAGTTATAGTTGAAAATATGTTTTTTCTTTTAAAAACAAATAAATGCTAAACGTCTCTAATAAAAGACAACTTCCTACCATTTGGTGCAAGGAGCCAAACATGGTGTTACACGGCACAATACAGAGACTTGACAGAGGCAGTCCCAGCTGAAAATCAAACACAAAAATGTTGTCTAATCAAAGCAAGCAGTATCCACTACACATAAACACACACATTTGTTTGATATAGTACAGTAATGTGAAACATTCGAGACCCTGCAGCACTGACATGTGATGTGGAGGTGACAATGGTACCTGGCTGCAGAGATGTTGTCCCAGGCCGGGTCTGCATGCAGCACTTTGGTAAATCACAGGAAGTTTCGAACTGAACAACGTAAAGCCCTCTGTAGCGTAGTCCTCATAATGAGTATTAATAGCCAGCCGACACACCTTCACCAGCCCCTCGCGGTCATCTTCATGAAAATACGCTGAGCCATTTTCATATCTACAAAAAATAATTTATATAGAAATATTTTAAATGTAATATTCAGCAGATCTCAAAACGGATATCCCTTTTCATTCTGTTCATTGCACCGTCTAGATTTAGCTACATTTAAAATGATTGGTTTTAGTATTTAATACTAAAAATGATTTGCTTATTGGTATCAGCCAAAATTATCAAATCATTGTATCCTTAATCCGTATAGCTTCAAAAATCATCTTTTAAAACAGCAAAAGCCCCTATTTCAAAGAAGGAAGAGATATTTGTGCACACTAAAAAACAAGACTGAGATAAAGATTCCCCTTGTCCTCTCTTATTCAGCATTAAATCTGTCACTGTTCTCACCTAAGCTTTTCAAGTGAAGACACTGCCAATAAAATTTGCTGAGGTGGAGCCTATTATTAATGATCAAACACACATCTCCATAAATAGCTTTATATCGCTTAAAAGAGTGTGTATGACAGGGAAAAGAGAAACCCCCGAAACCAGCATGAGATCACTGAGAAAACATGAGCGTACCTGAAAAGCCTGCAGAGCCAGAGAGTGGTATCTGACAGGATGCGTGTGGTCAGCTTTCTCAGTCTTTCTCGTTCCAGGACAGAAATATATGCAGCCAGACTGTGGCCCAATAGAGCCATGTGTCCCTGCTCTCCGACATACTGCATCCTGCTAAACATACGTTCATCGTTTTATGACACACAGAGGGGTTTACACACGCTCTCAGTGCAATATAATGGAGCTGTTAAGGTCTTGATGTCAATATGTAGACCAACCCAAAGAGTAAAATAAGGCCTATGGCGTTACTCAAAGAGACTTGTATTCAAAAGACTTTTACTTTAGATTTTACTGAAGCATTCACAGATACCACTAATTAAAAGGTTAGGTCTGTACGATTTTCGTGAAAGAAGTCTCTTAAGCTCTAAAAGCTTGTATTTATTTATTTATAAAATAGAGCAAAATGGTAATTTTGTGAAATATTACTACAATTTAAAATGTGTGTTAAAATGCAATTTATTACTATAGTGTCAAAGCTACATTTTCAGTCACATGATCCTTTAAAAATAATGCCAATATGCTGCTCAAGAAATACTTCTTAACATTATCTCTGTTGAAAACAACATTATGTGGAAACTGTGACTTTTCTTTAGTATTCTTTGATGAATAGAAAGTTCAAAAGAACAGCATTTACTTGGTAACATTACAAATGTACTTTTGACCAATTTAATGCATAAATAAAAGTGTTATTATCTTTTTTATTATAAACCTGTTCATAATTCTTAAGGGATTCATTTCTCGGCATTAGACGGACAAACCGAGCATGCAGTGACCTACCGATAACCCTGCTTGTCATCATCTCCATGCATCAGGTTCTGGACAAGCTGGAGTATGCTGACAACATCCTGTCCACTGTCAGAAAAATACAGAAAAGGATAAGTAAGGACTTTAGTGTTTTATAGCTAATACGCGCTGACTTTAAATCCCACAAAATGCCTTAGAATTAAACAGGGTAGAGTTACAGAGCAAGAGAAGAACTGGTGTAAATGTCTCACTCACTCTCCTTGCAAGGGTCCTGGAATTTCCCTCCAACTCAACTTCCTTCTTTCTTTGCCCTGTTCAGATTCCCTAAATGAAGCCAAACAGTGTTATATTATGTGAAGCTAAACTATGGACATACTGTCAACACACCACAAAGACAGCTTAGTACTGGCATTTTAAGTGCGATTTCTGGAAACATTGTAATAAGAAAAGTGAAAGCTCACAGTTTTCCACTTTCCAAAATCTTCATGGCATCAGACAGATGGTTTCCCATCTCAGCAAGTGTAGGGTCCATCCTCTACAATGACACAGTAAACATATATGGTTATCCTTGAAGGGCACTGCACTGAAACATTGGAGCACTTGCAAACGTGATGACAATGGCTGTATATCACATTACTTGTCACATCAAATAAAACTATTCCTCAGGCTATTTCACCTGTAGGGCACTTTCACTGTCTACGACAGAGGAGCAAACATGTAGGCCTCTGTCCTTTCGAAATAATTATACATTTAAGCACAAACACGCTTGCCGACAGACTTGCAAATGAGCCTGCTGTTCTGTCTTTATTATTGCTTTTTTAGGTCCACACTTATAATTCCTGATAATCAGGATGTGGGGCGTGTTAGAGAAGCAAACCTGTCGGATGACAAGGCTCATTTCAATACACAGGCACTCATCTGGTATGTACACCTTATCCAGGAAAACTGGATGTCGTGTCCTCGTGCGCATCCTGATCTAACGTAACACTTCATTTTGCACCACAAAATGATTTTTTAGATCAAACTTGCACGTGAAAGCGAGTTGCAGACCACCATCTATCTATTAACAGTTCAATTTTCCCCGTTGCACTTTCACATCTAAAGAAGACGGAGAGTATCAGTCTCTACAAACACTCGACACAAATGACTCCGGGTTAGCTCCGCATCATCCTCCCCGTGGCAATGACAGTGAATAAGCGTCCTGCACTTCAATCATACGAGCCTGTTTTACATTACCTTCACAGGCGGCTTATCCATGCAATGTTGAAAACCCAGTCGCAGGGACGTTGCGTGCCCCCCGTGCGTCGTCGCGTGCTGTGTGTTTTAGGGAAGCAAATCCAAAAAGCGCTCAAATCCACCTCGGATACCCTCTCGCTTCGATATTTGTATAGTCAGTTGAATCGTGCTACTTCCTGGTGTCATGCCGCTCCACGCTGGCAGCGCTGACGTAGCCTAAACATACGCCCCCTTTACAGTCGCGTGAGCTCCTCGCTTTGCCCCAATCAAAGACATGTAACGTCTGTGGTGATGATGCAGTGCAATGATGTGGAGTCCGAGCCGAAGCGGTTCTTTCGAGCCGATTCGGAGGTTGCAAAAAAAAGAAAAGGAAAAAAAAATAAAAAAATAAAAAACCTTTTACGTCATCACGTGGTCTCTGACCTCTCGAGTGGCAATCACATGCCTTTTAGGATTAAATAAAAGTAGGGTGTCGCTGTTACCATGACTGAATCATAAATAATAAAAGTATTGAAGAATAAAAATATTATATATTTATGTCAATTATATTCAAATCAGAAGCAACAAACAAGTTTGCATGTTTAGAATTGCTGTTATTCAAATATTCTACCATTTAACCTACTTTTTTTAGTTACGATGCTGAAAGGTTTAAAATTCTCAGATTTAAGTGCTTTTTTCTTTCACATTGCTAAAATCCATGGACATGGGTAACACTTTACAATAAGGTGTCTTTTGTTGTTAATGCAATAGCAAACGCTGAAATGAACATGGACCGATATTAATAAATGCTGTAAAAGTATTGCTCATTCTTGATCCATGTTAGCTGATGTTGTTAACTAATGAACCTTGTTACCTGAACATGTTTAGAACCAGAGGTGCGGGACAAACAAAACCAATATTTTGATCAATATTAAGTCTACGTATGTGCATGTTAGGCTCATCATCTCATAAGCCTACCAAACAAACATAGTGTCACATAACATTCGCTTTATATATAAAGCTAGAGCATAGAAAGGTGAAATGTGTGAGTAAGCACCAAAAGTCTCAGTAAATGTGTATCGCACGAACATAAAAGTTAGATCCTGGTCGTACGGAGTAAGTGGTCGATCTTCATGACATACAGATCGGACTGAAGCGCTGGGACAGATTAATGTGGGATTTAAGCAGCACCTGACTAAGTAACGGGAAACTGCTGATCACTGGATGAACGCGCGCTGGAAGCTTTTCGTTTAATTACTAATGGATAAATGAAGCGTAATTCTTATTTTTGCCTTGCTGTCTCTTTTAAAGTGAGAGAAGATGGACTGAACCCAAGTACGCGATTGATCTGTGCTTTATTTGGCATTGTTTTGTAATGATCTAAAACTAAAGGATGTTCACCAAGAGTCACAATGAGCTGTCAAATGATTAATCTGTAGTGTATTGTGTCATTTAAAAATACTGACCCAGCTTGGCTAGAAATAATAGCTTAATTGAACATTTAACTTGAAGAGCAAAAGGTCATATTTTATGAGCTTGGCTACGGCCGCCTGTCAATGTCAGGTCACTGCACTTTTGTTTCCTGTCCATCGACATCCTTTGCAAAGGTTACGGAGTAGGCCTGCAACGCGTCCTGTTTGGTTGAACATGAGAAAATCTTTTTTTAAACGAGCAAAGGTATTGCCTTGGATAAGCAATGTGACTCTGTACGGATGCTTGTTCGCCGGCGGGGACTTCGTGCATCAGTGCATGATCGCGCAGAGAGAGGAAATGGACTGGAGACACACGAGAAACGTGGCGATCGTGGCGCTCAGCTTTCAAGGCAACTTCAATTACTTCTGGCTGCGAGCCTTAGAACATCGTTTCCCGGGAAGATCGGCCGGTATGGTCTTCCGCAAACTGCTTTTGGACCAAACTTTTGCTTCACCTTTGGCGACCAGTGTCTTCTACACAGGTGATGTAGATTCAAGTCGGCCACAGTCTCATATAATAGCCTGCATCTGGTTTTTTAATCACTCGATTCGTTGTCTTTACAGGTGTGAGTTTCTTGGAGGGCAAAGAGGACATATTTGCAGACTGGCGAGACAAGTTTTTTAATACATACAAGGTAGGTCCTTGGTGAACCACCTAAAAGAAGTCATCTTTTACCTGTTAGCCTGTGAACAACCTCCTTTAAAGAGAATCATTTGCTGAAGTCTGAATCAAATATGTAGGCCTACAGTAGTTGCGAGATCTTTTAAAGGGTTACGTTTTGAACTTTTCTTGTCTTTCTGTACCTTTCATATCCTTCTAGAGCCAGATTTTATACTGACATCAAGATCACGTCAAGATGATAAAAAGAAAAAAGCTATACACGTGGTATAGGCATATAATTGTTCAAAAAGCTACATCTGATCTTCATTTTTAACATATTTCAAAAACTGTGGTTTTTTTTATTGTGCACTCCAGTTTATCTCTGTCAAACTGCAGTTTAATTAGGTTAAAAAATAACAACAACAACAAACTAACACAATGAATTACAATAAAAATCATTATTTTTAAAATGTAAAAAATAATGGCTTTTCCCCCTATTAATTCTTATTTTGCTGCTTATTAATAGTTATTAAGGTAGTTGTTACGTTTAGGTATTGGGTAGGATTAAGGACGCAGAATAAGGTAATGTAGAATAATATGTGCCTAATTAATATTAAGTAATATGCAAACTAATAAGCTACTAATAGGTGTAACCAAACGTTATGGCTGACAGTCTAAATATATTGTTGCATTTCAGACTGGACTGATGTACTGGCCATTCATGCAGGTAAGAGCCACATTCAGTCACTACATAATATAAGCACGTCTTCATCCTTTGCTTTGTTCTTAAAGTGCATTGTTCATTTTTCCCATCTAATCGATATTTGTGTCGAGTAACCTGTATTTTTCTTTCAGTTTCTGAATTTTGTTCTGATGCCTCTGTACCTGAGGACAGCGTTCATGGGCTGTTCAGCGTTCCTGTGGGCCACGTTTTTATGTTTCTCACGACAGAGTGGGGACGGCACGGCAGCAGTGGCCTTAGCTTGGATCATGGCCCCCAAAAAACAGCTTCTACCTCGCAGTACCGACAAGGAGAAATAGCGACACAGAGGCGCACATCAATAACATAGTGCCTTTGCGGATAGACAGTTCTGTCACACAATGGTACTGCATTGAGGCTGTGCTTATTACATCTTATTGTACATCTTACATTGCATCTTATTACTTATCTTATTAAGAGTGATGATAAATTAACCTATTTGTGTACTTCATATTTATGTTGAGCAAGCCCATTTTACTTAATATAGTTGTGTGTGATTCAGTTTATTTATTTATTACTGAAGGGAAATGCATTGTGTCTTTATGAATTTCACTGGGTGGATTGGAGGGGCCTTGTGACATTTGTGCCCCAGGTTAGGTGGCCATTCAACCCATATACCTTATTTATTTATTGAAATATCTAAAAATGTTCAGTGTTTTATCCAAATGTGACAGCCTTTCATTAAGAAATAAAGACGCATTCATTCATAAGGTTTACATAATATGCACATATTCATAAGGGACGCAGTATTAAAAAAAAGATTTGTATTTTATTTTATTAAACTTACGTAATAGAACAGTATATTACTGGTGATTAAATATGGCAGATTTGACATGCGTTTTAGGTTAAGCATTGTTCACTTTGTTTGTGAGTCTTACGGTTTCTTGTGGTGCGGTGTGGATTTTATGAGATATTGAGGGTGATGCTGGGTAACAGATAAATAGCTTTTCCGGTACTGATTGTCTGTGTTGGATTATGCAGGATCACACGCTTGCTAATCTTAGAAGGGCAAAAGTGTCTGGTGTGCACTCACTGCATGCAAAGACCTCTGACAGCAGGACAGAAAAACCTCTATTGTGTCATTACTTTAGCATATTAGTGTCAAAAATGCCTTTTTATTTTGTTTTTTAAATGTGTTATTTTTAGACAAAAAGAATGATGAGAAAAAAAACAGAATGTGCTTTATTCAAATTAGACATTTTTGCAGCCCCTTACTTGTAATTACAGTTTTTGAATATACACATACAAATAAAACATACATTTTAACAAATAGATAAAAATAGCAACAATTAAAAAATTAAATAAAATACCCCCACCCTAAACTTGACCTATAAGTGCTATGCAGTGGTATCCAAAAGTAGGTACTGAAGGCATTATAAACATATTAATCACAAGTTTGTAAAAAGGAAATAAAAGGGGACCAAATTTTTAAAAGGTATGATTCCTGATTTTTTTTCAGGTGTATTGTACCTGTCAACTCTGTCAGCCATAATTTAAGAGTTGGAACTTCTTTTTTATTATAAGAAAAACTGTTGTTGTACCTGTGTAAGTTTCAAAAATTCTTTAGAAACTCCAAATATAATCAATATAGGATCTGGTTTAATAAGACTATCCAATGTATCAGAAAAAACTCGGAATAAGAAACACTGTAACTTGGAAATATTTGCCATTTCTTACATGCGAGTTGCATCAAGTAACTTTTTATTTAATGTATGGGTTCTTTGAAACTCTCAGAACATTGAGGGACACTGCATTTATTTGAACATATATCAAAATATTATTTTTTCTTATTTCTAAACATTTCTAAAAAATTCAATATGTAAACTGTGCAGTGGTTCTCAAGGACTGAGACCCTCTTAGTGAGGTTTGTAAATGTTTTGTTCCTGCCCATATCCTGAAGGTTTGTAGAGAGGGATTTGTTTATAATTTGCTTGATTATATACAACATTTTATCCCCAATATATTGTTTTCTGACTAATTTATGAGTTATGGAGTTGCATAAAGGAGATGCCCAAAATTCCCTCTGTGAAAACATTTGACTCTTATAGGCTATGTCAAAAATAATAATAATAGCCTAATAATAAATGAACAAGAATTTAAAAAATGTTACCCTATTCACCTGCAGTGACAAAAACGCAGTGTTTATAGGTGCTGGTGTTGTGTGTCTAACACTGGGGCAGCACAGTTGAGCTCAGGTGTAGTCTGTTAAGACGCACCCACCGCTCTACGCCACTCCCTTCCAGGTGAAGTGTTAACCTGGTGTTAGCGCCTTCCTTCGCGCCGCGTATCTACGAAACAAACAAAAATCTTTCCAAACCCTTCTTTTAGGCGTCTGACTTTTTCAAAAAGATCAACTGAACTGTCCCAAACGACCAAGCATAAGAGTAAAAGCGGCGTGAAGATGGAGGCAGCGCCGGGCGGTCTCGGGCGCTGTTCGTGCGCCTTCTGGCTCGCGGTGGCTTTCGACGCTCTCGGTCTCATCGTGTTATTGCTTGGCGTGTTTGGAGACTTGTTTTTCTACGACTTCTTGATATACGCGGGAGCTATCATCATTTTCCTCAGTCTGATCTGGTGGGTTTTCTGGTACACGGGTAACATCGAGGTGCCCCCCGAGGAGCTTGAGGACGATGTGGGTTTGCTGAAGAAGGGCAGAGGTTTGGCAGGAGTCGTGAGGAGGTTCTCCAGCCGCGTCTCGAGCGGAATCAGAAACTCTCTCAGGAGAAACGGGGGGCCCCGAGGTCAAGGCGCGGAGCCCGGCCGAGCAAAGCACAGGAGAGAAGGCAGTCAAGCGCCGGTGGCTTTTGCCATGAGCTCTCAGGATAATGTGAGCACCGTGTCTGCGACGGTGAGCGGAGGAGACACCCTCAGTACAGAAACACAGGCCATATGAAGCATCACCTGCAGGTTAATAGCATTTCATCGCGTGTAATTGTCTGACTGACATCACTAATTAAGATCTTAACAATGGCAGCTTTAGTATGTTTGATGAAAAATGTTTTATGGCTTCCTAATTATTCTTGATTCAAGAATTGGCATGATGATATTCAAGTGTGTCAGAAGGAAAATATCTCAATCGAATGACTTTGAGGAAGTATGCCATAAGTAAGGGCAAATCACTCTGTTAAACATCAACCATGAAGACCAGCTTATAACCTCTCAACACTGGAGACTTGCAGTGTGAAGTGTAACAGATGCATCTTTATTTGAAAGATTCACCCTGCTATTGTATATATAAAGATTGTGTTACCACCTGTACGCCTAGCTCATCATTTACACAATATTAAGTCACAAAACAGTATTTATAGACTGTGTATGAAGATAAAACACAAAAATGCATTATGCTTTTCAAGTGGATTCAACAGGTTAAATGAATATATTCTATGTATAATAGAACAAATAGACGGAGAGAGAAATAGACCTTTAAAATGACAAAAATAAACATGTTTAAACATTTTCTTGTTTTATTTGAACAGGATACAGAAGAGGATATTGGATCATATGGCGTTGCCTGTGCCTTAACTGACTTTTGTGTTTTATTGAAATGTTTACAAGTGAATTACGTTTTTTTTACATTTTGTTGATTTGATTGATTTTATTTTTTGTGCTTTGTACTATTTTGAAAAGAATGGCTATATGACTAAATAAATACAATGATGTATTTTCCTACATTTGATTGTCTGTTTTATAACTGTGTTTCGAACAACGTGATTGTAACATGTTCTCATACATACCGTACAACCTTTGGACATTGAGAAGTGTTATTAGGTTTGCTTCCTCTTATCTTTGTTTGCTCATACCAATTTAGAAGCAGCAGGTGTAAATGAACCAGATGGGTGGCAGACAGTTTGTCTTCTTTTTTATTCAGAACAGTTTTCCTGATATTTATTTGCAGCTTTGGATTTGACAACTTTATTCCTCCGGCCATACATGCCTGTTATGTAATTTCAGATGCATTCATGCATTGACTCTAAAAACGACCTGTCTTTTGCACAATTAAGCAAAGAATCTGCAAAAGGTGATTTACCGGGAAAGATAACTTCATGACTGTACTATTTATCAGGGCAAATCTTAGAGATTCTCTTTGTACTGTGATACTTTTCATGACAAAATCTATTTTAAATATCACATGATTTTATTATAGAAGTACCATAAGAGCATTGTTTTATATGATTATATATATGAATTTACAATGTAAGCATTAAGTATTGTAAAGTATGCATGCACACGTTATTATAGACCTGCATAAACTCAGACTTCATGTCAAGACAGTGTCTTAAGAGCTAGTCTGACCAACTAACGGTTAGCCAAGAGTAATCCTTTTTAATTTTTTGTATTTACCTTATACTAATATACATTTTTATGTAACCGAATCAAAAAACTGTGACCAGTCTTGAAGAAAAAAATTAGCTGAAGAACTTTTAAGACTAGTCTTAACCTTTTATGCAAACATGAAACAATGAAACACACACAATGCATGCAAAACAAGCGTTCATTGAGCGATCACACTTCAAACCACTAGATGGTACAACTTTCTTTTCTTGAGCACAACTGAGCCGAACACGCTACTTCCGTCACAACAATACAGTACTTCCGGTCGTGCGGTGTTCGGCATGTGGCTGTTCCTATAACTCACTTATAATGCCTGCTTTGATTATACACTTTTTTGAATAACAGTTATTTGGTAAGTTGCGGTCTATTAACTCTCGCGATGTAACCCGTTAAATAACCGCGCGCAGCCTCTACGTGTTTATCTTTATACGCTCTTTATGTTTAGTTCGTGTGTGAACGCAGCTAATAGCGCGAACAGAATTAAATATGACCCGGATTAAGGTGACGTTAGTTGGGTCTCGTTGACTTTAACGTGTGTTCTTGTGTTCGCAGATTAAAACCAATTGTGACAAATAATGGAAATTGAGGACAGAGACTTCCTTAATACTCCCCCGAAAAAAACAGTGCGTTTTGGAGGCACCGTCGCCAATACATTAGCGAAGCTACAAAAGGTGAGATTGTAAATAACGTTACGTTATAAAGCGAATAAAATATCACTGACTGAGAACATGCTCTGACATGCCTGCTGTGACGTCACCAGGGCGACGCGAGCGATTACGAACTGATACAACATCAACTCTCAGATCCAGAAATTAAGGTAGGGGTTGTGTTTCATCCGTTAAAGTTATTTCAGAGGTAAACGTTTCCATTGCTTAATTGACTAGATGTCGCTTAGGTACTTCACTTCTCGTTGTACAGACTCACGAATCATTAAAATTGGTTAATTGGTTTTAAAATGCTGATTTAGGCTAATACTAGTGGGTTTGTGGATCCTGAAGTTTGTTTTTCCAACAGGAGTGTTGTTTCTCACTGATTATCTTTCCTGTCATTGTAGGATGCTCAGATTATCAACTGGCTGCAGGAATTCAGGAGCTGTGTGACTCAGCTTGGGAAAGATCACGAGCAGTTGATATATGTTGTTTTGGTAAGTGACGCACTATTGTGTGAAATGATAGCCACAAGCAGTCCGGTCATTGTCCCTGTGTTCCCCGTACAGAAGCTGCCATGGCTCGATCGCAGTCAGGCTGTGGTGGAAGAATATCTGGCTTTTCTGAGTAACCTGGTGTCGGCACAGACGGTTTATCTCAGAACCTGTCTCAGAATGGTCGTCTCTAATTTCGCACCAAGTGAGATTTATCATGATAATGCTTCACTCCATTCACGTTGTACGGATGACTTAAAATAATGTTTTATTTCCTTCTTTTCCAGAGAGAATACGAATCCAAGAAGGGAATGTGGATATTTCAGATTCTGATGACGAAGATGAAAGTTGGTGTACTTTTTTGGGTTTTTTTTTATAATCAGCTGCATGCGTTTTGCACTTTAATTTCTGTTGCTGACTATTGTTTTTGTTGTTAAATTATACACAGCTATAGATGGCGTCTCCTATGATCCACCCTGTCGGTGGGCCTTTAGTCAGGATAGACTTGATGGATATAAACAGCTTTGTTTTTACACAGTCAAGACCAATATAACAGCTGGCCAGACTAACTAATGTGTCATTTAGACTAATCTAATTGGCCATTCTGTTCAGATATTTTTAAAAAAGCATGTGTTTTATCTCAATGTTGTACAATACAAACGTTTGGGGTTAGTTAGATTTATTTTAATAAGTGCCCCTATTATGAGTAATGAAAGGTTTATATTTTGGGAGTGCATGCATGGTCTTTTAATCATTTATTTTCACCTTATTTGGTAAGATTAATCGATTTCCTTTTAATCAATCATCATCATCATGCTTAGAATGCCTGATAAAGCAGCATTTGTGGGTCCATTGTGTAAAGCACTAGGGATGGGAGAAAACAATCGATTCACCTATTAATTGCAATTCTTTAATGATCTGAATATTTCAGAATCGATTCAGAGCTGAGTTTCTCCCCGCAATACTTGTAGAATCGATATTTGTAAAAAAAAAAATTAAAAAAAAGCAATACATATAGTATCGGCACCCAAGTATCGTGATTGTATTGAATCTGGAGTTAGGTGCATCATCCCATCCCTAGTATATTTTTATTCAGGTCAATGCGAAAAGACAATAAATGGGTGGGCAATATGCTGTATGAAAGCTCAATTACAGAAATCCATAATAGGGGCACTTTGATCAAATTATTCAGCAAGCACTCAATAAATGGATCCAATTTGGCTGGAAAGACACTGATGTTCTTTTGAACTTTATATGAATAAAAAATCCTGAAGAAATGTACTGCAACTTCCACAAAAACATTACGCAGCACAACAGACGTTTTAAACATTGATGATAATATTAAATGTTTCTTCAAATTCGGCTGTCACTATCCATTCCTTTTATCAATCAATAAAATCATCTGTATGCCATTATTATATCTTCTAGGGCTGCACAATTAATTGATTTTCTAATCGCAATTACAATTACGGATTGCCACAGTGCTTCCTTTTTCTTTCTACAGGTTATCTTTGGGGTTTTTCTATTGTTTTAATTTTAATGTAACATAATAATACCATTTAAATTTTTTTTTTTTTTTTTTTATAAATAATCCAGTGTATAATTGACATTTGGGGCTTAATACTAGTTAAGAGTGTTTTCAGTTTCATGTAAAAATATGGGACGCAGTTGCTTCAAACGGTCTTTCAGTAGAAATCGTGATAAATGCAGTTAATAATCACAATTATAATTTCAAGGGAATAATCAACAATTAATTTTTATTTATTTTTTGGTTATAATTGTGCAGCCCTAATACCTTCTACCTTGCACCATAATTCATTTTTTTTTTATCTGTTTTTTAATTCACACAGATCTGCCGAGGATATTCGATCATTGTCATCAAGCTTTACAGATAATTACAAGATATGTTCCATCGTAAGTGTCTTCTAAAAGCTTAGCAGTGTTTCACAGTTTACTGATTTAGTCTAGCCTGAAGTTCAGCAGTGACTAATATATCCTTTCCTTGTTCTCTTTCAGAACCAGTCGATTCCTGATGCCAATCCTTTCTGATAAGTTCCCTTTTGTGCAGAAGTCCTCCAGAACACTTGTAAGTTATGTAGAAAGCATTTCAATCCAGCACTGGAGAAAATGAACGCCGTTACATGCATGAATGTGATTGTTGTGTGTCTGCCCCCGCAGGAGTGTTACATGCACAACCTGCTGAGAGTTTCAGTCTACATCCCTGACCTGAAGAGAGACATCTTAGAGCTCCTCATCAGCAAAATGCTCATGCTAGATGTGAGGGACTTTCAGTCACTGTACCGATTTCAGCTGTGCAGATGTTTGACAGCTGTTTTTGTCATTTAGGTTAGTGCACCGCGGAGTGAGATTGAAGAAGTGGAAAGTGGAACTCCGCATGATGCTAACGGGGCATCACGGGATGACTGCCTCTTTGACATGGTGAGTCCAAACACTTCAGAAAACCAGATATTCAGTCTCATGTCACTCATGTTCACATCTTTAGAAGGTACTGCAGTCACTCTCTTACATTCAGTGAACGAGCACTGAAAAGTATTTTTAGAAATCAGTTTAAGCCTTAATCATAGTCTTTCCTATTCAATGTTTGAATAGATCTCAGTCATTTTAACTTCATATTATGTGTGGTTAATTCAGGATGAGGACGAGGACTCTCCGCTAGATTCAGCGAGGCCTGATACAGCTGTGATGGTCCATCCCGTGGCAGAGAGACTGGACACAATGATGACTCTCCTGCTGTCTTATATTAAGGACATTTGCTATGTCAATGGTTTGGATATTACCATTTTATAAAGTTGTTTTTAGGGCTGTCCGTCGATTAAAATGTTTAATCACAATTCAGTTAGGACATTCGTAACAAAAAATAAAGTCCTGTTCTAAAGTTTGGGGTCAGTAGGATTAAAAAAAAAGAAAAAGAAATGAGTGCTTTTATTCAGCATGGATGTACTAAATACCCTCTGTCTCAAATGAACACGGTTCTTTTTTTAACTTTTCTATTCATCAAAGAATCCAGAAAAATATTATCGCAGTTTGCTTAAAAATATTAAGCATCGCCGCAGCCATTTTTAACACTGATAGTAACAATAAATGTTTATTGGCCACCGAATCATTTTATTAGTTTATGATTTTTGAAGGCTCAAGTCTGGAGTAGTGATTCTGAAACTGTAGCTTTGCATCATGTTTTAACATTCAAAATGCATTCAAGTAGAAAACAGTACATAAATGCAGCAATAGCAAGCATACAAGACTTTTAAGATCTTTTGAACTGCAGTCTATGTATAATTGCTGTGTTAACCTGTGTTATCCAAATAAAGAAGTGCATTAAAATGCACAGGTTCTAAACATATTTCAGAAGTTGCATTCACACTTGCAATTTTAATGTTTTAGCAGATTTGTAAAAACGATCTTTCTGTATCTCATTAGGCTCATTGGATATTGAGAAAACCAAAGCTCTTTACAGAGACCTGATGTCGGTGTTCGATAAGGTGGTGCTTCCCACTCACGCTTCCTGTCACGTTCAGTACTACATGTTCTACCTGTGCAGCTTCCACTTGGTAGGGTCACACTTTTCTTTTATTCTCAAATAAACAAACAAATCAAAACATAACTCTTCAATTCTTTTTTTTTTAGGGTTTGGCTGAAGCTTTTTTGGATCACTTGTGGAAGATGTTACAAGCCCCCAGCCAGCCTCCCGTCATGAGACAGTCCGCTGCTGGATACATGGGCAGCTTCTTGGCAAGAGCCAAGTTTTTGCCAGTATTGTACGTGACCTTATTATGAAGTTTTGTCTTATCTGGTGAAGCGGGGATAAATATTTAATCGTCTTTCTTGGCAGTGGTTTGTTACCTCGATTAAGCAATTAAACATTTATGCCCCTTTGTTGTTATCTGGAAAAGAAAAAGGGTTGATATGACACTGATACCTATTTGGCAAAAAAAAGCTGCATGTCAGAAGTGGTGCTTTAGAGTTTCCTCTCTTCCACAGGACAGTCAAGGCCTGTCTGGACCTGTTGGTTCCCTGGTTGCACCTTTACATTGACAATCAGGATTCGGGGTCCAAAGCATTCTGTGACATCAATCTGCACGGCCCTTTTTACACAGCCTGCCAGGCCGTGTTTTACACACTCATCTTCAGACACAATGCCATTCTGGAGGGCAATATGAAGAAAGGTCAGAACATGTGGAATTTACCCGTTAAATGTCTAGCTATTCTTATAACTTAAGCAAGAAAAACAGCCTCTTTAAAAAAAATTCTTTGTTTGGCATGTATTATAAATATTGCTTCGATTAATTAGTTTAACAAAAACGCTTTGCTGCCTAATATTTGGCCTGACTCCAGCTAACATGCAAAAAAAACTAAGGAAAGGTAATTTCAGGGTGTAAATGTGTGATGGCCCGTTCTTAAATTTAAGTATCATTTTAAAATAAAATTAATCTGAATATTTTATTTTACATGTACTTACTATAGTGATTACTGTAAATGATCCCTAAATAAATGTAAATGATAATTTACCTAAATAAAATCCCCAATCAAACAATCTAAAAGTGCATATTTGTAATATTACTTAAATTATCATTAAATTAATCATATTTGATAAAAATGGATGTTAATGTCATCAAACATTTGATTTCATGAAAACTAACAAATAAAAAAACCATCTGACAATGACTCGACACATGTTTGAAAGTAGACTATTTGTTTTCTGTGTCATTTGTCCTGGACCCTTCTGCAGGGTTGGCGTACCTGCAGGGTTTGAATCTGGAGCGTATAGTGATGTGCCAGCTCAACCCGCTGAGGGTCTGTCTGCCTGCTGTCACCAACATGTTTGCAGCCATCACCAGGTACAGCACAAGAGAGACCGATCATCAGGTTACAAAACTTCATGAAATATAAGCATGACAAATGAGGGCAATTTCACCCATCTGTTGGCAGGAAGTACCAGCTCGTCTTCTGTTACACCATCATTGAGCGAAACAACCGGAACCTGTTGCCAGTGGTGAGCCATTCAACGGGCGGCACCTCAGTGTCCATTAACACAAACCCTCTGGATATCTTCTTCCCTTTTGATCCGTATCTCCTGAAAAGGTAACACATTCTTGTCTAACTCGGCCTCGGAATGTTAGAGCACTAAGAATCATTTTATTTATTTATGTATTATTATTATTTACAACAGCTCTGGAAAATTCATTGAGCCAATCTACCAGGTGTGGGAAGAGCCGTCCGATTGTATGATAGATGTTCCCAAGAAGGAAGTGAGAAAGGTGATACACATTAAATGTGGCCACAAAAAGGATTTCGAATTTTTTTTTGGCCTGTTCGTCTGCACATTCAACTTTCAGTGTCCAAATACTTTTTTTTTTTGAAGCCACCATAAGATAACTTTGATCTTGTCTCTTAGGGGTCTATGGAGGAGGAAGATGACTTCTTGCATGGAGAAACACCTCATGGAGACTCAATAGTGGGCATGACTCCAAGCTCTTATGACTCTGTGCACAGTCCGCGGAGCGTTGGCTCTCCCCCCATCTCCTTCCTGCGCCGGCCTTTCTGATCCACTGCTGTAGCTATCAGCTGGTCACTGATAACACCAGGAGGGGGAGCTCAAGGACTGCTTGTGTTGGCACAGATCTGACTGGGGCCCTTCACATACCAGCATTACCCAGTGTTCGGCAGTAGTTTTGCTAAACCCTCTACTTCACTTTAAGACTGCATCGTAAAATACAAATACGTCTTTATTTAACACTTGCGTGATATTAATATTAAAATGAAAGAAACATTGGTGGTTTCAGATTAAGGACAACCTGTCAAGTTTACCACAGTGTACTCGCTTGGAGTAAATGAGGTTTTTTTTTTCTGTAATGTTTTCAGTTTATTCTGAAATGATTTGAGAGATTAGAATTGGCTGGTGGTGTGTTTCAAGGGTAAATGGGTGTCACCTCCCATGTTTGAGCTCTGACTTAACCAGTGTCTGTTTGCACAAAATATTCTGTAGAAAAATGACATACAGAGAATACCTTCATGTAAAGATTGTTTTCGGTGTTATTTGTTGAAGTTTTAACTATTGTTCTACTTGGCTTATTCTATACAAATATCAAAGCTTCACATTGCATTGTACTTTAGTGCTAGTTTTGGCTTCAAGTTTTGAAATTAACGTTGAGTAATAAAAATGTCTATTCTAAAATGTTAATAAAAATGTTTATTCTTCCGCCAGAATTGTAGCTTAAATTATAATTACAGTAATAATTATAAAACAAGTTTAATTGCAGATTAACAAAATGGTCCTTGCATAAAAAGGTTACTGAAAGGTCTAAATCAGTGATGCATGCTTAACAGAAACTGTACAGATGCATTTAGTCATATATATATATATATATATATAAAACCAAAAAAAAGACCCACACAAGCTGCTGCAGATTACACAAGCATGAAAAATGTGTCGGCATGCAACCCTTGTTAGCTAAATAAATGTCTGTTTGTGGACCAAAGTGCATCTGAAAATGACAGACAAATCCTTTAGGATTTAAAAATCTCAGCCCGGCATATAATACAAAAAAACACAAACCACATCACACATTTGTTCCGACTTTAATAAAAACATTAAAAGAAAGATATTCAGGCCACACATATGATGCAATCTAGATAAATCACAGGACTACATGTCAGCATTTGCTGTTATTAATATCAACAAACCATCTGCATGACCGTACACCTCTATCCTCAGGAAATGAATGACACCAGCTTATTATTACACATTGATATAAGTGACTGTAGATCCTATACGGCAAGACAAAACAGCCGAATACAGTGTGCTTATGAAAACAGTAACCCGAACCATGTGCATTGTTCAGCTGAATGGATGCATTCGGGGTGGAACACTGCAATATGACTCCCATTACTCCACACCAGTGCCATGACAAGCAAAATTCCCCCCCAGAACAATCAGCATAGTCCCAAAGACACAGAGATGGGAGCAAGCAACGTCCATCAACCAAACAAACCACGAAGGACCCCCCCAAAGCACTTAACGGACCATAACTGATCGTAACGCAGTGGATGCTGGGTGACATTGGACTGACCTGCACCGCAAATGTGTCCCAGCGTAGACTGACATGATCGGCAAAGACATGAAGAGGACATCGAAGGGTTCGGCGACGAATCTACAAGTTTTCCGACAGCAACCGCGCACGTACTTAGAAGCGAGCGTGTCTACGTGTCTCTGAATAATAAAATATTCGGAACGAAAATATAAAATCTTTAAAACATCATAGCACTTCTCAGAACAGATACAAATAAGCATCATATCAAATGATGAAAGGGTGGGGACTGTCCCGAAGATCCCTAAGTGAAATGTAACTCTAATAGAGGTCAGCTGCACAGCCACATGTGTTTTCATTACAGTTGTTGAAATGGGGAAATATGAATGAGATCGTCTCCATAACTGTATGTGGTATGGACTATAAGTCACATTTGAGCAACTCGAGGTCACCTGTGCTGTTAAGAGTGCTTTAGATTTCTATTCCCTCTGTCGGTTTCTGCCTTTATGTTACGACGCTGTTACGTGTTAAATATGTACACGGACTGCTTTATAAAAACGAGTATGAGTTTGATCAGTAGAGCTCAGGCCTCTGATAACTGCTTTGAAAGAGAACAAACCACACTGCAAATCTTCAGTCTCTTATTTTGCACAGGAGAGCTGCAATTTGACCTTGAATGAGCCCGGTTCGTCTGTCCATTCCAGATGCTCTACTGACCTCTCCGCTCTACTGCAGGAGGCCCGAGGACAGGAGGTTGTGGCCACTGAACGAGGCTGCAGGGAGAAAAGAATCTCATAAGCATGTTTGGGATAGTGTTCCACTAAGAAGCGATATGCATTCGCCATATTCACTTTCCACAGTATACACTTTCCACACAGAGAGCTTCAGAAGTTAAAAAAGGGTCAAAAGAAATTACTGTGTCAATATTACCAACACACAATGGCTGACACTAAGGGACTTCATGTCGTACTGTGTATGTATGTGACAAATAAAATCAGAATTTTTTTAATGACAAATAAACCTGGTTTTGTTCGAAGGATCTTCTGAAATGCACTTCTGTTAGGATTGACCCAAGAATAAGGCTCCCCTTGATTCTCATTTCTAAACGGCATGATTAATACCATTTAAAATGCTACATGTCTAAAATATGAGCCATGTGACACCTGCTTTGGTGTTTTTCAAAAATCCTATTCAAACTGGATAACGGAGACTTTGCAAGGTTAGCAGTTATAGTGCAGGGTTTTGTGACAGAGAAATGAACATTTGGCCTGAGCTAAACTCAGCTGACAGCAGCAGTGGAAGGAAAAAATGCTGATTGCTACACAACACAACAAACAACGGCCACTCACTCTGAATCACAGTCCTCTTCAGCCTTCACAACGTCTCCCTCTACGTACTGCACTGATTCTGCAAAACAACCATACATTTCCTGAATATTAATGGTATCGCAGATATTAAAACACAAGTTTAAGTCAGTTATAAGTTCAGAAATTGTCCCCATATCCCAGATTATGTAAGTCGCTCCACTCGAACAGACTGATGCAGCTTCAAACAATCGGAGTAAAGGAGAGAGGCTTTAAACTGCCAGATCTGTAGATGATCTAGAAAAACATTCTCACTCACTTTGATCCTCAGTGCAAAGCGAGCAGACACCATCCACGAGCTCTTTGGCCTCAGCTGCGAGCTGGCAGGCAGGGTCAGGGATCGGAGAGGGTGTGTCGGGGCTGTCGGTCACTGGAGACGCTCGGGCGCACCTGTGGGACGAGGAAGGTAAGTCACCATGTCTGACAGCACACACACTGCAACTTTGAGTGTTTGTCTGAAGAAACTTACCCACTTTCAATCCCAAATAAGCTGGTATTAGTGAGAACTTTGTGGACATTCTGTAAAAAACAGCAAATTTTAAAGCACCACTGATAGCCAGAACACTGAACTTTGAAGGGATAGTACACCCAAAAATGCAAATTCTGTCATCTTCCAATCTTGGAAAAAGGATATTTTAATGAATGTTGGTACACAGTTGACAGCATCCATTGACCTTCGTGATATGGAATCATTACTGGATGTCAATGGCTACCATTAACTATTTGGTTTCCAAAATAATTAAAAAAAATCCTCAACGTTCAACAGAAAAAAGAAACTCATACAGGTTTGGAAAGACGTGAGGGTGAGCAAATAATGACAGAATTTAGCATTTTTGGGGTGAACTAAAAATTGCTTTGTGTTTACCTGTGCAAAGCCAAGGAGCTTCTTGTTGGATATCTCCAGGTGTTTCCGTGTGAGTTCAGATCTTCTCAACTGACTGTCAATGGTGTTGAGCCTCCTGTTCAGCTCCATCACATCCTCCTGTGTAAACAAACAGTCCGTTTATAGTTTACTAAAACTATTACAAACACTAGTTATAGTTTAAATAGTTTAAAACTAGTTAATCACAAACAGGACTGTGTTATCCTGGATAATTCATTCCAGTTCTATAAAGATTTCAGTCATTGCATCATCTTGTAAATCTTCTTAAAAAATAATCTAAATCATTTTTCATCAAACAGAGAGATGATGAGGACAATTTACCTTAGTAGCCTCCAGGCCTCTCTGTTTCTTTCCAGCGAGCTGGTTCTTCAGATCTTTGATTTCAGCCTCGAGGAGCTGAATGACCTCCTCATAGTCTTGCTCTGCACTGTTAGTCTGTCTCTGAACAGCCTCGGCTACCTGCAGCTTATTCTTCAGAGACTTGTTCTCCTCCACTGTGGCTGTGGCCTTCTGTTTCATCCATATGCATGGAAATAAGGGAATGCACAAACTGATGAGTGGAGAAATGTCTTGGGACCAGATTTAAGAAAAAACTGCTGTCAGGATTGACTAAAAGCACACAGTGGGAAATTAGCGCTGAACAGACATATAGACGGTTATTTTTGAATGTGCATTTATGGGAGGAGAGTATTAAAATGAATCATGCACTGGTATTTGCACTATTATTTAATGCTCAAAAAAGCATGCCTTAAAGCTCGGTAGACTGTGCTGATCATTATGGAAATTATTCATATGCTTCTGTTTTCCTTAACGTGTGCATTGTTAGTTAATCGCCCACAGAACTTTCCCTCCCATCCGTGCTTTCATGGAATTGTGCTTTGGCACTAGTTCAGATGTTCACGTGTCGTGTTTATAGCTTACGTTTGGTATGCGCAAATATAGTGAGGTAAATGTGACATAACATCACAAAGTGCTGATGTATTAGAACAGCTCACATGCCTCTTAATAAGTGGATGGTACATTTTGAGGCGTATTAGTCACATCAAACAAATGGTGCTTATTTAAAATGCTGCAGGCTTTACCTCAGCTGTCTTCTGCAGTTCCTCCTCCAGAGTCTTCTTACGGTCTTCTGTGTCTTTCAGTAACACCTGAGAGCATTGCAATAAACGTTCATGTCACAAAGGCTTTCTGCACAAAATGTAATAGAAAGATAAGCAGGGTTCAAACGTAAAATTACCATGAAATGCAATATCAAGTATTGATCTTATAGACTGATTCATCAATGCATATATAATTTTTAGATCAATTTTTATAACGTGATTTCCTGTGAAATGATAGTGATGCATACTAAACATCAATTATTTATAACTCTGCTGCTTTGAGCCTCATACCCAGATTTAAACCAACATCTAATTAATCGATCCACCTGATTTTGCTGCTCTTAAGTTTGTTTTAGTGGCTTAATATGAGAAACATTCAACAGAAGGTATAAAAGAAAACAAATGAATTTAAAAAATAATATAAGCATTTTAACTTGTGCTTCTTAGGATGATTTGTATATGAATCGGTTTTTGCAATGTTAAATACGTTAGGTTTCTGCAATACAATACAACATACTATAGAAAGATAATTTCCTGAAAAGCTGCTTTGCAATGATTTGTATCGTAAAACGTGCTATATAAATAAACTTGAACTGAATTGAATCAGTTAGACTAACATTTCAACAATTTGACAAAACAATATGTTGCTTTTCCTAATGAAGTTATGGGTCAACATACGAGTAACTGTTTATTAGGTCAATGCTGGCTTGCATTTGGCACTTAATGAGTGTTGTGGACTCTACAGAAAAGATCCAATCCAGCAATAATTTCCTTTCTTACCTTCAGTTGGTTCATTTGCAGCTGGAGTTGTTTGACCTCAGTCTGAAATTCCTCGAGCTCCTCACTGCTGTAGCTGCACTCTGACTCATAGGTCTGAAAGAGAGAGTGACACTCATAAAACAACTTTTTCATAAGTGTGTGACCCTGTCTCTGAAATCTGAATAGAACATTAAAACCAGGACCAATACATTAATGTGAGACATATCCAAAGGCGCAGGGTATAGAACAGGCAAACTGACAACTGAAGCGTTTAAGAGCTAAAAAGACAGCTTTGAGCAGCAGAAAAGCTCTTTTAAGAACCCTGAGTAAATCTCCCGACAGGCTCAACTTCAGGAGAAAGTGAAGTCTCAATGTGAGGAGGTGCTCTGAGGATTGCGCTGTAGTTTAGCCCCAGTCAAAGTCACTACTAAATCCTGCGGGTTACTTACTGGGGAATGAAAGGCAGAGGTGTCCATTAAACTGGCTGCTTCCTGATAGGAGAACATGAAGGGACCCTGTCCCAGTCCGGCCTCCTCCAGCTTCTCCTGATAAACACTGCGGGTGGCTTCCACAAAGTCTTATTAGGAAAACAGAGGCATAGTTAGAAATAGCCAAGAATAGAACTACAAACATAAAAAGCACGTAAGGGATGCATCCAGTTGATCTGAAAATATGTGATTTCAAGTCAACATTTGCCAGCTACCTAGAAAACGAGTGCAATATATACTCTTCTCCTGTCACTGAGTGAAATCTATCCAGAATACTCCAGGAGAAACATATTTATGTTGAGGTGTCCTTGCTCTAAGTGTTTGCACAGCTGAAGTACAAGAAAACAGGCAGAACTCTTGCTCCACTGCAAGCACTTTGATCAGGATTTGCCGCGGTGGCATCTTCCTGCTGAGGAGCATAACTCCCTGTCGTGAGCAGCCTGGAAATATACTTAGCTGTCTAAGTTTGTACTGAACCCAAATATTTCCCCCTCTGACAGACAATCTGTCTCAAAAAAAACTCATTCTAGGTGTTTCAAAGCCCAAGCTCAATATCCAAATAAGGATTGTGATTCCCTTTACAGAATAGGTATTTCTGTCCACGTCAAAATGTGATTATTTCCTCAGAGGCTGGGAACCTCAGGCACAAAAGCTGCACCGGTAATCACTGGCATCCGAGCAATGAGTGCTAGAGAGATTAGTATTATGTTTTTTTTTATTTGTAATGTTAAATTCCCCCACATTTGCATGCTAAACTACAACTTCCTTTTTTGCTAAACTGCAGTAACTTTATTCTATGTCCTGTTGATCTAAATGTTGATGTGAGTCGTAGAAAAAAATATTAATTCATTATTAAATAAAGCTTTACCTGTAAATATGAGGATACATTTTTGTCGATATTAAATTGCAATTTTGTATTTAAAATTATAATCATGCCTTTAAATCATAAAAAAGCAACCCCTGAATTGGTTAAAACAATCAACATTAGCTAAAGCCGTTAAACTTAATTTGCTATAAAACCTAACTCATTTAAGGACATTTGTACAGGATGTGCTTTAATTGCATGGATGGACCAAAAACACAATGTAAGTTTGTGAATGCAGGTATTTTGAAAAAGATGTGAAAATTACTCAAAAAAGCACTTCAGATCAAAACGGCCCCTGTTTTAGACTGAAATATGTGATTTTCTAAAAAGGAAAAGGAAATCCACAACAAAATGATGTGAAAATTGTAATTATTTTCTCCATCTAGTTGACTGGTTAAGGATCGTGTTATACAGGTGCAGCATAGAAGTGTAAAGGATGTGTTTATACCTCCATACGAGACTGTTCCCTGAGGGTCTGTTGTGAGACTCTCTCTGAGCTGCCGTCGCTTCTCCTCTGTTACATCCAGACCCAGGTATGACAGAGCCTGCAAAAATGTCAAAAACCTTCATCATTATAGTGCTTCAGCCCTGTCAACCACATCCTGCACCTTTACAATTCTGAGAGGTCTGCAATGCCATTCTCCTATTCTAAAAAACATTTAATTTACTGTTCAAAACTGAAAAAATATACAACATATCATACACAAATATGTAATTATAAACAATCAGGAATAAATCATGCAAAAGAGTTGACTGATGACTTATTTTTCAACTGTAAGGCATCCATCTGAGTTTGAATAGAGTGTTACAGCTATGTACTCAAGAGGGCAGTGTGGTAACAGAGGTCACGTCAGTGGTGTACAATAAATCCAGGCTTAAGGTCCATAAGAGTTCAAAAGGCATTAATAAGGCTAATCAGATTAAGTTCAAACCTACAATCTGATACTGGCACAAAAGTAAGATATACGGTTCAAACTCTAGTGGCAAGAATACTGTCCTGCTCCAGATAAAACATCATCAACAAAGATGAGACAAACAGCAGAATACACAACATGAAGTCGCATCAACATTTTGGAGCATGTCAAATACCTGTTTGTGCAACACTTAATATCGTGTGCATTGTGCCTTTAGTCCACATTTAAGTGCTCTCGTCCATTGAGACCTAATCCTATTAATGGGCCGGTAGATTAGGGTCAACCTCGGGATCAGCAGGATTAAATTAAATCTCTGCTAAACAACTGCACCATAACAAAGAGCAGAGACAGAGATCTATGATAGGTATGATAGGTTATCTTCATAAGTGCTCTGTCAGTTACTTCACACTGACATACACTGCCTATTGTTAAACAGGTCTATCGCTTTTGTCGGTTTTGGAGTGTCGCAAAAACGTGACGTCACACGTCCTGTTCTGTGCTTCAGCATGGTTAAAGGTACTGTATGTAGGATTGACACAGAGTGGTTGAACTAGGTATTGCAGTCCAAATTCAAAATACTGGAGAGGGGTTTTTCACCCGGCCCCTCCTTCTCAGACTTGACGCACACTCAGGTTGCCATGATTGACGACACCAACAGGAACGAACACACATGACAATTAATTAAATGAAGTGCACTGTATTTTCTGCCAAGCAGGCAACCTGGATGCCGAAACACTACTGACTTTGTGATTGGGAGACAGATGGAGGGTGGGGCTTCAGGTCAAACAAAACATGACAACATAAACATCAGTTGAGGGCTGCAACTGTGCTTTTTTTAAAACGAGAATATCCAGGCTGTACTACTACTGTCGGTGATATGAGTACTTTTAATTAACATGTTTTCTTAATGCCTGTTGAACATAACACATTTTATGATTATTACAATAAATTTCTCTTTCGCTCTGGCACACCTCTTCCAAGCAGGCCAGGGACGGGTAAAACACTCACACTAGTCAAACAAACCGCGCTTTAGTGGTCAAACGAACTCGGGCACGGTTCACACTGACCCTTACTACTTTTCTGGGCCTTGAACGTGTAAGTTGCCTTGCTGTCTTTGAAGGGTAAGAAAGCTCTCGGATTTCATCACAAAAAACTTATGGGATTGGAATGACATAAGTGTGAGTAATTAATGACAGGCAATTAGGGTGAACTATCCCTTTAAGGCCACTTGACTAGTATAATACACATGCACAAGTGTTTGTGTAAACCAGGCTTACCAGATCGAGCTTCTCTGATTTGAGCCGTATATGGGGGTCCAGCGAGATCTTGGGTTTGGAAACAGTGGCTTGTCTCTGCACGGTGGAGGCTGAGGGGGGAAAGTGGGACAGTAATTCACCTACTTTAAGAGTCATACTCACATTAGAGTATTTAGTGGCGGGTACTAGTTAGCTGCATTGGATACCGTGGCCTTAATGTTTTTTCATTGTCTGGGAGCTCAAACGAATGGGTATTATATTAATACAATAAAGATTATGAACTGTGTGAGGGATTTGAATGGAGAGGCGGAGAGAGATAGCAATAGAGAAAGTCAGGTATTAGCACCAGTGCTTTCAGCGGCACGTATATTGTTAAGCAACGCTGGCTATAAAAGCTATGAGATGATCACCCCCACCCCGGGACACGCTCCTGCAGGGGATTTATCTGCCTTCTGACGCTCATGATTGACAGCTTGAGCTCAGACACGTCAGACTCACGCAGACTCAGACAGGTCCCATGCTGGCAAGTCAGGACCAACATGCACAGCAGGAGCTCTCACAGTAGCAGTGGATTTAACAGGTGGTACTGATGGTACACAATTCAGGACAACTAAAACAATCCAGATTAACGCTGCTTCTATGAATGCTGCACCAGAATTGCAAACATGTCTAAATGCAGCCTAATTAGTAAAAATAATTATTATCCACCCTTGTGTTGCACAAGCATGCATAAATTCCTTTTCTCCTATGAAACACAAAATGTGAATTTTTGAAGAACATTCTGGCTACTGTTTTCCTTATAATGAAAGTGAATGGAGACAAACTCCAGCATCACAAAAAGTGTCTATATGACTTAAGAGGATAGTTCACCCTCACATAGTTCACATAGTTTCAGGATAGTGTTGACAAGAAGATATCCTGAAAAATGCTGGTAATTAAACAGTTGTTGGTCTTCTTTTGTATTTCTTTCTCTGCTATGTCTATGGGGACTAGCAACTTCACAATCCTTCAACAATATATTCTTTTGTGTTCAACATAAGAAAGAAACATATACACAAGGGTGAGTAAATGACGACAACCTTTACATTTCTGGGTGAACTACTCCTTCTGAGGGTTATGAAATTAAATATAGCTAAATTGGGCTGACGTTTAAATGGCATTTTGCATGATGACTTCTGAAGTCTATTTCAGACCATCATGGAGGGATGTTACAAAAAGATTGTTTGTGAAATATAAAGTAAATTTCAATCTGTTTCTTACACAAAGCTATTACATATCCTCTGAAGTCTTGGAATACAGCACATGATTTATATAGACCACTGTTATAATGCCGTTTTCATTGCTTGATAGCCCCTTACCCCATTCACTTTTATTATATGGAAAAGAGCAACCTAGATATACTACTCATGTACTAACAAGAACACTTTAGGTAATAATACGTATTAAAATCTACCATTTGTGGGTTAATAAGGGTAAAAACAAAAGTACCTTTTAGTTTTTGTACTCAATGACAGCTTTTTTTGAGGGAGTATTGTAATAACATTAATTTAACTGAAAAGGGTGCAGTTGTAAACATAACTCCTCCATGGTGAGCAGAATTCGACAATAATCTCTATATCTCTCCATATCACAATGATTTAAAAATGACAACGCATGAAGATAAGTATGTCTCTGAGCCTTTCTAGGAAGGACACCCAAAAGGGCTTTTGCGGGATTACAGCACCTATTTAATTCAGATAAGACAGATCTTCCTTATTCTTATAAGATCTAATCAGCTAGTCTGGATAAATGGGTAATTAAGTACTACACACTTTATAGATGTCAAGAATGATTAGAATGCTTTGCGTTTAAACACAACGCCATTCAGAGTTCAAGGGCGAGCCAGGCATGCTTGCATTTGGTCTAGATTAACCTTAAGCTCTGGGCCAGCGATAGCATGATAGACTGGACACTGGATATTAGAGCAATACTTGAACATCTCTGAATGTCACTGCATTAAATAATAATTTACAAATGTTTCAAACACACACACATATATATATATATATATATATATATATAATCATCATAAAAATGTCATCTCCCTTTTTAATTTATTTTTTTAAAGAAAATTGTGTATTATAATAAGAATTGCTTTCAGGGAATATATTTAGCAAGTTTGCGTATTTATAATTACTATGCATAATATTAATTATATATATTAATAATACTTTTTTTTTTACTTTATCCACTGTCAATTTCTCCTAATTTTAAGCATAAATCTCAATAAGTAATGTTAGATTGGCAAAAAATAATAATAATCATGGGATACGAAAAATGTCTCTTTAGGTCAGTAAATGATGTCTCTAATACTCATCAAGGCTGCATTTATTTGTTAAAAAAACATATAAATATATTTGAAAACATGATTATAGTTGAAAATAATTTTCTATATAGTTTTCTATTTTTATTTAATATAAAAACAGATTATTATGAACGTTTAAACAACACAATAAAATCAATATACTGTTAAAAATATACTGTTATATAATACTGTTTCCGGGGCCTCTGTGTAGAGAAATACAATGGTGAATTGTTTTGGGGCATTATTTCAGCATAGAAAGACTTCAGTGTCTGGAAAAGAGACTTGACTCTTGCTCTGACTTCCGCTTCAAAGTATCTAAGAGCATAAAATGGACTTAAGTGGCTTTCCCTGTATGGTTTCTTTAACAACTTATCAATCCCGTTTTGTGCCCCAAGAAAGGATTACACACTATGCACGGCTGTACCAAACAGCAACCCAGCTGCTGTGAACTGAGATAAGAGCACTATCTGACTCAACATGAAAGAGGCCTTCCTCTCTAATTTTTGGTACGTCTTCTAGAATTTGATTGTGTAATTTAAACACCTCACATACATACCCGAACCCTGGAGCACCGAGAGATTACTTTGCAACTAGCCGTTGATTAAAATCCAAACACTGCTACTGACTAATCCCCAATCTTCCTCTCCGAAAACAAATAATTGCTTTGCAAGAAATCCCGTCTCTCTGAGCACTGCTTTATTTTAGATGCTATGTGCACTGAGGCAAGGTGCAATATGTACGGTACAGTAACTTACAGCAACTACATTCTGTATTCATGAACCTGCACTTGAGCTTTCCTTTTTAGTCTGTAACCATGAAGGATGTACTTTACAAACACAGTAACAGTGAATTTCCTGTAAAATATCTATATTAAATAGGTTAAATTAATTAATGTTTGTCTTTGTTACCTCAGTATGATTATCAACTTATGTTAAATATTCTTATAACAAGGATAAATTAACTTTGAGAAGAATAAATTGTGTATGTTTTCTTTTTTCTGGAAATAAATTCTGAATTATGAAGTATTTATAATTTTAATTCATAATGTACAATTACTATTGTTATTGTAAAAGGTTTAAGATGGTAAGATATGTTTTTTAAACAAGTCTCTTATTTTCTTTTATTTGATCAATATTTTAAAATATGTTTAAGATTTAAAGTAACTGTTTTTATTTGTAATTCATTCAAATATCAAAGTTGAATTTTATGTCAAATTTTCTTATCATCAGTTGTGAAGACAGTTGTGCCTCTTAATCATTATGTGGATTATTATTTTTGATGAAAGTTAAGTTTAAAAACAATATTTTGCATTTATTTGAAAAATAAATCTTTTGTAACATTATGAACGTATTTACTGCAATGTAAATTTAATGCATCCTTGCTGACTGAGGGCCAGTTTCAATAAACACAAACGCAACATCTCATTTATATATCGGCCATTGCAATATACCAAGTCCAGCACAAATTAGCGTAGTCCCAAATAAAGTATAAATAAATAAAGAAGTAACAGTACATTAAAAAGGAGGACAAATAAAATGAAGGTTTTCTTGAATTTTGATAGAGCTGGTACAGCGTGACTCCTAGTCATTTTTTATTTCCTAAAGCTAATTAAAAATAACATGGCTTGGCAAACGAAATTATATGCAATCGAAATGTGTTCTTCTGACATTAAAAATAAATGAACATGTGAAAAAATCCTTTCTGTTCTCTGCAGTGCCTCCTCCTAGCAACAATAACTGCAGCAATATCGAGCACAAATAGTTTAAGACATGCTGTTTTGTGGGGCATTAAAAAATGGTGCAAATGGCAGTAATCTGACGAGTTTGAATATTTGAATACTTTCCTCCCATAACTTTTATGCCTGAAAAGAAAACTCCTACAAATTCACATTCAATCAGGTCAGGTGGAAAAATAACTGTGTCCGTGCCTTTTCAGTGTTAATTCAACGAAGCAAGTCTTTAGTAAAACTGGCCCTGTAAGACTTAATTTCCAAAAAAGTAGTAACCCTAAAATGTTGTGTTCATAAAATTTCAAGACTCTCAAGTAGATGCATCTTGTTTTCTGTAATGTTAAAATAAATGCAGAAAAACAATAATGTAGTTTGATAGACAGATTACGTGTTTCGAAAGGTTATGAAATTGGAGCCCTCGTTTTTTAAAAGGGAAACATGAGCCTTATAAATAACAAAAACTGCACTGTTCATGTGGGTGATGAGACCGGGTGGAAACTAGCAGTAAACCTTATTCAGGCAGGGTTAAGGGGGTTAGACATATGAGTCCAACTTTGTGACGTACCTGAAACCTGTATGTCTGGAGGGCAGATGTCTGGGGAGGAGGAAAGCACTGGAGCTGTTTCCTCTCGTCGTATCTACAAGAAGAAAATTATAAAGCACTGCACGTTTGGCAGAAAGACCATGACAAGTGTGTGTATTGCGTAAGCCAACAGACTCTTCTGTTGTTAAAAAGCCAAAGGCATGACACGAACCGTACACTAGTAAACACTGACCTCAGGAGATCGGACGTGAACCTTTAACCGGCTAGAGTTGTATCCGTTCCCAACCCCCCTCTGAACTCCATTATGCAACAATGGGCTGTTGGAAAAAGGTCCTTTTCCTGGGATGAAGGCAATATCCACCACTGGCTCCTGACTTCAAGGGCAAAGAACAGGGATACATTGTGTAAAAGAAAGATGTACAAAGTGATTCATTATTAAACACTGATCAGAAGACATAACGTGAACAGAGTGAATACCTGAATTTGACCTTATTGAGCACACTTTTGGCCTCCTCATACGTGATTCCTATCAATGACTCCTTATTAATGGCGATAAGCTGATCTCCGGGTCTGAGCCGTCCATCCTATAAGGCCAAAGGAATGAAAATGTTGCTGATCAGTCACAATTCATGGCAGACATTCAGTTTGAGAAAGCAGTGCCAACAGAATCAGCAGGAACATAAGCCACGGTACAACTCATCACCAGGTGGAGACCTCTCTCGTGTCACAGAGGACACCACTACAGCAACTCCATCCCCTTTGAGACACCAAAACTACACAGCTGAGGCAAAAGTCTCTGATTCGAGGGAATCCTATCCGCTCCCTAGCATTTCCAGACACTGGGGGTTTAGAAAAAGGTAATCAGTTTTGCTGTTAGTGCACCTACAACACATTTCAAATAATGAGCTTGTTGATTTTTTCGTACATTGCATTTTGTATCCTTAACGTTTCTTAAAAAGAATTTACACAATGTTGTAATTACCGAAATCAACTCCATACCAACTCATAAAAAGCATTCACATCTTTGTAGAACTTGTAATTACAACTTGTAAACTGTATCATGTACCACCTTACAGCCTCTGCCATTGAAATGCATCAATTCCAGTTTGAGGATGTGAACAGGTCTGTAATCTCGAAATTATGGCATGAACGGAGCATTACATTTATCGAAGAAGCATTTCTTTCAAAACAGAAATTTTAAAAAAAGATAGTTTTCTGCAATTTAACCTGTTAAATGTAAAATGACATCTTGTTTTTGGAGATCACTTCCATGCAAGTAAACACTAAAACCAAGGGCTAAAGAAAACAAAACAACTATTTTGGATAGCTGTGAGTTCTGATCATTGATCCTGATTAACCGATTCAAAACGGACATGCATGGGAGCTTATATAATAGGTGTCGCAGATGGCCAACAATCTGACACTGAAAGACTAAGTGATATTGAATATCTGAGTTTCAGCACAATAGTCCTCTAGGTGAATGCCACAGCTCCCCTGCCCGTTCTGAGTTTTATATTCCAGAGAGAGGGCGATGCCCTAGACGGCCTTCTGTACACCTGACCTCTGCAGTTTGCTGTTACAGCACTGCCCAGGCAGCCCAGCGGAGCCAGGGAAAACACGCAAGACAATGTAAAGCAGGGGATAAATTGCTCAGACGGTTTCCAGGAGATGTCTACCTGCTTAAGAAGAAACCTTTGCACTGGCTCAGGCTGTAACGCACTACTATAACGGAAACATTCTAGGATGTCATCCTCACTTTAATCCCAACCTCCTCTGCGATAAAGATGGCTAAATGTGTTGGAGCTTAATGGTAAGGTGTAAAAAGCTGAGTGATCCTTGCTTTGGGGGAGAAGATTCTTAGAGGTTTATAATCTGTTTCTTTTCCAGCTCAGACTAAACACTTCCTTGAATTGTCTGACATATCCCACTCAGACATGTCCATTGATCTCTCTCTTTCTCTGTTTAACTTAATCAGTTCAAGTACAAGCGACGATGCTAACAATTAGTAATTAGCTTAATACGCAAATCCATCTCCATATACAATATATATCTCATCTGCTCATCCATTCAGCACCTGTTATTCTCAAAATTAAACAGTTAAAATACAATTAACCAGTGGTTCTCTAGCAGGGGGGGCTTAGCTAACTTCCAAGGGGGGCTCAAGACTTAAATAGCAAAACAGGCATCAAAGTAAAACTCCAGATATATCTTTATATCAAGCTCTATTACATTTACTAAGCTGGAACAGTATATATAGCTATATATTTTGATGTAACAAAGTGGTTATATCTAAGTGTGTGAGTTGTTTACACACTTTTTTAAATGAGACTGATTTTTGAATGTGGAAAGCGCACACACTCAATAGGTGGGATTTATCATATAAACCAACCACTGCTGATCATAACCAATCATATCCATTAAATCAAATGTACGTACATAGTAGTTAAGGCCAAGCATTTCTTCTTCACCAAATATTTTGAGAAGACACTTCTACATCTATATATATATGCTCTCTAATTCTTATTCAGCAAATCATGAACAACTGGAAAAACCATTGAGCAATCAAATTGGAAATCTTGGCCAATGGGGGTCAAAAGGGTTGATATCAACTGCAATAAATGTTTTTCTTTCCTTCTTAATCCAGAATTTGTCTCAAATGAAGCTATATGTTTAACTGTGTTTTTGTGAAGTCGGTTCTAAATAAATTACAAATTTAGCAAAGTGAGTTTTGATGAATCATGATTTCTGTGTACGGCCAGATAATTCATGAATATATGCGCACACAGATCATTATAGAAGCCCACTCTCACCCGATGACAATCTCCTCCAGACAGCACTTCCTGGATGAAAACTGCAGGGCCATCAGGTCTGTTGGAGCCACCGCCGATGGTAATACCCAGACTGCAAGAGCGAGCGATTGATATCAGCTGAATCACCCCTTCACCTGGGTGACTGAAACCAAACACACACACACACACAAACTCTGTGTGACTAAGTTAAACAATTCAATAAGCAAACTTTTACACAACTATATCATTGTTTCCCAGCACCTTAGGGAGCGTAGCAAGGGTCCTGTAGTGTTGTAGTTACTCTGAGACCCAGCAGGACTAAGCAATAGAGGACTTTGAGATCTGGATGAAGACCCTGATGATGTGCTGTCCAAGTATCTGCCTGCTTCAGCACAAAAAAATATGGATAAAGACGTGAGAGGGAAATTAATGATCACAAATAACATCCTTGACAAAATACTGTGTAGTTAGTAATTGTGAATGCATTGATAAGAGCCACAAGAGGGCAGTGACACAGCACATCAATCCATTTATTTAGTATCTAGTATCAGCGGTGTTAGTTTAAAAAAAAAAGTGTATTCAAATGAACAAAAAAAAAAAAAAGTAAAAATGTTTCTTGTTATACAGTTCTGTTCAAAACTTTGGGAAAGAATGAGATTTATTTTCATCTATAAAGAAATTACTACTTTTACTCAGCGTGAGGATGCTATAAATGTATAAAAGATTACAGTATTTTTCTATTTTAAATACATTATTATGAACCTACTATTTATCAAAGAATCTGGAAAAAATGTGCTGCTGTTTCCATAAAAATATGAAGCAGCACAACTGCTTTCAGTATCGATAATACAGAATATTTATTGAATATGTCTTCAGCTTTGCTGTCATATGAATGAATTACACATAAAAAACAGTCAGGTGAATGATTCAAACAGTAGTGTAGATAAAAAGGTGTGCTGATATCAAAAGAAGCTGTCGTGTGCATAAAAAGTTTGCAAACTGAACTTTGTTGTATTATCAAAGAAAAAACATCCAGATGAAGACTTTTGACCAAAGCTCCGTCTCATTTGCACTTTTAAATTAAAGACTCTTTGCTGTGCTTAAAGCAAGTTACATCATTAGAATATAGTACACTGAGAGAAGAGCAGGGATCAGACTGAGCAGACACTGCATGAGCACACGATCCTCTCCAAAAAATTTCCTGCGGAGCCTCTTTCCTCCGGCAGGAACAGATGTTCAAAATTGCATAATGGACAAATGCGCTGTCTTAAGCCATTTTCAAGGGCTGATTTGTTTCTCCCCTAAACATTATAATTCTAATTGACTTGAGTCCAAAAAAAGAGATGTGTTTCTTGAATCTATATTCAAGAAAGACTAAAAACTGTTGATGTTAAAAAGAGAGGATGATGATGAAGAGATGTGATGTGAATTTCTCCCTCTCCTCCTCCAGTTGGAAGCATCATATTACATGAATCAGCATTTCATAACCTTTGTTATGCCAGGGAAGTAATAAGGTTAGGAAAGAGACATTGAGCGCAAAACTGAATGCATTTACAAAAGGCGGTGCCTTTAAAATATGTATATTTCATGTACTGTAAACTTGACAGTGACTGAAAAATAAAAACCTACTATGCTGAATAGGTGAATTCCTGGTAGATCCCGTGCTGCCATTTGAGCCGTATTTTTCAAGGAGCTCGGCAAATTCTCTCCTACACAAAGACAGAAGAGGAATTAACAATAACCACAGAATAGGAAAAGAAGAAAACCATATCATACAAAACAACCCAAATACCTTTAGACACCTAAATGACATAACAGTTCTTACTGCCCTCAGATTACATAAGAACAGCTTGCTCTATTCCAAAATAATATCATGTCAGTTAATTCGTTTGTGAAGGACTCAGGAATGTTATCTACGCAATCCAAACATGCTCTAAGCAGATATATGGCTCTCTAGAGGGCAGCATACAGTGATTAAAATATTCCACATCACATGTGGAAAACATGGGAAATATTAAATACAATTTTTTTTTAATGAAATCATAATTTTAAACAATAGGTGGAAATTATATATATGTACTGCTGGAAAACAACTGGTCATAACAAATCATTGCACTGTTACTGAAATATATAGCAATGCCAATGGGTTTTCTGATCAGCCTAATGAGTAAAAATAAACATGCTGAGTTTCTTTAGTTGCTTTTAGTTGGGCTGGGCAGCATCTATAGTCTATTTAAATATTCCTCTCCATCTCAGTCCATTTTCCCCTAGACACCTCTTGACTGTCAAATATAGGTCAACAGTAATGTCCTGTCACTGGACTCATATCATATTCAGTTATATGCATGTGTTCAATACGCACTGGTGCACAGCCTCGGCCACTGGCCTCTTTACCTACATGCAGGTGTCCCTGAGTGGCCCCAAAGGGACATGCAAATCTGAGCAGACCTTTGCCTCCTTTAACTAGAATGCAAAGCGACTTTGTGCGTTCAGACGACTATATAAGAACAGGCAAGCCTTCAATAACTACAGCAGACCATGCGTTCTTCCATACCAACGCCTATTCATATTTATTCTAAGCCCAAAATATCTAGGTGTACTCAAAGTGACAGCTTTTGAAGTACATGCAATACAATTTTCCTCCTTTTCTCTCGTCCTCAGGACGGGTTATCGGTGCGGATTAAAAGGAGGGAGGTCAGACAAGGGTATGATGCACACGGTAAGGAGCATACGGTATTGAGCGCTGTCTCAATAAACCGCCGTGGATACATGCACATCCTAAACCGTCTTCCTCATAAATACACACAAACAAAAAGCCTAGAAATGCTGCGCTCAGTCTTTCGGTCCCTGAAGACTTCCAGGTTGATGATATGCGGGTGAAGGCAGCGGAGGTCTTTGTATGGAGGCAGCAGCGTAATCCCCTCAGTGTGCATTGGTTAAGGGCAGAACGCAGATTAAAGCGCAGGGAGACGCAAGGACTCATCTCATCATGGCTTAAACTGAGAGTCTGTTCTCATTCTCCCTCACTCTTGCTCCCTCTGGTTCTCCCTTCATTCATAGAAACCGCTGCCAGTCCAGAGCCATGGGACTGAATCTCCTGCCAGTCTGTCCGTATGTAAAGTTCAAAAGTACACTGCGTTCATGCCACTGACTCTCACAGTAAACACATCTGGGATTCTGTATGTATGTCTGATACCAAATCTGGATAAATACCTATTAATCGTAAAGCCAACGGTGGCTCAGTAATAATAAATATCATTGTGTTGTAGCAGCTTACTCACTCATTTGAACTAGAAGCTGCATGAACAGGTGGTTTTGCACTATTCTGCTTTTGTAAAACATTTTGTTTTATTTAAAACCTTTAAAAATACATTTGTACAATACATGTGAAAAATGTATATTTATTTCGAATTTGGTTAAATATTACATTAACTGTTAGATTATCTGTGCGTTTAACCTTAAATGAGCATTTTAGGTGACAGCAAACTGTGAAGTAGGGTAAATATGTAAACATAAATACATACACTAATACAGTATTATGATCAAAAGTTTGGGATCAGTACAGTTTTCTTCAAGAAATTTATATTTTATAAATCAAATATGCATTAAATGGATCAAAAGTGACAGTAAAGCTGTTCTAATGTTATTGTATAAATTATTGTTTATAAAGTGTCTAGAACAGGGGGAACCGTGCTCCAAAACACATACTATGCAGTTTTCAATTAAGTCTGAAGGACTTGATTAGTTGGATTAGTTTGACACTCCTGGTCTAAAATTCACAGTGTTTTAGTTATGTCAAGAAATGAATGTCTGTGAATGGCTTTCTTATAATTGTTTCAACAAAATAGTCAAATTATGCATCTCACATGAAAATTATACATTCTAAATGTCCATGCCTGAGAAATTATTGCTCACTATTTAAAAACAATAGACCTAGTTTAATTAAAGTTTTAAAGAGGGAAAAGGTCACTGGTATTTCCACGAGCAGGAATGCTGTTTTTCCATTTATAGTGTTTTTCTAGTGAGTCAAGTGAACAGTGGAAGAAGGCAGTATGGTAGCCCTGTGGGCCCAAAGCTTGTCTTTGAATAGCACGCCAAGAGACTCACATGCACTGCCAATACTCAGTCAGATCTAGTTTATGAACAAAATTATTCATCTTTCAGTGAATTATTTAACATGCCGTCTAAGGGGTGGACATGCAAATGAAAGATACTGAGGTCAGATATGTATAGATCAATATCAGATGAGAGTGTTTAAGCGATGACAAATATTGATTAAATGTCACTGTGGCAGGTTGGTGATAAAAGGGACCATATGCAATAAAGTCGTGAAAATACAGCAACAAACAACTATTTAGTAAAGTCTTTTTACTAGGTTTTTTAGTAAAACATTTTAATCATACTTTTTTCAAATATTTTAATGCTACTGTTCAGAATGTTAGGGTCTGTCAGATTTTGTCCTGTTTTTTGAAGGAAGTCACACTCATGAAGCAAAAAAAACTAAAATTGGTAAATATTACTACAATTTAAAATGTGTTTTTTAAAGGGTAATTTATTCCTGTGATGACAAAGCAAAATTTTCAGCATCATTGCTTCAGTCTTCATTGTCACATGATCCTTCAGAAATCTAATATGATGATTTGCTGGTCATGATAGCATCCTTACAATTATATTATATAATTGCGCTATTGTGCTCAATGTTTTCTTTAAAAGCAACTTTTCTTAAGTCTTAATGGGAATGAAGTCTGTGATCTTTAGGATCAATCACTCTCTTACCTGGCTTCCTCATCTCTCGCTATGAGAAGGCGCATGTGATTGGTTGAGGATGCTGCTCTAAGAATGTCCACCGCTCTGCAATCAAACAACAATATTAGACATGAAGTCTAATAAAAGTGCCTAACTTTGCAGGTATAGGACTTTTCTGTTTAAAGACGTAAAATAGACTAAATGACCGAAACTTTACAATCTTTGAGGCTTTTCAGACATCATTTTCTCTATGGCCATCACAGAAAGTTTACACAAACAGAATATGTATGTTCAAACAGTATGTACCGTTCACTTGTCACGCCAATCAAGCTTTCACCATTCACCTCCAAGATTTGGTCTCCAGGCTGCAGGTTTCCTAATAAAACATTAATAAAATAAAAACCATAAACATCATAAAGAAAAAACCCATGAAATGACTTCACAAATTAATCAAAAGTGACAGTAAATACTCTTGGAATGTTACAAAAACAATTTCTGTTTCAAATAAATACTACTTTTTGTTCTTTTTGCTGTTCTGGAAAAAAGGTAACATTAAAAAATAATAAGAATTAAACACTAGAAAAAACTAAATTGCAATTAAATTAAAAAGAAACGTTTTTTTATTTTTTCTGGAAAAAACAACAACAATTTAAAGCAGTATTACACTTAATTTTATGCTTAAACCCTTTTTCATTTTGACCCTTGAGAAGACACTTGAGGAGTTGCTTAAATTATGGCAATAAAAATGCTTTGAACAGTAATGATGGCCATATCTGATTTTAATATGTTGTAGATAGAAGCCTTTATATGCTCACCAAGGCTGCATCTATTTGACAAAACATGAATTGTGAAAATTGTGAAAGATTCTTGTGATTTTAGCAGCCATTTCTACAGTTTTAAGTGTCACATAATCCTTCAAAACATATTTTTCCCTGATTTACAGAAGACTAAAACGGCATTCAGTGTAACATTTCTGCCAGGCATATTTACAACATAAATCAATTTATGACATATTAAAAGAGTTATATTCACCTCAAATATTTTTTTTTTACTTGCCATTATCCTAGGTTTTGCCCATTTGTCAGTAAGAAATTTTTTACTAATTTAAAACACGATAAAAATGCTCACTTATTCTTTTATACATTTTAATATGTACAAGTCAGAATTAGCATGTTGTTTTAATGTTTAAATATATATTGTGTTACACTGAATTTCAAAGTAACATTATTTCAGCCAAATTTTGACATTTATATTCTCCAAACACCTATTTGAAACCTTAATTCACATTTAATATGCTTTCTAGGCATAAAATCACAAATTTCTTTTCATGCAGACATCTTTGACCCTTTAGTAAACTGTAGCAGTAGAAGAGACAGCATACAGTCCTCAATCTTTTTTATTTCTGTAGGACATATTAATAACATCTCTCTCAAATGTAGGCCAGGGTTACGTCTTCTTGACCCCTTCTCCCATCTCTTCAGAGATATCTTGTCAGAACAAATCAAATCTGGAAAGGAACAAGCTGTTAAAGTCTCAAAGGGGTCACCTACGTCCTACTCACTCCACTTCAGCCAAATATCACCTTTCCACTGTCAGATTTTACAGTCACCCAGGATTATCTGTACTCTTTTCCCTCAGAATATCTGTCTGCCAGGTAAATACCAGCATGCTTGGTTTGTCTTTCCACCAAACAAGAGCAATCGGCCAGGAGGCCCGCTGACTTCTCTGAATGGTGAGCTGACAGGAATCGCGTGTTCGGGACTAAAAACAAGCAAAGCCCCCTCAGAGCGCATGCGCCCATATAAGCTCCCATATACCCCGTGCTCGGCAGCAGCAGCAGAATGGGAGACAGACTCTAATTCCAGTCCGTCAGGGGCATTAACTCTAAGCACAGGGATGACGCTAAACTCCCCTTCACACGTGAGAGACTTAAGCAGAGGTATACGCAGTGAGACAGACAATCTGTTTCACAGAAAATGTAAACAGCTGCACTGACACAGTTCCCTTTCTAACTCTGTGTCTGAACGTTCACATTTCTCAGGTTCAATTTATTCATCAGATTTAGGTGTATGCCACAGTAGATGCTTCCACTGATAATAACAAGATTGATTCATTTTGTTTATTAGCGTAAGCTGATGAATATAACGTGGATCAAAGCAATTTAATTAAACTCACTAGTCAGAGCAGATTTCAAGTTCCCATGCTAGATGACTGCTTCACTTAAAAACCATTCAGGAGACCACTTGGATAAATGTTAGGGCAAACCATGATTTTAAAAAAAGTCTTGAGTGAGAGAAAACTCACCATCACTGGAAGCAAGGCCACCAGGTAAGATCCTCTTCACATAAACGCCATACTCTTCTCCCGTTAGTTCTTTCACACCACCGATCACTTTGATTCCTTAAGAAGAAACAAAGCATGCTTTACTTACAGTGAAATACATTTTTCATTGACAAATACATGCCACTGTATTGCCAGTATGAACTGACGATTTGCAAACAGGTGACTGTGAAATTTAAGATGTGAACATTCATTATTGTTTTCTGCCAAACCAGACTGTGAATCTTAACAAGAGGAGATAATGCAGACTTATATTTACCATGAACAATAGGCTGAAAGCTTTAACTCTCATTTGTTCCCATTTAAAAACCCAAAACCACTTCAAAAGAAATAAAAACATTTAATATACTTTGTACTGTATGTAATGCAATATGAAAGACTCAAATTTCTAATAAATGCAGTTCTTTAGAAACTTCTATTAATAAAAAATATATAAATCCTGAAACATATATCATGGTTTCCACAAATAAATTAAGCAGCACAATTGTTTTCAACACTGATGACAAGAAAAGTTTCTTGAGCATCAAATCAGCATATTACAATGATTTCTGAAGAATCACAATACACTAAAGACTGGCGTAATGATGCTGAAAATAAATGGATTTTTTTAAATTATATTAAGATGGAAAACTCATTTTAAATGGCAATAGTATTTTACAATATTACTGCTTTTACTTCACCTCAAACTTTAGAAGAGCAGTGTACATTATTTATTATTTGTCAGTCTGGTAGGAAAGTAATCCTAATGTAAATATGATAAATACTGCACCCCAACTGCTGTCCATTTGTGCCTGATTTCAAGTCTGATAATAGAGGTCCTAAACAGCTTATGTTCAAATGAGTCTCCCTAAAGTAAGGATTTACAGCTGACTCGGGTCAGTATTAGTTTCAGGTATTACGCACATAGGACTTTCAGAGTTTTAGGTCTAAGTTGTGAAGTTTACATCCCGCTGAGGTCATCAAGTGGACTCAAATGAGTTTATTGGATTTCAGGAGGGTCACAGCAACTCAAATCTCAGCCTCAAACCTCCCTGGTGACAGAACCACCTTCTTCCAGTGATGTAAACTCTGTCTGTGCGTTGCTGAATCGATTACACAGGAATCATGTTTCCCTTTACTGAGTTTAAATGTATTGAGGTTAAAGCGATGAATGACAAAAAATTAAATAAATGAATGAAAAATTATTTTCTAAATATCTGTCGTGTCCAAAAAGACTAAAATAATGTCTTTAAGCATTAAATTACAATTTCTTCTCCCCCGTGTCAGTTTTGGACACACACTACAGCACCACGAGTACACAAGTTCTCGTAGCTTCATAGAATTACGGTTGAACCACTAAAGTCACATGGACTCTTTTAACAATGTCCTTCCTTATACCTTTCTGTGCCTTGATCGTGAAAGTATTCTTGCTGTCTAGGGGGAGTCAGTAATCTATCAGATTTCATCAAAGATATCTTAATTTGTTTTCTGAAGATGAGCAAAGGCCTTATGGGTTTGGAACGACATTTCTGGGTGAACCATCCCTTTAAGAACAAGACAAGTCCAGTACAACATAAACAAAAAATTGTGACGAAAGTAGCAACAGAGCTTTTCTTCCATATTGTGTCTTACATCTGAGAGAAACGGTAGATCAGTGACTTTTTCTATGCATCGGTTGTTGAATGGATGGAAGAAAATGTGAGCTTAAGGTTGATTGTAAAGCCCTGTTTACACCAAGCCAACAATATCATCTGTTTATTCTCTGCAGCTTTAAAACCCAAGCTTGTGATAGCAGGATTGATTCTGATTGGCTGTCAATGTTTTTATCATTCATCATCTGGAAAAAAAGTGATTCCAATGATATTATTTCTCTGTGCCCTCACTGTTATAGCTGTATTACACCTGTGGACTGTGCTATTCTTTAATATTAAGAACCATTTTTAGAACTATATAGTTATCGTCTGTGGTGTGAACGGGCCCTAAAAAAGGTGTGGGATTTAGGCATGAAATGATTGGAGACACTCAAAATACATAGACAGAGAGAAATTCTGACTTCAAAGACCTAGGTGTGATATTTTGATAAAAAATTAGGTGGTAAAAAGAACCCGTATCAAAGAATTTATTCACAATACGATCAAAAACGTCATAGGAACTGAATGCTTGAACGCTTATGACAGTGTCACACTTAAGTCTGTGCATGATAGCATTGCAAATACGTGTTGTAAAATATTTGATTTATCTGTGCTGTTTTTATTCAGAGCTCCACTTCCTGAGTCTGTATTCATGGAAATGTCTCCTAAAACAGAATCGTCTTGTAACACAATGGATTGTTGACTGTGCAAGTTGGGATGTAAGAAGGACAGTTTTAAGGAGCTTAAAGCTGCCTTGAAATAATGTTTTTGATCTATTGTGAAGAGGGAGATCAGGCTGCGGAATAAATATAACAAAGACAGCGCAAGACTTGAAAGACTGGAAAACATCCATACTCCTAAACTTATCCCATCGCTTCGCTTGGAGACGCCGCCATACACCTTATTTCACTTCCCCATGGCCATTAGAGACACCTGCTGTACAATAGGACTCATTAAAATCGACTAAAAGATATGCTGCTCCATACCTTTCTTATATCTTGAATAATTCTTAGGAACCCTTCATTCTCAATCCGCACGCAGAAGACAGCATTTATTTAAAAAAAGTGATTTCTAAGGTGGTCCTCAGAGATTGAAGACACAGTGTTCAGATGAAAGATTTGGTGGAATATTTGGTCAATTATACAATCACACAACTGCACAATCAAATTATTATGTTGAAAGGCACTTACCTAATCCATTCTCACAGTCTGTGAACTCCATAGAATGCACTGCTCGATCTACTCCATACGGACCCATCAGTGTCCTGTGCAGGATGGAAAAGCATCCATGTTAAAACATGAAATAACTCAGTAACAGTGAGCCTTGTTACATACGGAGAAACCTTTTTATGTGAAACAAACTTTTACATTCTAGGCCGGTGATTTGATTAATTTCAGAATATTGTAAAAAAAAAAATATATATATATATAAATAAATAAAAATACACTGTGAGTTTATGTGGGGGTGAATTTTCTGTACACACTGTGCCTGTGGACTGTTATTAGTATCAAGACCAGTTCGTTCCAGTGGGGAATCAGTATAAATTATTTAGCATGAATGTCCTGCTTTGAACAGGCTCCTCTTTCTCATGAACCCATCGTCTGCGTGCGATTCTGATTTTTGAGAACTCAGTCAGTTAAATCATTGAGTAAAATTAAGCAAGATATTAAAAAACTCAACCCTTTGGCAGTGGAAACACTGTTTTCATGCTAAAAACGGAATGAATCTAATGAGGTTTTTTTTTTTAAGTAGGCAATATATCAGGACCCAGACATCTTTGGGCATTTTGTTGTTAGGTGACTTACCAGCACTACACCAGAAAGATAACATGCTTCCAGCCTCTCCTGCAGACTCACTGCAATGTCCTTGAAATTGTACTTTAGACTTCGTCTGAGGCTACAATTCAAGCTAAACATGCTTCACAAGAGTTACGTAACAGAGAGTGTCCACTGTCCCCAGCACTGCGCCCTCTAAAACACACATTTAAAATAGTAGGGGGTCAGTGGGAACCAAAAAAATTACATTAAGACTGTTAAAGTTCCTAGCATATGTTGAACTATCAATGTCGGACTAATCATGGTTGTTTTAATCTAATCAGAAAAAAGGGTTTCTGAGGGTACATCAATTTTTTATAAATACACTGAAGAATATTTAGCAACCTTTAGTATCTTTTTTTGGTTTGATGTTTTCAGTATGTACTGTAAAAGGTGCTATACAAAGAAAATGAATTTAACTAAACATGTCAACCTTTATACAAAGTAAATATTTTTCCAGATTACCTGTATTTGATTCATTTATTTTGGTTTTTCGAGTAAGTGATATATAAAAGCCAATTATTTAATAACCAAAAAACATGTTGTCATAAATATCATGCTTAATATAGTGCTCACATATGGTGTTTGTACATGAAAATAGCCGCCTGGGTCCCTTGCAAATAGATCATCATTTTGGGTGGGTTCTTGGCATCAAAAGCTTAAAAGAAACCTCTGGTTTAAAACGAATAAAGCCTTGCAAAGTTGTTTGAATTCCACGAGGTGTGTATGAATGGGTTTAGTGAGTACGCACGAACACATTATAATCTCCAGGTGATTAGAGCACATTAATAGCACATCCTTTATAGTGTTTTAGATTCTTCAAAGCCTATAGCAGACAAATACAATTAAAAAACGCACTTCTTCACGCTCCAACTGCGGTCAATGCCAATTCTTTTGCAGAAGGAATGGTGAAGCAGCCGTCGTTCAACACATTTTACGCACGTTTTCTCTCACCACTCCTATGAGTGATACGCTTTGTTAGTGACACACACCTGAGCACAGCCCAGGCACCGCAAAGTGCCCAAAAGTCTCCAGCAGTAGCGGACGAAGTGAAGACGCGCGTGATGTCGACGCTTCTCTCAAGACCGCTCGAGCGCTTATTGCTCACTGGAGCTAATGAGCTGGAAAAAAAACGAGTCGTAATGCAGCTCGACTGCTACAAAATGACAAAACAAAGGGTTTTACCTGCTAATCATGACCGCTCCCTTGTACATGACCGAAAATGTAGGCATCTTGAAGAGATTTCTGCGCATCCAGCGGCGTGGACCGTGTGCCCATTCCTCTCGTGATCAGCGCCTCGCGGAGGTCCGATACAGCGCGAGCCACATGATTCAGTGCTACAGCCCTCTAATACAGATGATCCTAAACATCACCAACTTTGCTCACAGATTAAATCTTATGCAACAGAAATGAGGGGTAGTGTTGTTTTTGCCATTGTTTAACAATGACTGGAACAGGTGGTTTCCAAACTGGCAAGCCAAATATTTGCGTTGACTTCAAGGGCTTGAATGTGGTGTGATATACAATGTGTTGCTCACATTAAATTGTTTTTATCCATGGGGGTCTTTCAAGGACATCGTGCTGAACTGTCTAAGAAACATAGAAAAGTCTTTTTGCATCAGATCAAACCTGATATGGGAATTAAAACTGACAAGCTACTGTAATCTCTGTCTTCAAGTCTTCAAACAAGACCCAGGGTCTACAAAACTAAATAATATTGCTGGAACACACATCATGATCCAGATGCAGCCCATGCACGGTCTAGTGCTGCTTTAATTTAAGATAAATTATTAATTTAATATGACTAAATCAACATAACTACATCATTGGTAACAGTTTATTAAGACAGTATAGCATATTTTTATTTTTAAAGAAGGATGGTTGTGATTTCTTAACTTCCTGTTGATGGAATCACATTGCCACTGTAGCTATTTCACTGTAGTCATGGGGGGGGGGGTACGCTGATGCTTTAGGGAGAAAACAACATTTGTGCAAAAGCAGAAAACTCTAAATCCTTGTCAACTCAGAAAGACATATTTAATCTCTCAACTGTTTCCATTTTTAGCCAGTGTTATTTTCTATGGTCATCCCATGCAAAGCTAGAGTGCTTTCCTCTTGCACAGCAATCAGATTTATACACACGCCTGAGGTAAAATTACACAATATCTGGATTAGACTGTCTAAATTTACTTTTGTATTCTTACAATATCATGTGTAATGTTTTTAAGATTATATGTGCAGTAAGCTTCTCTGAAATGACTAACTGCATTCATAATGTAATGAAGTGACTACCTGCTAAAAGAGATTATTGTCATTTAGCGCTCTACGAACAGTGTTGCTTGCGCCCTAGTTAGAGTCAGAGTGACGCTTTCCCTTAAATGCATTGTCACTGTGCAACTCCTCAACGTCATTTACCTTGACACTTGTCCTGTGAATCAGAGACCAACTTGAGCCACAATCCAAAAGAAGTCACACAAGGTTGTACCGAAAGCCATAGATTACAGACATAGTCACAAAGGCAAAACTGGCCATCATACACTAAACGACTGAGGATTATAGGAAAAATCATAGGAAATCAGGACAAAAGTCAAGTACTTAATTCCAGCCTTTAGAAGTGTGCTTTAGTTTAGTGCTTTAGCCTGTTGTGTGTGTTGTAGTTAACAGAATGCTACGTCTTATCAGGCAAGGTGAAAAGAAAATCACCAGATGTCTTTTTTGACAATGAAATAATATATCTAGTACTGTACACAATCTGTCAAGTCTCTGTGATAGTCACAGAGTGACCGGACTAAGGCTTTCTTGTGCCAAACTCTCAGGCTGTAATGATGTAATATGAGGATTAGCTTCACACACCCGGCCATGATAAGCTTTATTTTCAAAATTATCACACTAAAATACACTAACTTAAAGCATTCTGTCTGGCTTGTCTTAAATTTCTCCTGTAAATCCTCTCATGAGGTAATACGTCAAGTGTGATTTGCACATTCACATTTCAAGCCATGACTGGACAGAGTACTTTTTTCTGCACAATAATCTGCTAGGACAACCTGTCAATCAACTATTTGCATGGGCAGATCATAGTCACACAAGACCCTTGGTCCCCCCAACCTCACCCGCCTCTCTTCACAAACACCTTATCCTAAAAATGTGTTTTGGTAGACTACAATAAAACAAATAAAGAAACACTTTAGAATGTTTATTATGCACTTCAGTTGTAATAAATTCAGGTTGGGTAGGATTAGAGATGTAGAATAAGCTATTAAGATGTAAGTACTCTTTTAAAATAGGTGACATGACCATGATTTTATTTATTTATTTATTTTAATATGAACTGCAAAAAAAAAAAAATATATATATATATATATATATGGCTTTGTATCTTTTGTATATTTAATATATTTTTATCTCTTAAAAAGGATATTTTAATGCACGGTCTCTTCTTCCCCGTGCATGCACGCTGGTGTCCTCGTGGGTCCAGGAAGGGAGTGGAGGGAGAGCGAGCCGCCGGAGACGCAAGCCACTCGAGATAAGTGCCGGCAGAGCACGAGTCGCCAGGAAAGCGAGCCGTTAGAGGGCGAGCCACCCGAGCAAAGAGCCGCCAAGACGAAAGAAGCGAGAGGTCTGAGCCGCCAAAGATGAACGCACAACAAACTCCGCCCTGTAAGGTTTGAAGAAATTGAATCTCTTCCAGGAAAGATGGACGGAGGAAATTCTCGTATGCAGGCAGAGTCATAAAACCATAAAAGCTGAAATCTGGCTGCACACACAATAAACAGTCACCCCCCTTGACCCAGTCACCCACTTTACGATCTTCTGAGCCCCCCACCTCACAATCTCACTCTTCTCCTTTAGCGTGTCACCAAGAAAAATATAAGCTCAAAGTGTCATATCTTGCAAAGATATTGTTCTTTCAGTGTCATATTTGATGTCAATTTAAAGGTCTAAAGATAAGTGGTACAATGGTCTAAATTTCTCAGTAGTCACTTACATTGTTAAAAAGATTTTAACTTTTCACAAAATTGGTTACTGATAAAGGGCTGTGATAAGATTGAGCATAAGATCGAGCAAACAGGTGCAGATCCGGGGTTGCAGAAAGATCTAACAAACAAATGGTCTTTTGTGTTTAAAAGTTTGTGGGGGCGTTGGTTTGGAGTATTTAAGGTGAAAGAATGAAACAGCTCACAAGGACTTTTTCTGTAAGCAGAAATGGCCTCCACGCTGTCATATCTCCCTTGTGGCAGCGTGCTTCTCTGACCGTCAGGTATGCATTTGCTGGAAATTGAATCGAATTCTCATTTCTTAATTATGTAATTGGCTTGATATAATCTTCTTAATCTATCAATGTTATGCCTGGGTAAGATAAGGACCAAGTATATGGGTGGGTATCTGGCGGGTTTACGGCACTACGTTCCGGCCGACGTTGATGGCTTCAACACGACATAACTGAACTAAGATACACAGGGGTTTAAATACACAGAAACTCATGAACGGAAAGTGAGGGCAG
>JAUMHI010000035.1:5529142-5540416 GCA_032359435.1 Enteromius unitaeniatus
CTGTGTCTGTTGTTGGTTCCTTGCGTTACATTGGTGACATCACTAACGACCCGTCGACTACTAAATTAGTTGTCGACAAATTTTGCCATCGACTATTAGTCGACTAGTCGTTGCAGTCCTAACTCACACATGATCAAATTTTATGGGTCAACCAGGGCGTGGTATCAACCTTGATAAAAAAAGTCAAGAGAATTTTTCATTGGCTTTAAATAATCACTCTGTGATTAGGTTATAAGTACCTTGAAGTGTACCATGGCATCATTGCCACCACCATTAATCCTCTGACAACTCTTGGAAAGTTACAGTAGTTCGCAGAAGCACAATTACAAACACAACAAAAAAAACAAAAGTTTTCCTACATTTTTGGTTTGGTTTCCTACATTTAATGTCCACGACAATTTCTGTAGTTCCAAAAAAATTATAAAATCTTGCAATGAATCCCATTCCTTAGTCATTTAACTAACAACAACAACAAAAAACTTCAGAAAGCATGAAAGAATCAGAAGTTCAAAAATGCTAAAACATTGCCAGGTTTTAGGTGAAGCAGTTGACCTCTGTGACATGAATTTTTTTCCCCTAAACCTGAAGGGACACAGAGTTGTTTTCTGATGACAGAAGTCCAGGACGTTTCATCTCATTTGCTCTAAAAAGTGACTGTGCCTACATTTATAAAGCCTGATACTAAGAGTCTATAAATAGTCTTTGAGGGCAGCCTCTGTGATACAGGAGGCAGCTGTTCTTTATTGAAGAATCAGCCATGCCCGAGAATGGCAGAACATAAAGCTCCAGCAGAATGGCAGATATTTAGCACTGGAAAGCTTAGCATAAGACTATGTGCTGGAAGACAATTTGAGACGAGCTATTCAAACGTCCCAGAGAACGTTCTGAAAAATCATACATTAAAAATAAGCCAAAATCATCAGTTACTCATAGGACAGTAAATATTTGCGCATGTATTCTATTTATCTAACCACCCCTCATCCACAAACTCACACGGCCTGGCATTATACTGCGCGTTGCAATATGATGTAACATGTTTAATAACACAAATATACATCTGTTATTCAAAGATAAAATGAGTAGAACATACATGTACGTTTGAAGTTGCAGTACTTACAATGTGCTGTAGATTTTTTTCATTGAAGCTTTGGATAAGGGAAACTATGAAATAAATTAATTCATTATTAAAATGTATATGTAAATATTTGTACCCGTATCTCTAAATTTCCTAAACTCATGCTCCAACGTATCATATATCTCCCCACTGAAGAATCTCAGAAAGCCAACAGCCCTTTAACCCTCTTAATTCGCAGAAGCTGTAAATCCCGTGAATGATGATTCATGACAGATTGTCTGTCCATGTGATTTCTCATGATGCAGAGAATTAATTTATATAGGTCATGCATATATATATATATATATAAAATGTATTTATTGGCATAAATTGAGTTTTGATTGCGATTCTTATGTAAAGTATTTACTATGGCGGTATGTTAAATATGTATTAGGCTCATCTGAAATGAGAAAAGTCTTACAGCAGACAAGATTGTTCAGTCTGATCAAGATCTTCAGTCTGTTCATACTGATCAGAACTAGTAGGTATCATAAACAATATACTAGTATTTTCCATTGCGCAATACACACATATACGGAAGGGTGAAATTTAACAAACAAACAGCATGAAAATCATATACTTTTTTTATAATTAAATAATGATGGCTTGTGTTGAAATCTTTGAGAAACGCATACCTTTGTAAATAAAAGCTATTAACATTTTGTAGCCATTTAAATACTAGTCTTCCAAATAATATGAAGACCACATGTTTAATCATTTCAATAATAATATCTGCCATCTCTGCTCTCTGGCATTCATTTCTAAACAACAGCTTTTGGGCCAATCACTTGAGCTGTAAATGTCATGTGACTAATTACGCTGGAGGGGAAAGGATCGTCATGACAACACTGATTAAATAAAGGCATCACAAGAAAACACAGTCTGTGATTCGAAATTCATATCAAATAAATTTAACACTTTCAAGTTAAACACTTAAAAAAGACTACATAATATAAACAAGGCGCTAGCAAATTAAAAACATTCTGTCAGAATTCACATAAACATAAATAAATAAAGAAATAAATGTTCTTCAAATGTATGCTTATGCTAATAATTTTAAATATAAGTTGTTATTTCAGATTTTAGTTATTAAATGCAAATTTGTTACATTATAAATTGTTATTTAGTATACTGTAAACTTTTTAAACGTGTTTGAAAAAAGTGTTTAAGTTTTGAGAAGAAATATTTGCTCAAGCAAAGTTTACACAACAAATAGTATATTTAATCACTCAAATATATGTATGTATGTAAAAAATATAAATGTAAAAATACGTATATGCTCAACATGAGCTAAACTTGCACAGACCACATAAACCGCATACATACTATCCCTTTTCCTTCCAGCAGCCATGGCAACTACCCATTGCATCAGAACTTTAATCACCAAATCTGCACAGTGGGTTGTTATCAGATTATCGGATAATCCAGTCCACATTGAGAAATCATAACAGCAGAGAGGTGGAGACGCACTATGTCAGTTTTTGGCCAGTCCCGCATCTTGTTTTTCATCAAGGCAAAGCTCAGTAAACGTGCCACCCATTGCAGTAATGAAGAATGGGAAATGAGGGTGGCGGCTTTACTCAGGTGCCAAGTTTCCATGCTGGACCACCGAGTGTGGTGAAATGGGTTAATCTGAAACAGTCTGACAGACCAGTCTGACCTGTTTACTAGCTGCTGCATTCTGGGCCCATGACTGCCCTCCGTCGGTAACAAACAGAAACACATCCTAGCGAATGTCACAACATATCATCCACTTTTAATCACGCTTGATGCTGTCAGCAACAACAACACTGAATGGGATGAATAATCATGAAGGGATTGCTGGAATTGTTATTCTCATATCACGGAAGGACTGAGGTTGCAATTTAATGAGAAGATTTTGGTCCAACAAGTCTATTAATGCTCTAATTTTTGCTGAAAGCAGAGAGGAGGGGGAAAAAAATGATATTTTGATCTGACAAAAATACCACAGATGAATCAATTCAAACGTCTTGAATGACAATAAAAGCTGTATGACCTGTATTTATTAAATATAGGTATATCATTCTAAATACGTTTAGAAATTTTGTAATAATATACTTTTTCCTGGTAATTTGATACACTAACACAACATCTTTGTTCTACTGGCAGGTCAACTAACTGGAAGAACATGCCTGTTTTTTAATGAATCTCTAACAACAGTGTAGCAAAAAGCAGAGAAATCAATGAATCGCAACAAAGCTGACACAACAAACCAGTCAACAAGACCTCATTATTAGGCAATGCCGAGACCAACAAGGCTGACAAAGAAAAGAAAAAAATCAGCGAAGTCAGCAAAAATATGATGTGGATTCATTGATAATGGCTACTACCAGAAACATGGGGATTTATAGTGTTAATACAGGATATAAACAATTATTTTAAAAACATATTCTTTTGTGTCTCAGCTGAGTGTCTGTTCTATAAACCAGAGAAAACATGCTCCCATTAAACACAAATGTTCCTTTTCATTAGTTTTTCATAGAGCAAGGGTGTCCAAACAGTCCTTGAGAGCCACTGTCCTGCACACTTTAGTTCAACTTGCCTCAACACATCTGCCTGGAGGTTTCTAGCATGCTCATTAAGACCTTGATTAGCTGGTGTTTAACTTAATTTCTGCAGGACGGTGGCCCTCCAGGAGCAAGACTGTGTGGTAGAAGGAGCCCTTTCCTGAAAAACTCCATACAGGTCCAAACGTTTACACTGGGTATGACTGGAAGAATGAGGTTGTACACAGCTCCTCCTGTGGTTGCTTTATATTTGTTTCAAATCAGAAAGTCAAAGCCAGAAGAAATTTAATAGTTTTCCAATCGCAACATCAGCGATAAACACGATGCCTCTGTTTGTAAAACACCATTTGAATTGACTAAAGGTAAAGACAATGGTAAATAAAGTCACTGTTTGTCAAGTCACTAATAAAAATGTTAATTTGTTATGCTATTTGTGGCACAAGTGTGTGAGGATGAGATGATTGACTACAGTGTCAATCAAACAAGCGATTAGGCTCATTTTGTATTATTAGAACATAGCACACAATGCTGATACACAGACACCGTCTCCATGATTAGATCAATGATTTACACACAGTTTTTGTATGGCATTACTCCTACACATATTCTCAAGTACATGCGATATACATGTTTCCTTAATTCTCTATTTTAGAACAGAATAAATAACATTTGAGTTTATGATATTAAAGTGATAAAATGATAATGAAGGTAATAAAAAGTGACAATTCTCCAACACTATGAAGTTAAAGTACAAATTAAATCATTAAAAAAACATTAAAATCAAATTAAGCAACATTAAAAGACTAAACAATTGCATAATAAAACCTAAGCCTAAGCATCGAGGCAAACTGGAACCAGACTTAAACATAAAAAGACAGCTTTAATTGCACAAGACATTGCACAGCATTATAATATCATGTAGCTTTTGTTATATTTTAAGATGTTATCTTGTTATGTTTAGATATAATAGATTTTTAAAACATGTCAGTGCTGAGAAGTTTGATTTTGTCTGTATTTGTGTAAACTGGCTAAATAGCCACCAGTCCGGTGACCTGCTATGATGTTAAGAATGTCTCTTCAGGTCATGGGACGGCATCCCTTCTCTAAGTCTCCTATTCTTCCCAATAGCCTACTCAAGTCCCGGTCACCAAACTCTAAAATTAGCACGTCACCGGGCAGATTCATTCTCAGGTACACACACTGTTAGCTATTCTTATCTTTTAAGGCAAAAATATAAATGTGTCATTAGAAAAATATTCAAAAACGCTTATGGAAATGCTATCCCATGTCAATCACATGTGGATTTGAAGGCTGCTGGTAACTGAAAGCTGTGTTAAAAACCCTTCAGAAGGTGACAGCTTGCATGTTCACTTTACTCACCTTAAATGTACTACACCTGATCTACATGTGAGTAATGCCCTTGAATGTAAACAAACCAAAAAGTTCTGCCATGCTGTACTTACAATAGTCTAAAATTTGTATTTTAAACCGGGAGGGGGCTGAAGGGGTACTTAGGCATCCGCAGATATTTTGAGAGATATTTTTTCAGGGCTGTCAAAGTTCTTTTGTTTCTGATGAAACAAGTTTAATACATGTATTGTTTGTGCTTTCAAAATACTGGTTAAAATCATTAGGTTAAATCACTTTAAGAATTGCTTTATTCACATAACAGCCTTGGTTTTTAATACTAAGCGTTTGAAAACATACCGAAGTAGGCTACACACCTTTCTCAAACGTTTAAACATTTCACATCACTCAAATAGGGACAATAGATACACACTGCAAATACTCTACAGCTATTAGATCATTTCTTTCTGCTATACTGACAACATTAGTCATTTACAACAATTAAAATAACAGTCTTTTTTAATGTGCATTGTACTGGTTTGTATTGTGTGCTTCTTACTAACGGACCTTAAGTCTGGAAATACTGTACAACTGACTCAGTATTATTGACTTTTTGACGTTGACGTTTTCAGTAAATGTAAGTCTTTATAAAAATGTAATTAGCCTATGCCTTTATATAGGCGGGGGAATTATCATATTTGGGGTTCTTGTCAACCAAAAAACCCATGTGTTTGCAAAATAAAAGCAAGCTCCATAATAATAGGCTACGTTTAACTTAATTCTATACACTGTACATAGCCTCTTTAAACGTAAACGTAACATTGAACAAGTTTTTTTTGTTTTTGCTCAGTTGTAGGCTACTTTTCGGTTAAATAACTACAAGCTTTTATTGCGTGCGAACTTGGCGTCTTAGTTTCTCTTTATTTCGTTCGTCGTTTCTCAAAAATTGCCGATGCCACAAGAAAATCGGGCAAAGTGAAAAAGCTCAAAAAGCGGGACCTCGTCGCCAAGCCCGTTATGTGAACAGTACTGTATGTACTCCATGCTATTCATTAATTACGCTGATCTTCACTTGTTACATATACTACAGTTTGAGACTTTATATGGATATTACAGTTTACAATACAATTAATACCTAAAATGACAAAGAAAAATAAACAGGCGGCATGCACAACTCCACACGCACATTTAATTCTTACCAGTAAATGAGCGAAAGTCCATCAAAACGCTCGAGTTCTCTTCCCCGGGGGTTCAGATAGGACATTGCATCCAACAGAAACGTTAAGGATACAAATGGTCTGCTCTGGAAACGGAATTAAACGCTGCCTCCAAATATTAGCATCAGGAACATCTCCGCGATTTCATGTCATGCTCGTGGTCCGCAGCCTAGCTCAAGAGTCAGCGTTCATTCAGCATTAAATCAATGATACAGCAACTGCCAGGCGAGAGAGAGACTCAACTATGCCAGTTTCTAATCTGTAAGACACGTGGTTTTCATGCTGAGCTGCACCGCTAACAGGGGACGTTCCCAGAACATTCATTAATGTCTTTAGGACGTTATTTATACTTGATGAATGTTCCTATAATGTTGATAGAAAACGTTCTTGGAACCATGTTCTTAGAATGTGTTTGGGACGTATTTGCACTTGATGAATGTTCATATAATGTTGATAGAAAACGTTCTTAAAACATTGTTTTTCGAACGTCTTTAGAACGTTATTTATACTTGATCAAAATTCCTATAATGTTGATAAAAACGTTCTTAAATCAATGTTCTTGGAACATCTTTAGGATGTTATTTGCACTTAATCATAATGTTGTTAGAAAATGTTCTTACAGTAGAATGTGTTTGGGATGTTATTTATACTTAATGACTCTTCTCATAATGCTCAAAAACAGTTGCAACAACATTCTTAGAAAGTTATTGAAATGCTATTGATATAATTTTTTAATTAATAAGTAATACATTTTTTTATGATGTTGTCAGTATTCATTTTTCAACTCAAAATATAATTGTGATGTAAACTCAAAAGATGATTAGGTTAAGCAGCTGGACAGCTCGCAACGCTGTCACAGAAAATAACAGGTAAGCATTCAAACTTCATTACTGTTTAATGCACCCTGTGGCGCTGTCCGACCTTCATCAGCGGGAACCTTCGCCGGAATTCTAGTTTCTGCCTGGACCTGTTTTTCCCGAACACCTGTGAGGATTTCCGTCACAGGTGTTCGGCATTATCTTCACTATAAAAGAGACGCACGGACTGCAGTTCGACGCAAAGTTTTGAACGTTCCCGTCAACTCTGAGCACTGTTGGATTACCTTTCGGACTGAAGTTTGTTACTGACCTGGATTGTTTATCTCATCTTTGAATCTTGCTTGTTCCCCCGAACTTTGCCTGGACCCGGACCTTGATTATAGCGTGCTGCCTCAAACACTGCCTGAACTCTTGTTTTCCAGACCTCTCGCCTGGCTCACGGTACTGTTTCCCCTAGTCTTCACTGATTATGTCTGCCCCTGATGACCGCCGCATGTTTGATGATGATTTTGAGACTAAATTGTTGCATATGGATCAACTGTCTGTCGAGCCGTCATTACAGAAAACTTCGCCACAAACTGATCCAGCAATGATTAATGATCTGGCCTGCGAAGTTACGCGCCAGGGCGCCATGTTACACTCACACCACCAGCAGTTAGAAAAACTGACGCGCCTGACTGAGGATATGGGTCAATCCTTGCAGACACTGAATGTCTCCATGCAGGCTCTGAGTGCCGCTATCGCCGCCATTTCACCACCGCCAGCCTTTCCACCCCAACCATCACCTGGCCCCAGTCGCATTGCTCAAGTGTCACTCCCCGAAAAATACGACGGCTCACCAGGGAAGTGTCAGGGCTTCCTAATGCAATGCAGCCTCTACATTAGTCGCCAGCCTGGCAGTTTTCTGGACGACGACAGTAAAGTGTCACTGGTATGGTCACTGTTGGTAGGAAGGGCCTTGGACTGGGCGACTGCGTTATGGGAGGGATAGGGCATGTCCTTCTTGAGCTACGCGGAGTTCATGCGGCACTTTAAGGAGGTGTTCGATCACTCCACGGACGGGCGCGAATCCAGCAAAGAAATTCTGAGCCTGAAACAGGGATCCAGCTCGGCCACCGATTTCACCCTACACTTTCGTACACTCGCAGCACGTACTGGTTGGCCACCAGAGCCTCATAAAAGCTCTTTACAGAAAGGCGCTTACCCATGAGCTTCAGTCGGAACTAGCCTGTCGTTATGAGGGCAAGTCTCTGGAGCAGTTCATGGAATTGGCGATCCAGGTGGATAACCTGATGCGCTCCTGATGTCCTCGACCGTTCTCTACTCCACGCTCGTTCACCTCACCTCCCACTCAATCTATTCCGGAACCCATGCAGATCGGAAGAACTCATTTAACGGAGGACGAGCACACCAAGAGGTTAAGAGGAAACTTGTGTCTCTACTGCGGCCAGCCTGGACACATCCGGGCCAACTGCCCGGTCCGGCCTCCTCAATCCGCACCTACATGGGTGAGTTCAAGTCCTTCCGATCACTCAATTACTTTACCAGTTACCTTAGTGGTTAAAGGGATTAATTGATTCTGGGGCTGAGGGGAATTACTAACCAACCTCAGGAGGAGGACTTCAGCACACTTCCTAAGGAATATCATGACCTCAAGGAGGCCTTTAGCAAGACCAAAGCCACTCACCTTCCACCACATTGACCCACCGACTGCTCTGTGGAACTCCTACCTGGAGCCGTTCCACCTAAGGGCCGTATCTTCCCTCTGTCCCAACCTGAAACAGAAAGTATGCAGAAGTACATTCAGGAGGAACTGGAAAAGGGCTTCATTCGTCATTCTACCTCACCAGCCTCCTCGGGTTTCTTCTTTGTTAAGAAAAAGGATGGAACCCTCCGACCTTGTTTCGATTACCGGGGACTCAACGAGGTCACAGTGAAATACAGATACCCACTGGTTCCATCAGAACTAGAACAACTCCGAAGAGCTCGATACTTCACCAAGCTCGACCTACGCAGCGCCTTCAACCTTATCCGGATCCGCAAGGGGGATGAGTGGAAGACGGCCTTCTCCACCACTTCGGGGCACTACGAATATCAGGTGATGCCGTTCGGCCTTTCCAATAATCCTTCGGTCTTCCAGGCTTTGATAAATGACGTTTTCCGGGAAGAACTTAACCAAACTGTGATAATCTACATAGATGACATCTACTCATCTACTCTGAGACTGCAACATGTCCGCAATGTTCTCCAGTGGTTAATTCAGCACCAACTCTACGCAAAGTTGACAAAGTGTGAACATATTATTCCACCACCACGCATAGTGGCTCCGATCCGTTGGGACATTATGGCTGAGATCGAGGAGGCATTAATAGGGGATCCTCCTCCTGCGGAATGCCCAGCAGGGAAGACATATGTACCCGCGCCGCTGAAACAAAAGCTTCTCCACCAGATCCATGATTGCCAATGACGTCATCCAGTTCATCCATCGATGTGTAACCTGCAACGTAAGCAAGTCCTCCAAACAAAGATCCAGCTTATAAAAAGTGGGTCTGGCTTTCCACCAAGGATCTTCGCCTTCAAGGCTCATGCCGCCAGCTTAATCCAAGGTACGTGGGTCCTTTCCAAATAGATCGTCAGATCACACCTGTATCTTTCCGTTTGTCTCTGCCATCCCAGTATCGTATCTCAGCCACCTTTCATGTGTCTCTGTTGAAGCCCGCTGATGGTCCGGAAGGACAGAGGAGCCAGGACGAGGTTCCCAATCCAGAAGTCCCCCCCCTAGTCATCGACGGAGAGGTGTGCTATCGAGTCCATGAGATCTTGGACTCCAGGCATCGGGGTTCCCAGCTACAATACCTGGTGGACTGGGAGGATTACGGACCGGAGGAGAAATCCTGGGTCAGCGCTCGGGACATCCTAGACCCGGCACTCACCGAGACCTTCCACAACAACCATCCAGGAAGACCAGCACCACGATCCACAATCACACGTGATCTTAGTTATCTTAGTTCAGTAATTAGGCGCAATTTGAGAGGCTGAGTGTAATTCTACCACTGAGTTAACACTGATGTGAATGTATGTCATGTTGTACAGCATATTGGAGTTGACAAAATAGCACAATACTACGATATTTCTTAAAAACCAGATCGTGGAGAAAATTTTATCGTCCACGATCAAAAATCGTCCTATCGCCCACCCCTAATAGGAATTGATAGAACCACAAACATCTGTTAAACGGTATTGACCTGACGCTTCCCCTTTAAGAAATCAGAGCGTACCGCTAAAGCGGCATTCTTTGAGTTTTATGTAGCTCGTTACAGTTTGCTTAAAGATGCTAAAAAAGAGGAAATAATAATACTTCTCTGGTCTGCTTCCTAAACGAACAATTGTGTGAACGATATATGTTGGTAAGTTTGCAAGCTCCTTTTATTCGGTCTGGTGATTAGCACAGGTGTCTGCCCTTACCTGTTACATAAGTTTATAGCAAATATTAATGTCTGCTTTTTATAATAACATTTAACTGTATACGTTTGTTTTTAAACTGCTGAGACCGCTGTATTTAACATTCAACAAGACGTCTGCAATAATATGAGAATTAGAATTAGCATGAAACTATTGATGGAGTTTATTGGTGTAATTTGTCACGTTATAAACGGTTCTTCGGTTTTTTATTTATTTTTTATTAAATGCTATTAATGCAGTAATAATGACCAGCAGCACAAATGTTAAGTCTTCTGAAGAAATACTAGCCTATACTTTCGTTTTGTGACTATTAGATGTACAATTAAACCTAAAGATTGATAAAAATGTTAATACACAACACATTTTGATTCTGGCTGAATCTGCATAGTGAATAACATCTTAAATTTTTTCAGTCTTTTGGTATTTTGTGTTGTCTTAGAAAATACCAGTGAAGTCTTTTTTAAGTTGGGGTTATAGTTATGCATTTATGTAATATAAATGGGGAATTCCTACTTTCACTTATGATCAGTATCATTAAAAGAAAATAATTCTGTCATATTTTCTTCACAGACAAATGTTTTTATTTTTGATATTGTTTCATAATTTTTTTTCATAATTTAATTCATCATTAAATTTTTAATTTCCATTGGAAATCTAGACAGTCTTTATTTTTAAGCTTTGAAAGGTTTTAAGTTTAGGCTTTGACACGGTAAAACACCAGCGAAACAGTACAGTAAGGGAAATCCAAGAGCAGAGTCGATAAACAGGCAGAGGAATCAGGACAGGCG
>JAUMHI010000035.1:5540516-5576796 GCA_032359435.1 Enteromius unitaeniatus
GAAATGCTTGTCATACTCAGAGAGATACTGATTTAGGAGTAAATTGCAGTGGTCTCTTATTTTTTTCCAGAGCTGTAGAGACAGTTTATTTAGCCAAGTGTGCAGTCAGACTGAGGTGAAGCCATATGACCGTTTAGCTTCAGGTAAGTGAGATTAATAGTGAGGTTTTGACCTGCCCTAAGAGATCTGCACTGCAGCCAAAACACCAGGGGAGTTTCCAATTTCCTCACATAGACATTTGTTTGTAACACCAATATCTGTCCCTGTAGCTTCATACTGTGAGCTAAATCAAAACCTGTGTCTACATTTGTTCTTTTACCATCATAATCACGCTTTGTTAAAAAATACTATAGTTAGGCCTATTGTATAAGATCATAGGACTCGTAACTAGTGTAAAGAAGTGTGAATAATAGACAAACAGATTGCACTAGTGCATAGACAAACATCTAATATGCAATTAAAACATTTTGAGAACATTTCAGTTTGATGACCTTTGTAAATGTGTAAATGTAATATGTGACCCTGGACCACGAAACCAGTCATAAGTAACATATTTGTATCAATAGCCAACAATTGTATTTTTATTTAATTGTACTTTATGTAACAGTAAAGATCATGTTCCACAACAATATTTTGTACAATTGCTGCTGTAAATATATCAAAAATATTTTTGATTAGAAATATGCTTTGCTAAGAACCTCATTCGGACAACTTGGGAAATATTTTTCACCCTATTTCAAATAGTTGTATCTCAGCCAAATATTGCTCTCTCTCATAAGAAAGCTTAATTATTTAACTTTCAGATTATGTCATTTAAAAGAACTGACCCACATGACTGGTCCCCTTTAAATTCAGTCACTTCCGCATTGCTATAGGGGATGTCCCTTCTTCCAAATAAGGGCTATCCCCTATAGCAATGTCTCCTTCCCTCATGTCAGGGAACTGAGGTCACATGAGTAACCGGAGCGTTTTATGGACCATGGTCACATTTATAAAATTCTCCCTTTCACTTGAAAGATTGTTCAACATTCCAAATCAACATAATATAGATGAATACAGAATCCTGCTCTTTGTTCTTCTCGCATCTGTTTGCATACTGATTTCTGATTGGTCTGGCCTTTTTTGCATTTTTTGACCATCTATAGCAACTTTACACTACGTGGAGGATGTTGAATCTGCCTGTGTGTGAAATATTAAGTTTTGTTTTGTTTTGTTTTTTCATGTGGGTGAATTTATTTTTATTTATTTTTTTACATAAGAACATATGGGGGACAATACAATACAGATTAAAAGGTAATCAAATAAGTAAAATAAATACAAATTAAAGAACTAAATAAAAAATGTAATACATTATACATACCAGCTGTACAGTCACTTTACAATCTTTACACTTTACACTTTACAAGTTTTATTAACTTTGGTTACCACTGTTAAAAAAAGTCAAATTTGTTGCATTTATATTTAAAATGTAAAAATATATTGTGAAGCCTATTTGAGACAATTATTTCATGTCAAAATTCTGATTAGCCTGGCTATCAGATGTTATCTCAGAATATGATTAATAATGATCAAAAAAAGTTGTGTGTTAAATGTATCTTGTTATCCTCGAACACACATTTTGCTTTTTATTTTGTTTATATTCTAAATGATGGCGCTTTAGATAGGCTACCTGAAAAACCTTTCCAAACTATGCTGTTCCCCCTAGTGGTGACGTGTGGTGACGCACAGCTATCGCTGCTTTAGTGAGACGTCAGTCAGTGCGTGCATTTCAAATGTGTGTCACATGTTATAGTTTTCAGGCTCTTGATCAGTATGTCTACACTCTGCTTTTCATCCATGTGTGCATCATTTCAGATATGTGTTAAATCTGAGAGCAAGCTTTATGACATCCTGCCGAAGAAAAACAACAATGAAGAGTCACTTCAAGGAGTTCAGTGCCATGGTAACTACAGTGCTTGACATACTTTGAATGAGATCATGATGTGAGGTGTAAAGTGACAGAAAGAGTGACACGATGGGTGTGTTTCAGATAGTGTAGTAGATCAGCGTGCATTAGCGGCCTCTCACAATCACTCATTCTGTCAACATTCCTCCTTATCAGTAAAGCAGTGTTCCTTTTCTGTATTAAGCAATTAGACAAGAATATAGGTTTTGACATTAGATTCCCTAAAGTAGCATTTTCAACACAGCATGTTAGTCACAAAACTCTATAAAGCACATCTAACTCTCTCTTTAATTAAAATAAATGGCAGGGGCCGGGCAGGATTGGCTGGTTTTCTCAGACCTTCCCCGTTCTAGAATGTGGGTGGGGCTGCACCGTCTGCAATGTTTGACCCCGCCGAGCAGGTTCCTTCTCAGTCTCATTCTTGACCTGGGTGTGGCTGTCACCTGTATGTATCGATGCCACCCCGTTGCTCTATTATACATACATGTTGAACGTTATAGCAGTGCGTTTTCTAGTCAGATTTCCAGGCTTATGACATTCTACTGTGACAAAAACAGAAGCAAATTCTGAAGGGATGAATGTGAGAGTGATTAGCCAACGGCGACTGATAATCATTGCTCTGTTGAGATTTGAGACCGTGCACAGTCTGGTTTGCTGAACTGTGGCTGGGCCGTAGCAGGATTGCTGCAACACAGCAGTTTTGTGTGTCAGAGGGTCTTTGGGAGGTTTTCAAACTCACTGAGCCTTGGTTTCCTGCTTTGTCCACGGTCTCTGGTAGGATTCAGCCATTCTCTGGACTCACTCAGCATGCCCAGAAAGTTCCAGACCCCAACAGCATCGAAATGTGGTACTACTGTGTAGCATAGACACCTTAAACACACAGACAGTGATATAGTAGTCTTTAATCTGTGGTATAGCAGCTTCTACTGGTATACATAAAGGGCCATTTCCTGGATAGGGATTAGATTAAGCCAGGACTAGACCTTTGCTAATTTAGGACATTTAAGAATTTTTAGAAACATGTCTTACAATAATGCATTATCTGTGAGCATTTTAAGACCAAACAATGGCAATAATGTATTTTAAGATATCTCAGTGCAAGCCTTTTCCAGTTTAGACAGCTCTTAACATTTATTTTAATCTAGGACTAGTTTTAAACCCTGCTCGGGAAACTGCCCCTAAATGTTTTTACTGAGATTTAACCAGACTGGGTTAACCTTACAGTACTTTTCAACACTGATTACTGTCAGACTTTCAAAAGACCTTCATCACTGAAATTTCATTTTAAAGCAAAGCCACCACAAAACCATAGTTTAGCTCCTCTCTTACTTTTAGATCATTCTAATGTTAAATACAGATTTGCAATCATAATCATAACAAGAAGTGCTCTGTTCCTATTTTTTTAATCAAATCTTTGCATATCTATGACAGAAAACACTGGCACTGGCTTGGGGTCTTAAAAAATCCAACATATGAATAAACCGTGTTTATGTGTCCTAAACTCCTGAAATATTATATTTACAGCAGTCAATGCATTTTGGGAAATAAATGCATTAAATCTGTAGGTGTGTGTGAAAATATTCAGATACAATCACCTTTGTAATCATTAACATTAACTAATAAACAAATCTTTTCTCTGTAACTGTAATGGATTTATTTTGTAATTAAATTATTTAACACTATTACACCATTAACTCCTCACACCACTACACTACTGACAATGGACCTTGTTGGCAACATTTTTCTAAGGTGAATAATGTGGAAAAGTAGGAAATGACTATCACTGGGTCGGTAATTAAGTATGTTTACATTCACAGTTATAATTGTCATCTCTCTGCCAAGTTTCAGAGATTAAATGCATGTTGCATGGCACTTATTTTGGACTAAATACATAATGGCGAGGCCAATTGCAATAAGATTTTTGTTACATACATGCTGTACAAAGTTGAGCTACAATCACATTATCTAGTCTGACTTCATGAACCGAATCATCCGATTGTTACAGTATCAATCAGCATTTACATGATGAAGTATTGCTTGAGTTTAACTGAAACGTATCTGTTAAAGTGCATGTAATGACCTTTCTCAGCCTCACACCGAAACTGCATTTTATGCAACAAAACACTAATGGTATGGTGACATTTACAATCGCCATTTACCATTGCTCGGCGATAGGAATCCACGTCAACTGGATTTTCATGTAGGGGCAAAACATTCCCTCCCACAGATTTTACATCTGGTTCACGTATTAATGCTAACTTTCATGCAAGGGACTTCTGTATAAGTGGTGTTTCGTTCATCACTACTACCTTTTGTGTTTTTATCCACAGTGCACATTTTTTTGCTGAAAAAATGTCACAAGAAGAAAGATGTAGAGAAATGGGAAGTGTGGTTGAAATACATATTGCACATCACCTCTGTCTGTCAGAGCAAACACACAATGATGAAGTCAATTCTAGTCCAATGTATGTGTATACAAACAAGCACCTATTATACTAACTCACAACTTAACTTCACAAACTGAATGATTTCAGTCAGACTAAAGCACTTAATACACATAATAAACCAGGCTAAAACATAACATTTATAGTAATGACCCTTCTTAGCCTCTTGCTGAAACAGCATTTTCAGTGATTGTAAATGTTCCTCTTTGCCCTAAAGAAAGAGAGGATAAGTAATCTGTCTATTGACCACAAGTGTCACTTTTATCTACACAGGTGAAACAGGTGTAAAGCAAGGCTTCAAGACTAAATCGTATCCCCTACCGAGACAAAAGCTGTGTTGTCACCAACAATGTCTTAACATACCACAAAGGATAACTAGCATATTTGCACTTTATAGTTTCTAGGTGCATTTTTTTAGACACATATTGCTAAGAGAAACTGTGCGACACACCTTCAGTGGCTGTTGTGTGTTTAACAAAACAAGTGCTGACACTCCTGCCATTGAACCTTAAATCTTCACACCCGGAAAAACCAACACTCCTCTCCCATTTGAAATTAGATTGATGAGAGTGATTTCTACATGCATATGCATCAGTATAATGTAAATGACTCTCTGTCTGCTTATTTATGTCCCAGTCAATCCAAGTTTGTCTATTAGTGGAAGATTTGAAGGAATCCTTGGTGTGAAATTCATGCTTCATTCTTAAAATATTGAGTAGTCTGTTTTGGTTCATTACCCACATTTACCTGTTTAAAATACTCTCTCCACCCATGTTTGGATAATGCACCTTGCACTGAGAGACATGAAGTACACACCCCACAGCCCACACTACACGTTTATCACAAAGTCTCTTTCCTGGAGAAGACTGAATGTTCATTGGTACCCCCTCCACTAAAAACATCACTTCACAGTCGCTGATTGCACACAAGCTTGTCATTACAACTTTACATATAAGGGTGTGTTGAGTTCCAAGCAGGCCCATCCTGGCAGAGGAATGCTAAAAAACCCACACTAAATTCACTGCGGTACTTCAAATCTGGCCGCACAGGTCTTGCCGCTAAGTTGTGTTCACATAATGATCCATGCATGTCAGTCAGGAGCTCTAATGGCCTCATTCCTCACCTGCACCGTATGGGTGTGAGGGAATTCCAGCCTTTCACCTGTTTCAGAAATTCTTGGTCCCAAACCCACTTACACTGAGCGTTATTCATTATCAGCAGCGCATACAAACACCTATTTATTTGCATGCAATGTGATGACAAATACATTTCTTGCCCTTTTCACTAATAACATGTGTGTAACCACTAGAATGTGGCAACACCAGTTAATGAGACTGTTCATACAAGCACATCTGGCACAGAAGAAACTCTGCGGGCCGTAGAAAGAGACTCTAGATCCAAATGCAAATGATAGATAAAACCCATTCACTAATAATAGGCATCTGATCACTCTAGAAGGTGTTGTAAATAAACACTGGTAGGCTTGGCTACATGACAAAGTTAATATTTAAACCCTTGGAATGGACTGTGTTCACTTCTAGCCAATTTCACACAAGTGCTGCACAGTCGTAGCTTATCTTTGGGCATTCCTTTAAAGTAGGGATATCACATTGCTGTGCGGCTATATTCATTATCGCTTGTAGTAAGATAGTACTATAACACATTTCACGTCTTCTGAAGTGTCAAGCCCTATGGAAGCTCTTGTTACCATTATAACTTTGAATACGTTTGCAATTTGCAGACTATTGGGATGCAGGGATGTGCAGTTTTTTTAATGTTATAAATATCGCCAAATCAGAGAAATATTTTCATGCACAAAGACTCATTTCTTCTAAACTAGACATGTATTGTGCAAAAGGCAAAGCAGATTGTTAAAACACTTGTTTATGCTTATGCACTATGCTTTATGCTTCTCTGAGAATGACATACTCAGGACCAGTGTTGGGTGTAATGTATTACGAGTAACTAGTAAGAAACTTGTAACTAGTAAGAAAATATATTTTCAAAAAAGTAACGCCAATTTCTTTGTTTTCTCATTTATTGACTGACGAGTCTCCTGTTGGGAGAAATCAGAAGGTCAAAGGCGTTTATCGAATTAAAATAGTGAAAGTCAAAAAAAAGAAGTAAACCTGCAATAATTAAATTTTGTAATACAGATGCTTCTATTCCCATTTTATTAACCAGTGTCTTTGCTGTTGACCTTTGATCCAGTCCAACCATACCAATAAAAAAAATGACTTTCCTTCTATTGAGTATTGAGGTTTATTCATAACACATTTTGGTGTGAAAGGGCTTTAACATTAGCTATAAATAGAACTTCTTATATTAAAAACAAACAATCAAGCTCTGCTCATATTTAATATGTAACGTAAAAGTAATGCGAAAGTAACATAGCGCATTACTTTCCATTAAAAGTAAAGCATTAGTTAATTTTTTAGGGAGTAACGCAACATTGTTACGCATTACTTTTAAAAGTAACTTTCCCCAACACTGCTCAGGACATTACATCAATGTAAATATTAGCATAATATATTCAAATATTCTTATTTGAATTGGGTTTGCGGTCAGTGCAGATGATCACTGCCTATGGACACTAGGCTATACCCTGTATCCCATTTTTCTTTGATTTGAAATGCATATTGGGTCAGCTCGTGCTTACATTTCAAATTATACACCCTCTGAAATAATGTGTCGCCTGCTGTTTACTCATGTATGTTTATGTTGGATGGCAGTCTTCATCTAACACCTGCTGAATTACTCTTTGAAAGAAAGACCTTTTTATATATACAGCTTGAAGCCTAAGGCATGGTGTAACAATGAATAGTAAGGGAACCAAACCAGTGAACACCAAACCAGTATTCCTGTTTTGTTTCCATCTGCTTCTATTCAAAAACAGACTCTGGAGCACACACAAATGCACACATACACACCCCCCCGATGACTCATTGTTTCTAGCCATCCAACAATACCCGGTTCTTATGACTTTTCCTTTGTTGGCATTAAAAGGGTCCCCAAGTGACTTCTTCGCTGCTCTGAGCATGAGGCCCTGTGCAGAGACAATTGCGATATTTAAAAACTGTTAAAGATATGTAGCAGTTATAAAAATAAAACCTGCTCAGGAAACATCAGCAATAACTGCAGGAACACTCTTCATGCTGAGTCTTACAAAGTAGCTGCATCCTAAACAAAGGTTGGACTGGTTATGTAAACTCTCTATTGAGCTGACACCAGCATGGGAGAAGAACGAACGTCAATCAAGAGCATTATGGCAAAAAAAGCCATCAATAAATAAAACACTACATTTGTACTATGCTGCATGTTCATTTTGCATTTTTGCTCATTATAAATCAAATTGCTAGATTATAATTTTGTTAAACATCTATTTCTATCTATATATTTTTTCCTGCCAAATAAATTAACGATATTTGAACACATTGTTATAAATGATTATAATTATACATATAGCCTATGTTTATGTTAGATAATAGTTTATGAAGCATACTCAATAGGTCTCAAACTTTTTGTACTTCTAATGCTATTTAAAAAGAGACACCAAAATGTATAAAATGTAGCCTTACATACACACTGACCATAATAATAATGTCATAATAAAAACACAGCTGCTGCTGCTTATGCTGTTGTTGTTTACTTTTGTGAATGAAACAGACCACTGTTGAGTAAAAGTTTGCTCTGACTGTAGCCTGTTGAATCTATCCCACGAAACTTGTACAGAAGAAAAAGCGACGACGCCTCTGTTTGGATAGGCTGCAGGTATGCCTCTCAGAAAGGGGCGGACACCAGACCGTACTTTTAAATGGACTTGATGTTAAAAGCACAGCTAACCTTGTCGGACAGCGAGAGCTCGTGCAGCTGGGAGGGTTTCGTGGATTGTGGGCGTTGTATGTGAGGTGTACCTGTCCTGGGACACACGTCTGGTAGTGAAACGACACACAGCAGAGTGGGATCCTATCTCTTCTCAGCAGAAACGAGCTGTCATCATGTTCAGAAAGAAGACCGGAAAGACCAGCGTGGCCATCAGTGATAAAAGGTCGGTGGTGACCCGATAACGTTATATTCTCGCTTTGCGTTGTTTTCGTTGGCCGAGCTCTTTAAATCGAGCCGTCTTTCGACTGGGTTGCGTTTCATTGGGTTGTCGTTTAGATTATAATAGCTAACGTGCCAGCCACGTTTCACAAGATAACCCGTGTTTTAAAATATTTCTTTGTGTTACATCGGGGTTATACTTGCTTGACTTGAGGTTACTGTAGTAAGGGTGTGGCGCTGTAACAGGTTGGATAACTTTTACCTGAGATACATATTGCGTGGTTTCTCTGCTACTTGTCTGGGTTGGTCTCAGCTCCAATTTAAAACTTTTTTGTTGTATTAAACATGCTTAGGACGCATGGTTATAGTGTGTTGAACGACTGCATAAATAGACTATACCTAGCTCCACATCTCGTTGTGATAAACAGTGAGATAACCTTCAGACAGATCTTCTAGTTTTGACACACTCCATTTGAGAAGTCCAGGAAAGACAGTCCAAGGTGAGACTGACAGGAACAATAGACCATTGGTTGTTGTGTACTGAGCAGAATTGAGTCATACAACTGTGAAATGCATATTACAAGAATGTGCGACAGACGGTTTTTGCATTATTTAATTTATTCAGTTACTGTAATCAACACTTTATTGTTCCCATTGTGCATACGTCACACACCAATGAGAACACGCTGTTAAAATGTGTAGGGAATGTTGGGAAAGCTGGGAGAGAAGTGGGATCGAAGTGACAAGTTCAAGTTCAAACAAGCAAGAACTTCTGATGGATTGAGCGATGAGTCTGGCCCCGGGCTTCGTTCCAGCAGGATTCGATATCGGATAGCGATATTGTAAAAGCTATGAAGGATTTTACTCTAGGAGTATGGTTTCAGTTTGAGTCAGAATTATTTTATTGGTTACAGATGTACAAAAAAAAGAGGTTTTTAGAAACACATAGTTTTCTGTTTAGGTCATCTCTGGGTGTTGTTTGACTGCGCTACGCACAATGGGTCGCTCAGTGTCAAATGTGCCATGTTTTGTGACTTGTCTGTCAGCTTTTGATAGAAACAAGGCATGGCATACTGAGATATGGGCAGTTTGTTTGCAGTGGGCTGAAAACCTTTAGGCTAGTGTGCTTAACACTGTGCTTAAGATGCCTACATTTCTTATTTTATGTTTTTGCATTTGTATATTTTGGATATGGGAACGCCTCTAGGGAAGGGAAGTGAGCATCAAATAATTGCTTGCCACACCCAGATCTTCCTCTCAAATCAGATTAAATCATTTTCTTTAGACGGCAGTTCGAATGTTGCTGCTTGTCCCATTATCTGTGGTATATAAATCTAAATTTCACATAAACAGCATTGCTGTTGTTTTTGTGTGTCTTGCTGCTTTAATAGCTGTTTTTGATTGAAAAAATTACAACAACATCGGTTGCGTAACCGCATGCTTTAACAGCCCAGCTGTGTTTCTCCTCTCATTTTGATGGATTTCACATGAAGTTGCGTTCAGATTAGACGACAGTAATCTATTTTAAAAAAACATTCTTGCATGTGTAGTGACACATTAGTAAACTTGTTAAACCTGTTTGAGTTTCTAACGCCCTCATTAAAGCCACCCTCTTGTAATTATCACCCTCATTTACATATCTCACTCATAACTCAGTTCTACAATGACAAACAAACTGTTGTATTTCCTGACAGGACATTATCATTTTAATATGTGTGAGATGTTTTTGAATCACCAAGAGCCTCATTATTAATGATTCATATAGTTGGATGTTAAAACAACATGCCTTGTCCTTGAGGCAAATACTACCCATGGTGTGCAATTTGTTTCTGGTCATGTTTAGTCATGTCTACCATGCACTGTCAAATGGCATTTCTCTAGAATTCACCGAATGCACTAAAAACTATGCAAGGCTGCTGCTGTAATGTTAAGCAGCATTTCTGCATTTGAAACTCAGTATGGTTCAGCTGAGAGGTTCAACTTTTTTTTTTGTTATTACCGTGGTTCTCCTAACAGATCTAAAATCTGTGCCAGATGATGTGGAATGAAAGTGTTTCAAGTCCGGTATCTATTCGCAGAGCATGACAGTGAAGTGAGGTGTTCTGTCCTAGATCTAGAGATACAAGATAACAAACACATTTGCAGCAGTATTTTGGGGAAAATGCAAACTGAAATGTGTATATCTTGCTTACTAAAACGTTCTGCTATTTCACCTTAGACCACCTGACACTGATTTGGCGACCCTGATTGACAAGTTGCAGAAGAATGCAGACAAGGTGGAGAAGAACATCATTGAGACGGAACAGAATCTCAACAGGGTAAGTACAGAACGGCTCTTTCTGTGGATTACAAGTCAAAGCCAGAGAATTAGTCACTTCTCCCGTCTTCCCACCAATAAGCATGTCAATGCCCCTTCAAAGTTTCCAGATTAGGGTTACTTGGGGTCAAAGAGAGAGAGTGCATACCAGTGTTCTTTTATCGGCATTTAGTGTTATTTTTAGTATTATATATTATTTAACTGTGTGTTGTGTACATTTATTATGTATGTAAGAACGACACACATACTGCATATATTTTGAGAATATTTACTGGTATTTACATGTATATATTTATATTCATATTTATATATAAATATGTTTGATATATAAATGTAACATATTTTTCCTAAATATATACATGCGTGTGTGTGTGTGTACCTATATATGCATAATTAATATATATAGAACACACACACACATGTATGTAAACAAAAAAGGATGTCTAGATATACACTAATTTCATATATATTATTAAACAAAAATTCTGCATATTTTTTGAAAGATCTGCTTTTGATAATGTAAGAAAGTCACACATGTTCGGAACGACCATCTCTTTAACTATTGATACATAAGTATCCTTAATGGTTGACAGTAAATCAAGTAAATGTGATAATAACATGGCATGAGAACTTGAGCGAGATGTTTCATCGATGTTTCTAGGACATCAAGAAGATCAATGAGGGCAAGCAGCCCCTGTACCAGGAGGACACCAACAAGAGGATCCTGAACTCACTGGAGCTGCTGAATAGTCTGGATGAAGATGCAGCCAATGCCTCTCGTTTGCAGCACCCTCAAGCTGAAATGATTGAGAAGGAGTGAGTACTAACTCGGTCTACATAACCACCTTTAAACTGAACTATCCAATAGCATCTCATGCTTTATGCCACGAAAGCAGAATTCTATGCTGTGCATATTTTTTTTCTGTGAATTTTGCTGGGATTGTGGATGACTCATTTTTTTTCTCCTCAATGGTAAAGTATGAGACAGCTGCGCGTGCGTGTGGGGAAGCTCCGTGAGGAACACAATCGCATTTACCACATCACACGATCAGAGCAGGTTCCCACCGTCAACTGGGGAAAGATAGTTGACGAGAAACTGGTGTGTGTCTAAACGTACTTTTCTATACGTAAACGTACAGTTTTAATGCAATTGGTTCATGTCTGAATGTGTTCTGGTGCAGGCAAATGTGAACAACAAAGGATACGGACAAGATCTGCTGACCGTCGAGAATGAAGTGGAGGAGCATAATATTTTCCACAGTGAAGTCGAGGCTCTGGCTCCGTACATCACAGGAGACCGGGTACTTTTTTTTTAAAAAGCAGTTCTGAATGAAAGAAGTATAGTTGACTCTTTTAAACAGTCATGCGAATGACATCTGTGACTCATCTGCTTACTTGCAAAACAGGACGGTCTGGATGGCCAGCAGGCGAAGTACACCAAACTACTGGTAAGACTTCATTGTTCTGCTTTTAATTTTCAATTTAGATAGGCACTGAAGTTCTGGTTCTTGAGTTAGTTGTCAATTCTTGAGTCTCAAAACACTGGATTTTACCATGTCTGTCTCAGGCGAACTCCTCTGCGCGCCAGAAGAACCTGCTCAGTTTGAGGGACTACATGCAGCGCTGCACCAATGAGCTCTACTGGATGGAGCAGCAAGCTGAAGAGCGCACTGCATATGACTGGAGCGACAACAACCTGGACTACCCTGCCCGAAAGAGGCAGTACGAGGTAAATGAACGGCTTTGTAATAATAGGTAATGCATAAATAGTAATTCTAGATGGTACTAAGACTGTGGATTATGACTTAGTATTGATGGTACATTTTAAATATCCTCCTACAAATTATACAATTACAGTGACATGCAAACAATGAACCTATATATTATTAATATGCTGCTTTGTACTTTAAAACTTCATCAGAACTTCATTAGCAAGTGTCTGGAGGCTAAGGAGAAGAGCATCACCCAGCTGAATGAAGATGGAGAGGAACTTATTGAGCAGAACCATCCAGGAAAAAATATCATTGGGGTAATTACAAGTCGAAAACTAGTGGTGGTGGTTGCCACAGGCATCATGGGATGTCTTTTTACAGTGCATAACTGTGCTGCACTATAGAAGAGTTTGCAGTAATTATGGTACCAAAATATCTGATCAGTTTTCACATTTTCACAAAGCCAAACAGCATATGACCTATATATATATATATATATATATATATATATATAAAAAACAATTTCATTAAAGTACAATTATCTGCTTCATAGTTTAAAATAAGCACCATAATTGATATGTGGAATAAATAGGTTCTTAATTTCTCAACCACGGCCTTCTTAAAAACATTTGATAAAGCATGATATCCCAGTTGGATACTGTACTGGCTGACTCTGTAGACTAGATGTTTCCCCAATCACTTTGTTTAATGCATGTTACTGTTTTGTTGTATGGGTGTTTGTGTAGATGTTAACTTGTAGAAAAATCCAATAAAGGCCAAATACCAGGCTAGCACATATTAAAAACAATGATTGTAGATAAACCACATAAATAAACTTCAGTGCACATAACGAAGAAAAAATATCAAAATGTAATATAATCAGTGATGGGTCAAGGAATTTGTCAAAATCCCATTTTATATAGATATATAGATTTACAATTAATTGCATCCAAGTTTTTTTTACAGTATCTGTGTGTGTGCTGTGTATATTTATGTATATATAAATACACACAAATACATGTAGAAATTCTGAAAAATGTTATGTTTATATATGAAATATATATATATATATATATATATATATATATATATATATATAGATCAATATGTACAGTTTAAAAAAAATACGTACTGTATGTGTGTGTATTTATATATACATAATAAATGACAGTGCTAATTTGCACACATACATTTGCCTACATTTAATGTAAGGGATTATTTTAAAGCCTTGTCTTGTTTTTAGGCACACATGGATGCCGTGCATGCGGATTGGAAAGAATACCTCAACCTGCTCATCTGTGAAGAGAATCACCTCAAAAACATGGATGATTATCACAAAGTCAGTTTGCACCATTTTCTATTCTATATTTCCTAATTTTTATTGTCAGAATTGCTCACTTGCATTCTTTGTATTTTTCCAGTTCCACAAGGATGCAAGAGACACCAGCGATTTGCTGAAGCGCCTGGAAACCGAGATCAACCAGAAGTACAACCCTGAGTTTAAAGACATGTACCAGATGGAGGGGCTGATTGCTGACCTGAATGTAAATACATGGTGCTAATTTGACACCCATTGCGAAATCTTTACTGAATTGCTGAACTAAAAGGTGTCTTCCCTATCTAAGACAGTCTGTGCTTGTATTGACAGGATCAGGCAAAGGCCATGGACCATTACGACGAGCGCCTGAAAGCTCTTCAGAAGCGCAGCCTGCAGGTGCTCCCTCTGAAGTACCGCAGGGAGACTCTTCAGAAACTGCTCCCTATTGAGGCTCTCTGTGAATATGAGACTAATGAGGTACGGAGTTTGAGCTCCCGCTCACTTTATGCATGCGGCTTAGAGCTCCGCTAATACCAGTCAGTGAAACATCAGCTATTATCATGAGTAAGCACAGAAAAACGTTACACTCTGTCTCCGCTCGTGCTTTGGATTCCCCCATCTAATGTATTTAAATCCTTAAGAAGGCCTTCACCCAAACGATTCATCTCATATAAACCTCTGGAGACGTGTGCCGGGGATTTTGCACGGATTTCACATTTATTTTAAGAACTTGTGCTGCGATATCAAGTAGAAACAGAGCTTACTTTGCTCATTTTGTATGACACAGGGTTCGATTTTGCGAGGGGAGCGGTACACCCTGCTCAGGAACAATGGGTCAAAATGGGACGTGAAGGACGCAAATGGCCGCACCATGAGTGTTCCCGCGGTGTGCTTCATAATCCCACCGACCGACCCTGATTCTGTGGCCGTTGCTGATAAGTAGGTTTTCCCTGATCTATATATATGTACTGTACACACTTGCAAATGTGTCTAATCTGAAAACATCTTCACAGTCTGATAAACCAGCACAAAGGTATCAAACAGAAAGTAGCCACCAGCAAATCTGCACTACAGGCACGACTGGCAGAGCTGAAGAAGGATAGTACAGGAGGTCAAGGTTTGTCTCTCATGTTATAATAAACTTAGATATAGAGCTCTTCAAAAAAGAATAAAATACTCAATCCCTTAATTTCTTAAACCTCAGATAAACAAGAGCAGCAGTGCCGTCAACTGATGGCAGGACTGGATAAAGTGGTCAGTGATCTGGATAAGCAAGAGAAGGCCATTTACTCTCGTGTGCGCCCCCCACTGGAGCAGACACGTCCTGTACAAGACAGTGCTGACAGGCTGCAGGACATAAAGGTGCAAAGTTTGGTGTTTCTTAAGGATGTATTTCATAGTGGACATGTTTCAGTGGCAATTGATGTTTTTACCTTATAACTTAATCCAGTGTTTTCCTCACAGGACATTGCTGCTGCTGTTCGTAAGATAGAGCCAGAAAAGTCAGCAAAAGTGCAGGAAGCAGACAGTTACCTCAGATCCTCTCCCAAATGTGCAAGTGCACCCCAGCTCTACTCCAAGGTGGATGAGGCAAACAAAAAATACAATAAAGTTGATTTGCTCTTAAAAAGTGCTGATGACAAGTAAGTATTACTTAATTTTTACAGTGGAAATCATGAATGTCGTGTTAATTGAGAGCCTGAGTTATGAGCCTAAAAATTGCACATTTGTAGACTGCAGAACTCCTATCGGCTGGAGAATTCTCTGCAGAATGGCAAAGCTCTGCTGTCCTCTTATGAGAACAAACTGGCAAGAGAGGAGGTCGCCCCATCTGACCCCACCTCATTGGAGAAGACACAGCGTGAGTTGGCGGTAAGTTTAATAATCCATGCCATTTTATTTTTTTTAAGTATACTATTAAATATCTTACTTAACTTAAATACTATTAATTTATTTACTATTAATATATCTTGTACTCCTGTCTCCAGGATATTGCATCTGAGCTGAGGAGCAAAAGATCTACTGTCACAGAGACTGAGCAGAACCTGAGAGATGCCAAGGCCAGCTGCAACAACATGACCAACAAAGTGCAAGAACATTGCCCTGATATTGAGAGGCAGGAGGCTGAAGTTCAGAAACTCACCAAGCGCTTTGACAACCTGAACAGACAGGTTGAAGCAAGGTGAGTTCATATTAATTTTAATACTTTTAAATGGACATGTACTTGCATTTAATATTGCATTGTTTGTCAAGAAGAGCGTGTATTTCTTTGTTTTCATTTATAAATTTGCTATTGTTCATTGTGAAATAATGCTTATGAAATCGAATGTATGTAATGTTGATGAACTGAACCTATCCTTGTTTATATCATATAGATTTGTTCTTATTTCTAAAGCATAGCTCCTACAGAAAGTGTTTTAATCACAAAATATCAGCATCTTTAATTATTTTACATGTTTTCATTTTACAGATCCCAATGTCTGCAAAGAGCCAAAACCGCCTATGCCAACTACCACAATGACTTTGACAACCTTAACAGCTGGCTTTCTAGACTACCAAACTATGAACCACGTGAAACCGATGACGTCAGACAGATTGAGGACAAACTGAGAAATCAAAGAGTATGAATTTAGCCACTTCGGTCTTTACAACAATTGCATTATTACATTACAATTTACACTTTTATTTACCAAAACTGAAATGTCTGAAATTTACAGAATCTGCTCTCTGACATCACAAGAAAGGAATCAGACCTGAACAATGTGTCTAGAAATGCACAGCTTTATCAGCAAGCAGTCAAGGTACAAAAACCACAGTGTATTACTTGCAGAGCATTATCCTACTATCGTGTTTATGCAAAGCCATGTGAACTCTTTTGTGTTGTGGCTTTCAGGACTATGAAAATGAAGCGGAGCGTTTTAAATCCATCCTTGACCTTGAAGATGGCTTGGTTCCTCAGACATACAAAAGGAGCAGAATTGAATCTCCTGCCTTGAAAGTGAAGAGAGAGGTGAATGTTTCCTGCATCAAGTAATTAGTATGCCTTCTAATGAGAGTTTTGACTGTTAAAACGTTTAAACATGATTGTTCTGTTTTAAAGGAATCTACAATTGAGACCAAATTCACTGAAGCGAATGCTGTGAACAAACAGAGGTTGCAGAACCTAGAGTTTGCTCAAAGCCTTCTTAACCAGGTAAAACACTGTTAACTCACACCATACATGAAAATAACCAGAGTATGGCATAAGAATCGCTTTTAAACACATTCAATATTTTTGAAATTCTTTACAGCAACCAGAAGTTACAATAATGCAGCAAAATGTTCAGACGGTAAGATCCTCAGCCCCGGGAGAAGAGCCCTGGAGAATCAGAAAACAGCTTCAGGAGGAAATTCAGCGGAGAGACCAACTGGAAAGAGAAATTCAGACTGTCCAGAGTGACATCTATTTACTAGAGGGCCAAAAACCGCAGGACACGATCGTTAAGAAAGAGCTCATCAAGAAGGTGCATGATCCTCAACTTGATGAAGAATACCACCGGGTTCAGCAGAAGCTCTTGGAAGAGAGCAGGACCACTCGTGTCTTAGAGAGCGAGTTGGACACCCTCCGTGTAAAGCTGCGTGGAATTGAGACCGAAATGAAGGAGGGAGCTCAGCAGTATACTGTCAAAGAGGTGCTCCGCATTGAGAGGGACAGGGGACAGGAGGAAGAACTCAGGAGACTGAGAGAAGATCTAGAGGAAGTTAAGAGACTGAAGATGGTCAGAGAGAATGAAATCATCCAGATTCAAAAGCAAGTGACTATTCTTGCAGAGGAAAAAAGCAGGGAGAAAGAAATCATCAGGGAGGAGGAAGTCATAAAGGTTCAGAATGACCCTCAACTTGAGAGCGAGTACAGACTAATGCTTGACAGGAAACAAAAAGAAATAGACAGCCGAAAGGAACTGGAAGATGAGCTTCGATTCCTGCTGGAAAAACTAAGGCGTCTTGAAAAGGAAAAGGCAATGGCTGAGGAAAAGATCTCCATCAAAGAAGTACTGAAAGTTGAGAAAGATATTGCTTTGGAGAGAGAAGTAGACAACCTGAGAAGACAATACGAAGATGAAAAAAGCAAACGCAGCTCCATGCTGAGAGAGAAAACAGACCTTCATCGCAAGATTACCAGCCTGGAGGAAGAGAAGTCAAAGGTCATCATTCAGGAGAAAGTGCGCGAGATCGTTCGACCTGATCCGAAGGCAGAAGCGGAGGTGGCAAACCTTCGACTTGACCTGGTGGAGCAGCAGAGAAGATCCAGAGATTCAGAGCTCCAGCTGAAGACCTTCCAGGATGAACTGACAATGCTAAGAAACAGAGGCCCACAAATCGAATACAAGGAGATCATCAAAGAGGTCATCAAATACAAGATTGACCCAGAAACAGAAAGAGAACTGGAGAAGCTCCGGAATGAAATTGTGGACAAAACCCACCAAACTGAGAAATTCGAGATGGAGATCCTCCAGCTCAAAGAGGAGATTCAAAGATGGAAAGACACCAAGCCTCAGATTCATACCAAAGAGGTTGTAAACGAGATCCTGCAGTACAGAGAAGATCCTAAGACCAAGGAGGAGATCGAGAGTCTCAAGCGGAAACTGGCCGAGGAACAGAGGAAACGTTTGGACCTAGAAAACGACAGGGCCTCCAATGAAGAAAGGATCAGGATTAAGAAGATCGACTTGTCACAGGTGAGGGAGACGTTTGTGCAGCAAGAAGTAGTGAAGATGGAGCAGGATCCACTCTTGAGGTCTGAATGTGACACCTTCACTCAAAACATCAACAATGAGCAGAAACAGAGAGAGATCCTAAAGGAAGAGCTGATCAGGTTGCAGCATCAAAAGGCTGAATATGACATTCAGCTTGAGGAGCTGGAACGAGAACGCAGAGCTCGCAGAGAAGCTGAGCTTGAAATCCAGAGGCTGAGAGTGCGACTCAATGAACTGGAGATCAGAGACAAGGAAAACCGAGAAAGGGTTACAGTAAAGCAAAAGGTGGTACTCCAGCAGGACCCTCAGCAAGAAAAAGAGCACTCTATCCTACGTCTTCAGGTTGAAGAGGAGAGGCACAAGCGGATGCTCTTGGAGAAGGAGTATAATGCCTTGTTGCAACAGCAGGATATACTCGAGAGAACGGAAGTGCGTGAAAAAGTTGTGCGGACTGAAAAAATTCAAGTTGAGCGAGACCCTGAGGCAGAGATGGACATTATAAGGCTAAAGAGAAGCCTTGAAGAAGAGGAAAAGCGGCGTCGTGAGCTGGACCAAGAAGTGATCAACCTAACCTCAAAGCTTTCCGAGATAGAGTTCACCAATACAAAATCATCCAAAGAGCTTGACTACGTTCGCGACGAAAGCAACAGGTTACAGCAGGAGAACCAGCGCCTGCAGAACGAATTAAGGAAGCTGCAAGCCGAGATCGAGATCACGACAAAAGAAACCAGGCACATCACTGAGACGTCTCCGGTGGAGAACAGCAGGAACCTGGAAATTCGATTGGATTCCTTGCAAAGAGAACTCACTGAACTTAAGCGCATACGAATCGAGAAAGACGAAGAAATCGAAAAGCTTCAGAAGAGTCTGTCTGCAATTAGAGTGAAGAGGGAGCAGCGGGAAAGTCACCTCCGCCGCTCGATTGTGGTCATCGATCCAGACACCGGGAAGGAGATGAGGCCTGAAGAGGCTTACAAGCTTGGCCTCATCGACTGGAAAATGTTTGTCAACCTTCAGAGTCAAGAATGCGACTGGGAGGAGATCACAGTCAAGGGTCCGAACGGCGAGTCCTCCGTTCTTCATGACAGAAAATCGGGCAAGAAGTTTGCCATTGAAGATGCTCTGAGGGCTGGAAACATCACGAAGCGCCAGCTGCAACAGTATCAGAACAAAGAGATCAGCATTCAGGAGTTCGGCGTCATGCTGTCAGGCAGAGGCAAATGAATCTATTAAATCAGAGAAACAGCATTGAATAGAGCTTAAATTAAACATGCTCTTTGTGTACCCAGACTGCAGATGAAATCTCTTTTTATATTCACTTTCTCAATACAGTATGTATTTATTTTCAAATGCATTCGCATATCAATGCAAGATGGTGTTTTTTTGGTTATGGTGCCTAATCTGGGTTAATGTTTCTATCACTATACCTATGAATCTTCATTGAAGATTAGCAGACGAGATATGTTTGAGAATGTTTTACTGAAACGTAGTTCAGTTTTACTGCAATCTGATCTAATATATTCATATAAAATGTGCGCCTTGATGATAAAGTTACCGACCTATCTGTCTCTTTATGCACTTTTTACTTGTGTCAGATTATTCTACTTTCATGTTTGATTTGAGATTAAAAAAAAGAAATGAGGATAAATCGGAGTACTGTGATCTTTCTCCTTCATATTTATCATGAAGTAATAAAAGCTCAAGCTGTCTTTACAATCATTTTTACTTAACGAAACGTGGTATTTTATCTGTGATGTAAATGGTTTCCAAACAATACACAAACAGAAATAAAAAATAAATAAAATTTTAAAGTCTTTAAATGATTCAGTTTAAGATTAATAGTTTAAAAGGTGATTTGCATGAATTTATTTTACATTTCAAAACTAAAAACTGGACAGTTATTTAACTGCAGAAGTTTTGCAATTTTCAGAAATTTTGTAATTTCACAAGCTTTATCAAATGCTAATAAGGCCAGTGTTAACTCCATCACAAATTATTATTGTGCTTTAGGAATTAAATTTTTATATATATTTGGAATAAAATGGTGATTTTTTTTAAGCTAATTTTTTAGCTAATCAAGCTCATTCAAAATATTTTTGGTTTGCATATGTGTGTGTGCTGTGTATATTTAGGCTATTATGCCGGCTATTTTTATAAGACAGACACACATGCATCATATATTTAGAAAATATTTACACGTACTTACATATATATATATAATTTTAGTGTTGTCAAAGGATTAATTGCATACAAAATCTACGTTTTTTTGCGTACTGCCTGTGTATATTTATGTATATAAAAATACACATACACATATATTTAAAAAAATATTTATATGTAGCTTATATACATTTATCTACATTTTTATTCTTAGCCCATATTATATTTTCTAAAATATATACATGCATGTACACATACATAATAAATACAACATATAAATATAACCTAAACAAAAACTTGCGATTAATCGCTTGGCAGCCCTACGTTGTCGTTGTAAATTAATATTTCTCTTCGAGTTGTTTCTCTGAGTTTCCACTGGAGGAACTCTGTATAACTTCTCCAGAAGCTGCTGTTTAAATAAACATGAAGCAGGTCAGTGTCACTGAACACGAGCGAAACTACAACCCTCTACTAACAACCTCCGCTGATCAACGAGACGAGCGCGTCCTGCTCCTGTCGCGTCGCGTCGCGTCGCGTCGCTCGTCGCAGGGCTAGATGGGTGTAGTGGGTGTGTTCATTCCCTGCATTCAGTGCGACGTTTCTCACTAACAGTTTAAGATGGCGACCGTACATCTGAGGATCGGGGATCTGGTTTGGTAAGATAACAATTTTAACTTTAAACTATTGAATTTCACGTCAGCGTCAAATTGTCGTTCGTGCACGTGAAAGGCATTTTGTCCTGGCTGCGATAAAAATGTTTTGTTTAAAAATCTATCATATGGCCCAGTTTATGTGTCGTCAAGCCAAACACTTACAGAGGGCTTAGCATAGAAGCTAACGAAATGATTTGACTTCATATGCTTCTTGCGACGATAGTGTGTTTAACGCTAAAAGAGGGTTTCTCGAGTTTAGTTGTGTAAGTGTATAAAGAATGATTTTAATGCAGGCGTGGGTGCAGGTAGGGGGCTGTTTGCTGCTGGGCTCGAAACGGGTTTTGCTATACACTAGCTAGCTTGTTTCGAGGCACGAGATCTTTCAGTTAATTTGGGCTCAGTCGTGTCACGTTTTATTAAAAATACTAACATCTCGTCTCAATATATGTTTCAGGGGTAAGCTTGGACGCTATCCGCCTTGGCCAGGCAAGGTAAGATCTTTTCATGTGAACGATTGAGTTGAACTTCTGCTGTTTTTCTGAGGTCAGCTCTTGCAGAAAGTAGCCGGCTGTTTAGAAAAGAAAAGGGTTTTGGCTGCTTTCGGTTAAACCAAAGCATGAATGCTTCCATTTAAACCTTAAAACGTGTCCCGAAAGCTTTTCTGTTTTGAGTTTGAGATGCAGCTGTGACTGTATCAGTGTTTTGGGTCATGTGTTGGTTTGTTGCTTTTACTGATCCCTAACCATTGTGTTTTCAGGTCGTCAGTCCTCCGAAGGACCTGAAGAAGCCGAGAGGCAAAAAATGTTTCTTCGTGAAGTTTTTTGGAACTGAAGATCAGTGAGTACAGAGACGACCGCAGTCTTTTCCCACCAGTTCCTCTCGTTTACAGAGGATTTGAGAGGTTAAACCGAGCAGATGTTGACTTTTGATATGCCTTGCCCTTTTAGCGCCTGGATAAAGGTAGAGCAGCTGAAGCCTTACCACCCCCACAAAGAGGAGATGATCAAGATAAACAAAGGCAAGCGCTTCCAGCAGGCTGTTGATGCAGTTGAGGAGTATCTAAAGAAGGCCAAGGGGAAAGATCAGGTTAGTCACAAACTTCTGGTCTTGTTTTGCGTGATCTGATCGCAAGTGGTCAGCTGAGACTTGTGGCTGGTGTTAAATTGCATCTTAAATGTGTCCTCACCTTATTTCCTCACACTAGCCCATATTTTGTGACTGTTCAAACGTATTCGATCACACTACAATCGAAGCGCCTACACTACAAAAGCTTCGACATGTGGAACGTAAGCAAGATCAAATGTTTAGACCCAGTTCACACCTGTATCCAGCACGGTCCACTTCTAATCGAACTGATAAATGCATCTCTTAATAGCAGCTGTAAAACAAATAAATGAACCACGTGGTCTGTGGTCAGCTGCTTCGCTGGCTGTGCTGATTTAAATCTAGCGGGTCTGTTGTGTCTCGTGTGGCAAGTTCAGTGACTCAGTAATGGCGGTTTTCTCCGGCTAATCAGTGACCTGCAGAGTTTACACGTCACGTTTTGGTAACGGTTTGGCTCACTTGGAACCTCGACTGAGGTGGTACTAAAAAAAGGACCAGGTACTGTTCCCAGTGGAAAACCCCCCAAAAGTGAGCTGTACTGAACCGTGCCATGCTGTACTATGCAGTGGAAAATAGGGTTGGGCATCGTTTTGATTTGAACGATTCTGATTCCGATTCTTCTTTTAATTTCGGTTCTTTTCGATTCTCAATTACGATTCTTTTTGGGCTGGAGTCAAAACATGTCACAGGCTCATTTGATTTTCGCTTACCTGATTGTTGTGACGCAGTAACGTTGGTTGGTTACCTACTAGCGTAGGTGTTTCTTGCATCCTCCCATGCAAGATATCATTTTGTCACATGTGTTGCACTGTGCCGACCCAGGCTTTTTTAGTGTGAAATAAAGCCACGCTTTTGAGCGCCGCTTGCCATGCTCCATAGCTGCAACTGAACAAGCGTGCGGCAAGCACTTCCGGAAATACGGAGGCCACAATGGAAACCAAAACTTGCGTATGATCGGAATTGAAAACCAATTTTATAAACAATTCCAATGGCATTGATATTTTTTTTAACGGTTCTAAGTTGGAACCGGTTCTCGATGCCCGACCCTAGTGGAAAAGCGCCATTACAGGTTTGGAATGACGAGAGTAAGTACATTTTAATGTTTGGGTAAAAGGCACAACTGTTATCAAGATGTGGTCAGTCAAGACAAATCCCGCATTACGCCTGGTTGTAATGTGTGTTTGTGTTTTCATGTTACTACTTGTGATCAGATTTCAAAGATTGCATGGGCATTGCTCTTAATGCCAGGGTTTAAACTTAAACCGGCTCGAGAGCATGCTTATTGCATGTAAACAGGAATAGATTACATCTTTTTATTCGAAATTTGTCCCAGCCAACACTATTTTATTACAAAGGTATCGTACTGGTCCTGGGAATGTAATTTGAAAGTAATATAACAATGTTTGCGTAGTCAACATTTATGTAGATTTGTTCGCTTGGCTGTTTCCTTATAAAAGTCCATTGTCTTTTTTTTTTTTTTTTTTAAGAAATGATGTCACATTGCTTTCAATGTGTCACCAGTCAATTGCTGCATTGTTGGTTTTGAGTATCGGTACATCTGCCCTTTTCAGGGAATGTGGGAACACGCAGTAATTCCTGACAACTCTGCATACTTATTTTAATATAATATGCAAATTCGTTTGAAGAACCAAATTAGCCAGAGATCAGTTATCAGATTAGAAGATCTGGAGTCTTTCAAATCATTATGTCAGATGTAATAAACGATGTACAAAGAATTGTGAGTCAAATGTTTTTTTTGTTTGTTTGTTTTTTTTATTGGAGGGTAAATTCCATATAAATATCTGGTTTCCATACACGCCACACCCAAAATGTGTTGGTATCAGCGAATTTTACCTGGTAGTATTTCAGAAATAATTCCGTAAACTTTGTTTTACAGGCACACTCTGATGACAAAAGCAAGTCAGATAAAGGGCGTAAAGCAGCTAAACCAATGAAGATCATTGAAGAAGATGACGAAGATGCCTTCAAGGGTGGCTCGTCGGACAAGGTTGGAAAATATTGCTTTGCCATTAAATCCCATTGTGGAGGGGAAAGGCTAGGTCATTACCCAACACGTTTTTTTTGTCAGCTTCATCAAAGTCCTTTGCTAAGGCCATTTGCTGTTGCACCTGCTTTGGAGTCGGGTTACAATTGTATGTTTTAGAGGTGGATTTGTCAAGCGCGACCCACCCATTCATTGAGACTGATGTCATCTTTTGCAGTGCGACCAGTGCCATATTTCAACTGGCTCGAGATGCAGCTATTTTATGGCTTTGTTTCATGAGATATAGCCATTCTGTACACACAGTGAATGTGTCTCTCTTTCCCTTAAGGAACAGACTGATTCTGACCCAGAGCCATCCTCAGTACGACGGCTGGTCGCTGGAACAGTATCAGGATTCAAATGGGAGAGCAGTGTAGGTTACATTCACAGTTTGCTTCTGCACTTTTATGGGATCTGCTGCACATATGCCCTTTTTTAGTTATCGGTAAGACTTACTCACCGGCTGATGTTGGTGCAGTTACAGCTATGAATTTTCATAGCAGCTGCACGGCTAGTGTGAAAACACCTCGCTTTCAAAATGCAAGTCACTATGTCCTTCACTGTATAGTTGCACCTCTCACCATGTCGCTGTAATTAGTTGCAGATGAAATAACTATCAGGTCAGTAAGTCTCTTTGGAGAATAGTTTCCAATTTAACTCTCTTCCGTTATAGCCAGTAAAGGATGACCCACATTTTCATCACTTTCTACTCAGCCAGTCTGAGAAGGTAAGAAGACTTTTTGCTGGGATGCTGAATGATTTTCTAGTTAGTGCAACCTTACCCTTGTCTCTTGCACATTGCACACAATGGCTGCTCTAATAACTTCTGAATAATACCCCCCCCAAACTGCTTCTGCCAATGCTAGTTGGCCGAATCTGCAGCATGGCCATTTTTGTTACCTAACGGGAACGACAACGTCAAGCTTATTGGTTGATCATCTGAGAATGTGAGCTGACATGTACTCAACAATTTTTGGCTATGGATTTGTAGAAGGTCTTTGTCTCGGCTGTGGTCAGGGTCCAAAATAAGTTTTTTGTTCTTTCTTTCTTTCTTTTTTTTTTTTTTTCCCAAGTAGATAATAAATTACACTACCGTTTCAGATCAGTAAGATTTATACTTTAAAAAGCAAAACAATACTTGTATTAATCAAGGGCACATTAATCTAATGGCAGACTTTTATGGTGTTACTTTTCTTTTGAACTTCCTGTTCAGAAAAGAATCTGAAGAACTGAAAATAGTAACATGGTTATTAAAAATTCAGCAGCAACAACTGTTTTCAACATTAATAATGCATTTTGAGCAGCAAAGCAGCATATTGAAATTATTTTTTTCAGAATCATGTGACACTGAAGGAGTAATGATGCTGAAAATTCAGTTTTATCATCACAGGAATAAGTTACATTTTCATATGTGTGTGTGTGTGTGTATATATATTAGATTTTATTTTAAATAATATATTTTATTTAAAATAAATTGTAATAATATGCATTATTACAGTTACTGTATTTTAACAAATAATTGGTGGGAATAAAAGACTTAGTCAAAATAAATATTACAAAAGGTATTAATTATAAGAGGTAATATTCACAGTATTTCAGAAAATTGACTTTTAGATAAGAGACAGTTATGTCTATATGTATGCCTGTTAATACGAAGGAGGTTTTGCCTGCAATCATTTTATCGGGTTGTTGACAATATGGTGCACAAAAAGGGGTGACGGACAATTTTTTTTAATTTATTTTTATTTAATTTATTTATTTTTATCCCACAGTATTTCTGAGCTATTTTTTTATTATTATAAATATTTAAAATAAATATTCAGTTAGAAAACATTTATGGCAATAGATGTGGCAAAAAGTTAATTTTGGACTCTGGCTATGGTTGCACAGTTTGTTACATGCTAGTGCCTAGTGTGTCTGAATAATTAATTAGATTGAAAGAAAAAAAAAAAGGTCGGAAAAGCTTGTTTTCAGCCAGCAAAGACGCCCAGCCAAAGTACTCTTGTGCTTCTGTTCATGTGCCAGTTATGCCAACAAACTGTTTAAATGACTCTTCCTTTCCTCTTGGCACTTCCTCTTCAGAGAAACATTTCCTTCTTGCTTGTCCTTTTGCCCTTTTGCTTTCAGGCACCACAGTCAGAAACGAATTGATCTTAAAATTATATCTCCAAAAAGGACCCACTGAGATCTTAATTGCCTGAGGTTTTTCTCAATAATGTTCATTTAGGCTGCGTCAGCCGTTTTCTTGTTCTGTATAAGTTTCAGTTAAACTGAGACGGAGCATGTGGCTGAGCATGATAACTTGATTTTCAGTTCCTAACACTGGCTTCGCTCTTGGCTCTCGCATCAGATATGGCAGAAAGAGCTGTGTGACGCAACAGCAGAGGATAATATAAGTGCCATCTTTACTGGGAGCCGACAGAGCAATGAATAACGTGCACTTAAGATCATTTGTGACTGTTGGGCCAAAAGGTTTCCACCTGGTTTTCCTCCCCTGGCTCTCTGTACTTGGTGTTTTCAAAAAATGTGTGTCTAGGATCCTTTTGAGTGCAAGAATGTTTGGTATTTGTAGACTAAAATGAATCTGCTTAATTGACTTTGACAAGAAAATGTCCCTTTTCCTTACAGCCAGCTTCATCAATGGAGCCCATCACCAAACGCTTAAAGATAATCGAGGAGGTGAGCGCCGTCTAGGGTTTCTTCATTAACCTGCTAATCGGCCAGCTAGCATTGCTTGGTCACTTTAACAATTGTCTGTTCTCTTCTTGAAAAGGACACAGGATCAACATCCATTCAAGCAGCAGACAGCACAGCCATCAACGGCAGCATCACACCTACAGACAAAAGGTAATAAGAAAAGATCATGATTTTAGTGCGACCACTTTGTTATTAAAAATCTGGAGGTCCAGGGTTTGCTTTTTTCCCCAGTTTTAGTCATTGTAATTTCTGAGACATTTCTAATTTAATATTTTTTTTTTATCTAATATTGAACGACTAATCTAATCTAATGATTGTCTGTGTGAACCAGAAGTTTGTGACCAGTTTTACTTCTGTATTGCAATGTACTTCTGGGAGGAGCACAATAGTGACCAAGGGAAGTAGAGGGCGTGGCTTTTTTTTTTTTTTTTTTTTTGATTGGATGTAATAAAGTAGACATCTTAGTCAGAAATGAACACTGACAGTTGGGGGGTGTGGTTAGGGATCAAACCACGCCGTCAATCTGATGTCATCAGAAAAGGTCATTTTTATAGAGGAAGGAGCATTTTCAGATATGGATTAAAGATTACGAAGTGTGTATTGACTTGCACAGAAGAATTGTTCACCCCAAAAATAGCAATGTGCGCTAACAAAATAAATGTAGTCGATTTTTATTTCACACAGATTTTAATGTCAAATATATTGTGTAATATGTTTGTTTGCTGTTTTTTTTTTTTTTTTTTTTTTAATTGTATTTGTATTTGAGCCTATGATGTGGACATGGCATTAAATATATGCTGCTACTAATCTAATATGGTCATAACTTTTATTTCAGTAATTTTTTTTAGTATAATTGATTTGTTTTAAATGTCTGCATTTTACATTTGTACAGTTCGTCCTGTCCTGCAGATGCCACTGTTGCATTGACCTGTGTTTTTGTTTGGCTGCATGCACAAACAAGTGCATCACACTACCAGCACAGTCTGATTAACAAACACGTACTCTTATGAGCTGCTGCTTTTTAGTAAATAAAAAAACAATACTGCACGACTAATGTGAAATGATTCACTGAAATCAGTACGCTTGACAATACCTGTAATGTTTTGTTTTCGTGACAGGATAGGGTTCCTTGGACTTGGACTGATGGGAAGTGGTGTGGTTTCTAATTTGTTGAAGATGGGGCATGTTGTGACTGTTTGGAATCGCACGGCAGAAAAGGTAGAATCAAAGGGGTTTAAATATGCTTGACTTCTTAAGTTACACAAAGTGACTCAAAGGTTTGTTTTGGACTTTTTTTTTTTTTTCCAGTGTGATTTGTTCATCCAAGAAGGTGCAAGATTAGGGCGAACACCAGCAGAAGTTGTGTCCATGTGCGATATCACATTTTCCTGTGTATCAGACCCAAAAGCTGCCAGAGATGTAGGTCCAATTTTTTTTTACAAATATATTTTTTTTCTGTCAAGCTGCTTTTTCTTCAGTTTACATTTACAGTGTTTATTTTTCCTATAGCTTGTGTTAGGTCCTAGCGGAGTCCTACAGGGAATCAGGCCAGGCAAGTGTTATGTGGAGATGTCAACCGTTGATCCAGAAACCATCACAGAGCTCGCACAGGTAACCAGCGACCTCCGGACGGGTCTTTCATGCCGTTACCGGGTGAACTCCGTAACTAAGGTTCATTTGAATCTGTAGGTCATCACATCCAGAGGTGGCAGATTCCTAGAAGCTCCCGTTTCAGGCAGCCAGCAGCTTTCCAATGATGGCATGCTAGTCATTGTTGCTGCAGGAGACCGCAGTGTTTATGAAGACTGTAGCAGCTGCTTCCAGGCAATGGGGAAGACGTCTTTCTTTATAGGTACTGTGACCTTTCAGTCGCGCTGTGTATTCCAATATTCCATGTGATATTAACTTTGTTTTATCATCAAAGCAGGGGAAGCAGGAAATGCTGCGAGAATGATGCTGATCCTTAACATGGTTCAAGGCAGTTTCATGGCAACCATCGCGGAGGGATTGACCTTGGCGCAGGCCACGGGACAGTCACAACAAACATTCTTGGATATTCTTTGCCAAGGACAAATGGCAAGCACATTTGTGGACCAGAAATGCCAGAGTAGGTTTACTTGTTAACGTTTTTAAGATACTGACAAAAAGTCAATCTTCCTTCCAATTAACCATTTTTTGTAGCGTGGTGCTGCTTGGACATCATAACCTTTGGTCTCAAAGTCAATCAGTGTCCACTCAAATGCTTATTTAGTCATTTATTGCACAAGTTTTCCAAAGGAACGTTACAGAGCTGTTGCAAAACTTCAATGGAAAGTGATGACTATTAGAATCTAGAGGCAACAGTTTAATTTTGGAGCTGTTAAAGTGATGCTGGAATAGAGCTCATTTATTTAACTCATGATCTGTTTCTCCTCAGATATCTTGCAGGGCAACTTCAAACCTGATTACTACCTGAAACACATTCAGAAAGATCTGAGATTAGCCATTTCAATGGGAGATTCAGTTAATCATCCCACACCAATGGCAGCTGCTGCAAATGAGGTAAAAAAGAAAATGTGGAAACTTTGTATGCATTTTAGATTCTGAAATGCAGTTTGATAGAAATGTAAACTAAACCACAGAACTGAATTAAAATGTAATATATATATATATAGTTAATTGTAGTATATGCATATTTGATAGTAGTTTCCCCTGATTTGTGCATTTAGATTAATTTAAAGTTGATCTTTAACCCCTGGTTTCACAGACAAGGCTTAAACCTAGTCTCAGACTAAAATGCAAGTCTGAGCTGTTTCAGCTGAAATAAGCTTGCACCGACTCAAGGTTCACCCTGTAATGTTTTTTTTCTAAGGCATGCTTAAAAGAGTTACTTAATCCCCCAGTTTCACAGACAAGGCTTAAGATAGTCACAGACTAAATTGCATGTTTGAGCTGTCTCGGATGAAGATATCTTGCTCTGACATATCTTAAAACATGTCAGTGTCATTGTTCTGTGTTAAGATACACACCTGTAATACTTTCTTAGAAGGCATTTTTGTAAAAGTTGCTGAAATATCTTAATTTAAATAATGCCTAATCCTGGTTTAAGCTAAGCCCTGTCTGTGAAACCGGGTCTAAAAATTAAATCTCAAAATAAATGTATTATTATTATAATTTTTTTTTTCCCATTATGTTTTAATCCCTCAAATTTTTATTTAATACGTTTTAGGCATTTTAAATAAAATAAAATAATACAGAATAAATCGTTGTCAGCTCAAATTATCGGTATCACTTAAAACTTGAATTGTTTTTCCTAAGAATAAATGAAATTTGAAGTAATGCATTGTTTTGTACTTCTGCAGGTATACAAGAGAGCGAAAGCATTGGACCAGTCGGACAATGACATGTCTGCAGTCTACAGAGCTTATATTCACTAATCCTGTTTATGTGCTCTACATCCTGGACCACAAACCTCATCCACTTCTTTGTTCCTCTCCCTCTGTCTTTCTCTCCTCTGCTGATGAATTTTGTTGGGCACCAGTGATGTTTTCCCATGTATAATGGGATCTCTTTAGCAGCCTAATCTGAGCATTGCACTGACTGTATTATAGCTGCACGTATGCTCAGAGGGAGGTTATTAAACTCCCTGCGAGTGATTATTTTATGATAGAACGTGCAGTGTGTTATATCCGCGTTTCGTTAAGGCTACTGCATCCCATGCAGTGTTGTTTGAAGATGCTAGGGTTTTATTTATCATTCGTAACTTTACAAACAAATTCCCACGTTGTAATTTTCAATGTTCAGAAACATGTAAAGTATGAACTTTGGATCACAAACAGGCTTAATGAGCACGACAAAGAAAAAGCCACTGCATTGCCTTAATACCCATATAAGATAGATGTATTTATTTATTTTATCTCTTAAAGATCACCATCATGTCAGGTGCAATTTGGCCGTACATTTATTTTTATTTTCTTCCCCTTCTCAGTTTTGGAGATCACCTGTTCAGTAGTAACAGATTTTGTTTTTATTGCCTTATCAGAAATGCAGTGTTTTTTTTGTTTTGTTTTTTTTAATTTGGTTGTGTAATAATCTCACAGAAGATCCTGAAATGATTATTGTAATCATTTAAAGCTAATGCTGAATGTCATTGAGTCTTGACTATCACCTCTCTTTTCCAGCTTGACTATTTTATGTTTTTTTTTTTTATTTGCAGCTTTTACGTTTTGTGGAGAAAAATATATTAATTATATTTTGAAGACATTTTAAGTTGATTTATTTGCTTTGCTTTTTAAATTGGATGTCATATTTTGTCCAAGTTGGTGTGATCGGTTTAATTTTTTCGACTAATTGGCTGGGTTTTTTTTTTTTGTTTTTTTTGTTTGTTTGTTTTTCTCGCAGTTATGGTTCACAAAAGATATAAAACAAAGTTAAGTCAAGCTAACGTTATGCTGCATTTTATCCCTAAATTGATTGCATTTGTTAATTTTAAGTGATATTACAAGCCATGAATTCAGTGGCATATAATTTGGTCTCTTTTTTTTTTTTTTTAACTCCAAACAAATACAGGGTGATTCCTTTTCTATAAATTGTTGTTCTGCCAAAAAAAATAAAAAATAAAGACTTTGAAGTGTTTAGTTATGGTTAAGAGAATTTTGCGACTTAAGGACTTTTAGATCAGATTAAGATGTTGTAAATATCCCCATCAAAGGGTTGGGTTATTTGAATACACGGAATAACATGCTTTCAGTTTGACTCCACTGAATTTATTAATCATCTGTTGTCTTAATATTGTAGACTGTTCTTTTGTCTTAGCTAATGGGTTTATTTACTGTAAATGGTTTGATTTTTGTGGCTTAAACAGAGTTGGTAACGATATACTGACAACTTGATTCCAGTTGTGCAAGGAAGGTATTGGTGTTATAATTGGAGCTATTTATAATTTCATGTAAATGTGAAATTTTATTTCTTTTTCTTTTTTGTTTGGTTTGTGCGGTCAACTGAACCTTCTGAATAAACAAACCGAATGTCCAGCTGTTTATTTATTCTTAGCTCTAATATCCGGTCCGAGTTCATATATGAAATTATATAACAATTATAAAAAGTGTTGTGGGTGTGGTCATGTCCCCCCCCCCCCCAAAAAAGTAGTTTCAATATATTTTCGAGTTGGGTTTGGCGGTGTTAAAATATAAAAATAAACGAAAACAAATCCTGTTCTATTTAAGCCGGAAGGTTTCAAGGTTACCCGAACCGGAAGTGGAGGGAAAGGAGGCGTATCGAGCCTAATTGTTTACGTGTGATCAGTCTGTGTCCAGCGGACTGCTCGGGTTGTTTTCAGCAGGTTAAGGACAGCTTCACTGAATTGTAATGCTCGGAGCGGAGGGATCTGCTCTCTCTGAACTAGCGAAGATGACGGCCGCGAGTCAAGCAGAGAGGAGCGTGCTGGTGAGAGACTGATGTGTGTGTTTAATGCATGCAAGCCGCTTCACAGATACATGCTATAGGTCATTACGGCTCGACTCATATCCAGATGTAGACTTCGGTTGCGTTGCGAATGTGTTTATGGCTTCGCCACGCAGAGCTTGTTAGTGGAGACTAGCAGAGCAGCTGGTGGGACAAAGTCCAAATTCATCCCAGTGCAAATGGTTAAACAATCGTGACAGTGATTTGTCCTGCCTTATCAGCCTCTCTCTGTTCAGTCTATCCGATGATGCTGATGAGCTACTGATACTCTCCCAGTGATGCAGCACAATGATCGATTTCATTTAGCAAGGGATTTAAAGCGATAGAAATGAAAATGGATAGAATTAACGCACCTTTATGTAGCTGACGTGGTATAATAAAGGCATCTTCAGACATGACTGACTTCCACTGTATTGATTAAAAAGGGTGATTGTCTGGGTTTTTCGATTTTCATCATTCTGTCTTCTTCTGAGTTCCAGAGAAGAAAGGAAGTCATAGCTTAGTCATAATGAGTGAGAATAAATGCTGACAGAATTAATATTTTTTTGTAGCAGAGTATGCATTTACTATTTGCAGCTTCTGTGTGCTTTAGGAAGAGGAGTTTAATTGGCTGCTGAAAGAAGAGGTCCATGCGGTGCTTAAACAGCTGCAAGACATTTTAAAGGTAACTTCAGATACGTGCTACAGAATAATTATGTATAATTATTAAAAAAAAAAATTACTTATTGTATTTGACTGCTTTCACCATAGGAGGCATCAAGACGTTTTTCAATGCCATCACCAGCTCTGGAAGGACAACTGAAACAAGAAAACTTCATTCTGGGCAGCTCAACGTAAGAGCCATGACTCTTCTGTTTGGAAAATGTTAGATTTAAAGTATACAGTAATGTTTTTGTTATTACATATTTATGGGAATGTGTACGGCGCTGAAGATGTACGCAACACGGTGTAGAAATACGTTTAAATGAATCTTTTGTTTGACTGATTTAGGATGGACCAGGTGAAGGGGGTACTGACACTACAAGGAGAAGCGCTAACTCAGGCTGTGAGCATGTTTCAGAACATCATGAAATTAGGCCACTTTCAGCGTGAATGGCACTGCTTCGCTTCTGATGCTTCAGTTGGATTTATTTCATTTTTTTTAGTTCATGAGAATAAATTCTGAGAGAATAAAGGTGTGTCCCAAATCACGTACTTGTGCACTATTCTGTGATGTTTTTTCAGACTCTGTTTATGAATGACAAAATAACCTTTTATATAATTAATACACTGCATGGAGCATAAGTACATAGTGTGTTATTTGGGACGCAGCTTATATTTAACTACGTTATATTTTTGTCAGTCAGTGAAATTGTAATGACACTTTGCAGTGCAGTGAATCTGAGCTCAAAGATTTCTTTTGCTGTTATTAGACTCAATATAAAATGTAAAAAAAAAATAATTTGCAGCTGTTTTTCTTTGCAGGACATTAATATTAAAGTGGCTAAAAGCAGTCAAGTCATGCATTTTGCATTCCGCGATGATAAACAGTGGAAATTGCAGCAGGTAATGTTTCTCTCTCTCTCTCAGTGATCATTTTTTTTAATATGTGACCCTGGACCACAAAACCAGTCTTAAGTCGCTGGGGTATATTTGTAGCAATAGCCAAAAATACATTGTATGGGTCAAAATTACAGATTTTTTATTTTTTTTGCCAAAAATCCTTAGGATAGTAAGTAAAGATCATGTTCCATGAAAGTATTTAGTAAATTTCTTACCGAAAATATATAAAACTTAATTTTTGCTTAGTAATATGCATTGATAAGATCTTCATTTGGACAACTTTAAAGGTGATTTTCTCAGCATTTAGATTTCTCTGTACCCTCAGATTCCAGATTTTCATACAGTTATATAAAATATTTCCCTATCCATCCAAATCATACATCAACACAAAGCTTATTTATAGAGCTTTCAGATAATTTATAAACCTTCATTTTGTTTATATATGCCTTATTTCAACATGTATTCTAAAAATAGCTGTTAAAATGCATCTTCAGATTCAGGATGCCCGAAACCATGTCAATCAGGCCCTGCAGTTACTAAGCAGCCATGATGAGAGTTACACCTTCAAAACTGGTGCTGAAGTCAATAAGGTATGTATTTCACAAATATTTGACATTGATGTCCGGCAGTCAGATTTACAAAAATCAGCAAATACATTCTTTGTGCACAAGTACACTCTTAATTAGTTCTCATATTTACTTAAGAATATTTACATTTTTGTAAAGGATTAGTTTAAACTGTGTCTTTAAGAAATGTTTGAAGTATTTGACCCCTGGTTGTCTTCATGTGTAGCTGAGCTCTCTCAGGAGTATATTTTGAAGCTGTTGTGCACTGAAGGAATAGGAACACTCTTTCCGTTACAGTCAACATTTTCACTGGTGCTGTATGTGAAGTGAGATTGGACTCATATATGTTTCAGCTTATGGATGCAGTAATGCTTCAGTTGACCCGAGCCAGAAACAGACTGACGACCCCGGCCAGCATGACGCTTCCTGAGCTCGCAGCCAGTGGCTTAATGGTTCGTAGTGGACCACCACTTCATCCTGATGTCGATTCTCCATGTGCTCTCGTGAATATTTCTCCTGTCCTTTCTAGAAAATGTTCACACCTCCAATGCCTGGTGACGTGATGGTGAACTTCTATATCAATCTCAGTAAACTCTGTTTGACAGTGTATCAACTACATGTACTGCAGCCTAACACTACTAAGGTATCAAGCCATCACCACAAATAAGAATAAGCAAGTATTTTTTTCATAGATATTTTGTAACAAGAATGTGTGTTTTAAAATGCACAATCTTTTTGTTTTCTGTTAGAACTTTAAGCCAGCAGGAAGTTCAGTGCTACATAACCCAGGAGCAATGTTGTAAGTGCTCATCACGTTTCCTGTTTTCATACAGCAACACCAGCAGTCAGTCTGACACGGTTTCATAATGCGTCACGTTTGATTTCTGTCCTCAAGCGAATACAACAACACCAAGTTTGAAGTGAGCCACGTCCATAAGGTGGAGTGTGTGGTGCCGTGGCTGAATGACACTCTGGTGTTTTTCACCATTTCCCTGCAGCTCTGTCAGCAGCTCAAAGATAAGGTGGGTAACCATAGTCATCTCACCTGCACAGTCACTGTCATAATTTAAGAACATTGCATGCTAACAGAACGACATGTAGCATTAGTACTGCATTAACTGATTAATTACCTGGATAATGTAATGCCTAAAAAAGGAACAATTTTAGGATCATAGAAAATTACTGACAGTGATTTTGAAAGCTTTAAGCTTTTATTTATTATTTTTCTTTTTAAGTATGCCAGATCATTTTGTTATTCCGTCTAGAAAAGTGAATGTAAAATTTAAGTTAAACATTCACAGCTATTCAAAAATCAATTTTTTTAAATGTCTCTTATGCTCAACAAGGCAAAAAACTGTAGTAATAATATTACGATTGTTTTCTATTTGAATATATATATATATATATGTATATGTGTGTGTGTGTGTGTGTGTATATATGTATATGTAAATGTGTGTGTATGTGTAATTTATTTCTGTGATGGAAAAGCTTATTACAGCCATTACTCCAGTCTTCAGATACCAATTTAAAATGTGTATATATATATATATATATAT
>JAUMHI010000035.1:5578516-5609358 GCA_032359435.1 Enteromius unitaeniatus
TTGTTTGCTGTATGCTTCTGTTAAAGTTATGCATTTATTTATTTTTTTTTGTTTACAAAGTCTAAAATGTATGCAAATAATGTGGTACATTTATAAAAAAAAGTAAAACAAATATCGACACATTTTTCCAAGGTACAGCTTTCACAAAGTATTGCTGATCTGTTTACTAGTCTCATTGGCATTTAGGCTGTTTTCTCCCTATCTTCTGTAGTGTGTAGGTTCTATATATAATATAAAAGTAAAGCTTTGGAAAGAAATCAACTTTAAAAACTCTTAAATCTTGGACAAGGCTGTTTGAAAAAAGATTGTAGGTTAAGTGGCGTCTGGGACGACTAGTTTTACTAGCCAGGTCCAGATTAACTGATTAAACATACCGTTCTAAAAACAAGTTAATTTCAATAGAGGCCATTTTTAAGGGCCTGCACTGGTTCCATCTAGGAGGACTGTTATAAAGTGCTTAAAGTCTCTTCTAAACTGCTGAGAATGCTTCTATATAAAATCTCTGAGGAAGTGGATCTGGTATCTACAATGAAACTTAAATCATGTGAATTCCCAGGTAAATATTAACCGCATTTTAGTAAATGTTTTGCTGTTATCATCCCTACAAGGAAGTATCTATCTAAAATATCATCATTATTTTATATATAATGGTTAGGAGGCAAAACTACTAGGAAAAACATCTCTGAAATGGTGTCTGCTCCATCACGGCTCCATTGCCATATTGTCGATGCCCACCTTCTGTCTTCTTGGCTGTAACGTGGAAACAGTTGCGGTCACCACAAATATCATGCTAGTTATATTGTTTCATGAATCTATAGATCACAGCAGTAGCAGTCTGACCTTCTCATCACAGCAGCAGCAGCAGCAGCAGCGGATGAGAACCAAGATAACCAGCAACAGCACCATGCCTATGAACATTTAACACTGCCTTAATGACTCTTAACGACTCATCTTCATTGCTTATATTTGCATAACTCTATCTTACCTATAAAGATGAAGAAAACTGCAAAAGAGGCAATGTCCCAGTCCGACTGAAACATCTCCTTTGACTGTAGTCTTGAGACAACATCATTGAACTGGTTCTGAAAATCCTGTTGAATGTTCTTGTCCATGACTTCAATAAGACAAAAATCATTCATTACAAGCCGAAATAGAAACTAAAAAAATGAACACCTTAACAGAATCCAATGCACTCAAATTACGTCCTGAATAAACAGGAAGTTTTTCTCTCTAGTTTTCGACGAACAGAACTGAAATAAACCAGTGATAATAAACCCCCACGACCATCTTAAGGCATAAACCTTATTCTAAACTTAAGAAAAATGTTTTTTGAATGAATAAACTACATTATTATATAGAAGAGAAATGGCGCACTTCAAAGAAAATGCTAAGAACTCCTTCCTTATCGTATATAAACACATAATATTTTACTAATACGCCTAAATTGGAAATAAAATGTATTTGGTGGACTGTATTAATGTATCTGTCAGAGGATTAATCGATCACTAACCTGTTGCTTTGGTTTGTGGTGTTTCCGGGTTTCCTCGCACACCTGTCGCTGTGGTGCTTTCAAACAGGTCTGGTTCATGAAGGCTGTTTCTCAGCTGCTGAGACACTTTAGTGGAAGTGCCCAGAACTACAGGAGTCTACTCATAAAGCACTGCTCTTCGTGTGCTGTTCACAAAACACTCACCACAGAGACATAAAACAAGATATTAAAACAGCTGGCAGGTGTAACACGCAGTGTTCCTCCAGCAAGGCATTTTTTCAGATCTGGGATGTGTTTGTAAATTCAGATTCAGGAAACGCATGCATGTGCATGAACAGAAGAATATGTGACCCTGGACGACAAAACCAGTCATAAGGGGACAATTTCTTAAAATTGAGATTAATATAAATGAGCTTTCCGTGGTGTATGGTTTAGGACAATATTTGCCGAGAGACAACTACTGAATACAAATCTGCATTCTTAGGGATAGATGAAATACATAGAAAATAGCCTATACAGAAATAAACAAATATATATATTTTGCCCAGTTCCAAACTTCCACTAAAGGGGTCGCTGTCTCCCTTCATTCAATATGCCAATATGACCTCTAACCCTGTGTTTACGTGGAAGGAGAGCTGTTCGTGCTTCCGGGTTTTAGTTCTGCAGTTATCTGCCCAGTTTTAAAGAGATGGCTACGGCACCGGCCCAGTCTCTCCGGGTCTCAGAGATCAAAGACCCCACCGTTTTGTTTGAACGGTACAGTACGGAGGAGATCCGTGCTGTCGAGAGGAAAGTGCGCGGAGAGATCGAGCAGAAGAAGGAGGAACTTCGACAGATGGTCGGTGAACGGTACCGGGATTTGATCGACGCCGCTGACACGATCGGTGAGATGAGACAGTGCTCGGAGAGTGTGGTTCAGTCCATCCAGGATATGTACCGGTACTGCCACAAACTCAAGCAGGGGAAGCACGCCCCTCAGTCCAGCGGCAAAGCGGAGGTAAAGCTCATTCCGGAGAACTGGGGCAGAAATTAAAACAACAAGCTTAATGTAGCTTTATATTCTGACTTAATGTATTAATTCTCGCCTGCATGAGTGCAACCTGTTTCTTTAGTATTCCCGTCACTCAATATGGGTCCACGCAGTCAGTATATCATATTGTAAACATTGACAAATATGATCATTTTTGTATTGAAAGAATGATGCAAGACTACAGGACAGTTGAAAACTGTTGACACGTGCATCTCTCTCTGTTTGATCTGAAGTGCAGTATCAGGAGTATTTGCTGAATCTATTTTTATTTACATTTGTAGATTTGGTAATATACGTGTCACACACACCATTTCTTAAAAGCCTCTTCAGGTTTCGTGTGTATGTTGTGATCAGTGGCTCCGGTCTTCACTGTTAAGCAGTTTCTGTCCTTATACAATGGTTCCCAATAGTCTCAGATATTTATGAGGCTGCCACTGAAGTGTTGGGAACGTGTTTTGCTCCTGGCAGGGGCAGAAACAGTCGCAGGAGAGATTCTATGCAATGGCCTCGCAGATAAAGCTCCTGCTGGAAGTCCCCGAGCGTGTGTGGAGCGCGATGGAGTCCTCTCAGTACCTGCAGGCCACACAGCTCTACCTGCTGTGCTGCCACCTTCACAGCCAGCTGCACCTGGAGGGAGGAGGGCATCAGTACAGCCCCGTCCTCTCTCGCTTCCCCATCCTGGTGCGCCAGGTAGCAGCTGCTGGTCATTTCAGGTACTTTATGGAACTACCCCCAACAGAGAAGAGTCCATAATCGTTTACTCACCCTCAGGTTATTCCAAACCTACAAGACTTTGGTCACGTTAAGATTTATTGATATTTTAAAGAAGATTAATGCATTAAATTTATATTAATGCAATATTTATAAGACTTGCATTTTAGTGCCTTCATAACTTTTTCAGATCTTATATGTTTGATCACCTGAATCTTTAATAAAGGGACAGAACCCTCTCAGGTTTCAGTAGAAATATCTCATTTTGTTTTTCAAGTTTCAAGTTTTGGAATGACATGAGAATGAATAAATGGCTGCACTATCCCTTTAAAGGCTTTGGTTTAGTTTTTCTCTTGCTAAAATCTTTATCTGTAGGTCTACCATCTTGTTGGAGAGTAAGTCTGTGCTGCGTGGCAGGGCTGTGTCCGATCAAGCGATCGCTGAAGCGCTAGTCTCCACCATGCTCCTGGAAGACAGCTCCCCTCGCCAGGCGCTGGCTGATTTCCTGCTGGCTAGGAAAGCATCCATTCAGCAGCTGCTCAATCAGCCCCAGCATGGTGAATAACTTTAATAATATGAATAAGCTTGTAGTTTATGAATGCTTAAAGCTTTACTCTTATTTGTTCTTAGTTTATTAGGATAACTCATTACGTTTGCACTCCCACGTTAGGCGCTGGTGTGAAAGCACAGGTTTGTTCTTTGGTGGAGCTGCTCGTCACCACTCTGTACCAGGCATATGCTGTGTTTTACGTTCCTCCGGAGGGCCAAGTGTCTGATACCAGTTTGGGATGTGGCCTGCTTTTCACTACCTTGGAGAATGTGACCTCCAACACATCTGGTGAGTTATCGATTTCTCATTCACGTTGTGATGCTCAAACATTAATGTAAGGGGTCATCAGTTTAAATGGAACAAAATGTCCCCGAAATTCAAGAGGTGTTTAGATTAGTTAGTGCTCGTGCTCACTGACTAAACTCTGCACTCTCACAGATGCGTCATCATGATAGATTCATAATAGATTAATTTTACAGTGTAGACGGCTTCGGTGATTTTTCAGCTTGCAAGACTGAAGCAATGGGGGATTGGCTACTTGCTTTATGTATATGATAAACTTTTTGTTTTTCGTGCTAAAATAAGCAGTGTTAAGTCCTGATTTACTAACGAGTAAAAAGCAAGAAACTTGTTTAAAGAAAGCATAAACAGATCTTCACTTGTTTGTCTGTGTGCCATTTCCCCAAACACTATGTTTTCGTGTATTCTGTAAATTGACATCATTTTTAGTCAAAATATCAAGTTATCTACAAAAAAGAGGTTTTTGTCATAATATTGCAGCGCTATTATGTAATCAGTTTAATTATATTTTGTACTTATTGTAGGCTTTGCATTATAGAGATGGACAGCATACATCCATGTAATTATATCTTTATATAAATTGCCATTAAAAAAAAAAAAAGCTTCAGGAAGTTAATTGCAGACTTAAATAATGGCAAACCTAATTTATGACCCTGAGGATTACTGTGTGCCAGCCAACCCGTCACCTTGATTTTTTTTTTCTTACATTTTGTCTCCAGTTAACAAAAAAATAAAAAAGAAACTGTGATTTTCTGTGAAATCCAGGGAAAGAGAAGAAAGTTCTGGACAAGGAGATGAGCACAGGAAGCTGGTTTAAACATCTCCCTCCCTCTGTGATGAACTTCCAGCCTGCTCTTCGGACACTAGCACAGCCCATACAGAGGGAGCAGCTCAGAGACACGCTGCAGCAGTGGATTGATACGTATGTCCCTCCTACACAGCATTATAAATAATATATATTTCAATAAACAATAAACATTTCTCAGTATTTCTTTTAAATTGTCTTATTTTATTGTATAGCTGTAAGGAGGATATCCGCAGAGGAGTCAGCAGCCTTCTGGTCTATGTGAAGAGTCTGAAGGGTCTGGCTGCGATTCGGGATGCAGTGTGGGAGCTGCTCAGCAGCGAGTCCATCAGTCAGCACTGGAGTACTGTGTGTCAGTCCCTCCTCGAGCGACCTCTGGCCTTGTGGGATGACCTTTTGCAGCAGCTCTTCCTTCAGAGACTTCAGGTACTCTCAAGCAATTTAACCGATTTAACCAGTTTAACTAGTCTGATAAGTGTGGTTGCACTGTTTACACCTGCTGTTAACATACATCAGGTGATCCCATCACAGACAGATATTCACATTCACACCTGGATGTAACATGTGGTTTCAATGCGTCTCTAATGGCAACCTGTGATTAGGGTTTGGTATCTAACTACTTGCATAATTCACAATGTAAGGGTGGTTCTGCATGTCAATTAAACACTGCATATACACAAGATGTTCATGTCTGTCAGTAACATGTCTCTACATGATCCCAGCTCAGGATTTAGAGTCCTATCTAGTGAAACGATTGGTTTATATTCTTGTAACCACAAATCTAGCACGACTTCATCATTATGTAGTCATGCTGGAAAAGGTAAAAGTAAAACAGTGATGTTGTACGGTTTTCATGCTTGAGGAGAATTTAAGATGGTCTTTTTTACTCTACCCAGCCTTTTTGGACTGGAGTACATGCATAAAGAACTAACCATGCATGACCTTTTCTTACGTGATTACATAATGCATGAGGTCAAGCTAGTACAAAATGAGCATTTATTTATATATATATATATATACATACATACACACACACGCACTTAACCCTGGACAAAACCATTCATGGATACCTTTTTCTTCATTGAGCTTTAAAAATCATCTGAATAATTACATTTTCCATTGATGTATGGTTTGTTAGGATTTGAAAATATTTGGCTGAGATACAGCTTTTCTTGATTTCAATATCAAGAAAATCGCCTAAAGTTGTCCAAATGAAGTTCTTAGCAATGCATATTACTAATCAAAAATCATATTAATCATAATGATATATTATACAGTAGGAAATAGGTGGGAAATACAGTAGAAAACAAAATATCTTTATGGAACATGATCTTTAGTTAAAATGTCCTTGGACTATCATCCCGTTGACCGCCATTGAAGTACAGTATTTTGAGAGAAATCCTAAAAAGTGTACCTCAAAAAAATTTCTTTTAAGCTATCATCAGGAATTTTTATTCTTTAAGCAAAAAAAAAAAGTCAGAACACTGTTGTTGAGTGTTATTTGAGTCTCGTTTTAATCATAAATAAATGTGTTATAGATGATCAGCTTGTGGATTTTTAGGTAACTGATTGAAGACACTGGTTTACCCATGATCTCTCTCTAGGCGATCACTCAGGAGGGCACAGAAGGGATCTCCAGCAGCTCCAGACAGCTTTTGTCTTCAGCTCTGCGGGATCTGCAGGGTCAAGCCACAGCTGGGAGCTTCAGCCGCGGGGCACAATATGAGAGTGATGTTGCAGCTTTCCTGTGGTCCGAGTCTCAAGGAGACCTGCTCAGCGATACAGCCTGGGTGAATGTAGCCCAGCGCAGCCCACAGCAAAAGAGCGGCCTGTCCATGAAGACCCAAGCCCTCACCCCCTGCGTTCAGACCTTCTGCTCTTCCCTGGACTCCAAGCTCAAAGCCAAATTAGATGATCTGCAGCATTACTTGCCCTCTGAACAAAATGGCAAAGAGCTTTCAGAGACAGTCCCAGTCACCACTAACTCCCCTATTAACCGCTTTATGGATGCTGGAGCGGTGGAGAACACTCTTAGAGAGCACTGCTTGGCATGTGTCAGGGACATCCTTTCCAGCGTGCGTGCCGAGCTCGCTACCGCCCAGGCTAAGACCAACAGCCCCAGTCAGTTAAGTTCAGTGCTGTTTATGGCCAGACTATGCCAGTCAATGGGGGAATTGTGTCCTAGTCTGAAACAGTGCATTCTGGGGAAGCAGGGGGGCTTGGATCCCATGAGCAGAGGCACTCCAAGACAGGGAAAGAAATTAGGCAAAGGCAAGGCATCAGAGGTCAGCCCAGCACAGTCCAAGTGGAGCTGTCTAAAAGAGGAGCTCCTGTCCTGCAGCATGGAGGCCTATGGTATCTGGAGCTCAGCTCTCACCAAGGTAAGGTGATAAACACAATGCTGTGTGAGATGTTAACAATGCATTCTGAGAACAGGAAGTCATCACCAGCGTGGATGTTTTTATGCAGAGAACATATTTTATGGTAGCATTTTAAGGCGTATATTCTTTTAAATGAAGTAAAATTACCGGGCACTTTCAGGCACTTGTGGGCAGCTTTGCTACGACTCTTCATGCTGGAACCGCTGGATCCGCCCTGAGTACTGCGACAAATTGGGAAGAGCTTGAAATACAGGAAGAGACAGAGTCCGGAAACAATATAATGTCCAAAATACGCCTCCCTGTGCAGGTAACTGGCTACATTTGTCCTTTTATTATTTTTATTATTATTAGTTAAGTTAAAATACTGATAGTAATGTCTTCAATATATTAATATTACACTTTTAAGGGACCGCCGCCTTTAAAAAGTGAGTTTAGTTTTTTTTTTTTATATATATATATATATATATATATAATGACCCATTTAACAGAAGATAAACAAATATTACCTTTCAGAAACTTGGGGTCAGTAAGATTTTTAAATTATTATTGAAAGAAGTCTCTTATGTTCACCAAGGCTGTATTTATGGAATCAAAAATACAATAAAACCACTAATACAATTAAAAATAGCTTATTATATTTAAATACTTTACAATAAGGATGGTTAGCTGAAGGTACTGTATGTAGGATTGACACCGAGTGGTTGAACTAGGTATTGCAGTCCAAATTCAAAATACTGGAGAGGGGTTTTCATAATTTTATGATTATTACAATAAATTTCTTACATAGGGTACCTTTAACAGTAATTAACAACATTAGTAAACATGAACTGAGAATGAACAATACTTCTACAGCATTTATTAATCTTACCGAATGTTCATTCCAGCATTACATATGCATTATTAAAATCACAAGTTGTGTTTGTTAACATTAGCTAATACACAATGAACTAACAACGAACAACTGTATTTTCATGAACTAACATTAACAAATGCATTGTTCATTGTTTCTGTCATTACTCCCCCTCATGTCGTTCCAAACCCCTAAGACTTGCGTTTATATACACAACACAAATAAATAGACAGCAACACAACTGACATGTTCGAGGCCCAGAAGTCAAGGTAGTGAAGACATCATTAAAATAGTCCATGTGACATGTTAAGAAGCTCAGAGAGTGTCTCTTGTGTGCAAGAAAACAAAAATAACCACTATATTCAACAACTTCTTTTCTGTATGTTTGGTTGACCTATCAACCCAAAATCGAATTTTTGCGTGCTCCATAGCACACCCTTGTGGCCATCTGTCTTGAAACCTCTTGTAAAATGTTTTATTGAACTCGAAGGATGTTGCTATACAAATTAAAAAAATAATAATTTAATTTCTTCCTCTCTCTACAGCCATCGTGGTATGTTCAGTCATTACTCTTCCACTTGTGCCTTGAGGTCAATCGAGTCGGAGGTCACGCGTTACCAAAGGTCACTCTCCTGGACCTCTTGCGGGGTTGTGTAGAGCAGGTGGTGAGTGAGTATGAAAAACTCACTCAGAAAACACAGAGCAAGGTGAGACAGTCAGGCTCTTTTTAATCCAGTCCTGCCTCGTCACTATAATAATAGAACAACTCCTGGCCTTCTTTCCTCTCTCTCTAGGATGCAGCCCTCCCCATGACCCAGAACAGAGCTTTGCAGCTGTTGTTTGACCTTCGCTATCTCAGTGCCACTCTAGGGTCCCGCCTTGAAGAGGGCAGGAGTTCCCGCTCTCAACAAGACCCAAGGTAACCCGTTTATGAGCTAGGGATGGGCACAAGTCCTCAGTAGGAAGTAACAGCAATGACTGATCATGACAACACAATCATAGCGTGACTTGACCTTCCAACTTCAAAACAAAGCACAACCGATTACACTAAGAATAGCTGTTTCCTAAGAAGCACACCTCTTACACTTTTCCTCCATTCTTGCTGTTTGCTGAAGGATCCAGCAGGTCTGCGACTCCCTGGAAAGTCACATTGATCCGTTTGACCTGGATGTTTTCACTCCACATCTGAACAGCAACCTGAACCGACTCTCACAAAGGACCTCTGTAAGCACAGCCAATTATGCTCCTACTAACCTTGATTTAAACATCCTTATTGGCTCATCCAATTGACCTTTTCTCATGTGATTTAGGTTTGACAGGCCTTTACCAGTGTTTACGCTCTTTAACAAAACTGTACATCCTAAGGTTTATTGAGTCTCATGTTGTTTCTAGGTGCTTTTAGGACTGTTGTCTGGCACGGAGAAGCAGTTTACCTCTAGGACCAACAATATCAACTCTCAGGAACCATACAACATCCTTCCTTTGGCAAGCAGTCAGATCCGGTCAGTATAAAGCTCCTATCTTACCCTTCACACCGTTTAACTTATTGTTATGTATTTGTGGCTAGTTTATTGCTGTTATGCTGTGTGTTTCATTGTTGTACAAGACAATAAAAATATATTTATTTAGAATAATTTTACTGATACTAATTGTTAAATTTCATTGTTTAAAATCTATATTTTTAAAATGTTGCATTTTATATTTACTTTTTAGTTTATTATATTATTTTTTTTCCAGTAACGAGTAATCAAACGAATTACTGTTTCCACCGTTACAACGGCATTACCGTTACTGACAATAAAATGTGGCGTTACTATCATTTATTATAATATTATTAGCATTTTTCAGTGGATGCGCTGCAGTGGAGCTGTATTTGACGCACCATAAACTCTGTGAAGACGCACAGGTTCTTTAGAAAGATGAAGAGCAAGAGTCCTTCATAACAGGCAGACATGAGGCGCTACATGTGAACAATATTCTTTGTTGTGTTTTCTGTCAAAATAATGGATTTCATTTGGAATTCCTCAACTTTTAAGAACTGCCGGTTTCTCTGGTTGTGGGCGGGACTAATGCGCTAATGACAATCTTATTGGCTGGCGCTCACTTATTATTGTCCCTGTTTTGATTTCAGCAAATCAATTCGAGCGAACGCATACTACATGATTAATATTCATGAACCCTGCAGCTCATTAATACTTAGTGTGTTTTATATTGTTATTAGTAGTAGAATTCGTAGTAGTTTTGTTCTCTTATAATTCTTTGCCCCGGTTTTTATAGAAACATTAAATGATAAACCAGTTTGTTTCATTCATTTAACATTTAATATTGGGAGCATCCAAGTTTGCCATTCGATTTTTTTTTAGTAAAGCAATAGTTTCTTTCCCTGGTAATTAGTTGCTTTTTTTAATTAATGTACCCAACACTGATTATATTTATTTTATCTATTAATGTATATTCCTATTTTTTTTTTGCTTCTCAAGGTTTGGTTTGCTGCCACAGAGTATGACAAACTCTCGCAAGACTAATTTAGCCACACATGGAGCAGATATCACTAGACCACTGGTAGGTTGCTTAAGCATTTGGTGTGTACAGTATTCAAATACTAAAAAAAAAAGTTTTGTTTTCATGGCTTTGCAAATGAGTCACTTTCTACCAATGCTCCCAGTTTTTCGTGGCCTAGCAGAAGAGCTACTGGATCTCAAGGCGATAGGTGATGTGATATTGTGTAGTGCTGGTTCTTTTTTTTTTTTGCAGTGAGCTTGCAGTGCATAGATTTTCTGTACTTTAATCATTTTGGTGGCATCATCTGATATGCTTTATGAATGCAACACATGACACAGCAGTGCTTAAATGCAACTAATACATTATGAATATTGAGCAACATGAGGATCAAGGCCATTAGCATCAATTATTACTTCTGTATTATAAGCAAATAAGCGGCATGTAGTTATTGGCTCTTAAAAGAGCTAAAACGTTTGCTTGTGGTGACACTTTTTGCTTTTACTGTGTGGAAAAAAGTTGTGTTTACCATCATTATGAAATACAAATCCATTTTTAAGGCAATTTCTTTTTCTATTTTAGGTCGCTCCCTCCTCTGCTTCTGCTTCACAAGACAGTTTCCGCCCAGGAAATCTCTTCAGGCAATTAGCCAATCAAGAAGAGGAATCCGCAGCCCCTTCTCTCTTTAAATTAGGCTGGCTTTCTGGCATGGCCAAATAAACATTTATTAAAAAGTTGGTATTTTTTTAACCTGCGTGCAACACTATGTAAAATAATATTTAAAATACATTTTGAAATGTTAAATCTGTGTCCTGTATTGCCTATTCTCACAAAATCACATGATATAGAGAGAAATTGCAGTGCAAAGCATATTAATAAAAGGGAAAGATTCAATTGAAAATTACACTTTTGTGTATTTCATGCACATTAGCTATTGTTTTGTGGCTTTTAATTATTTTATTCTGATTCAAATTGTAATTGAGGGAATCGTAAACACAGTATAGTTCTATATTTTTACAATTTGGTGCACATTTCTATTTTATCATGATGTCCTCATTAGTTATCCTAATTAAGAGTTTGTTTGTGTATGTTCAATTTTCATAACTGAGAAATAATTAAAGAGCCGTTTTTACTATTTAAGTAAATGTTACACATTTAAATGTAGATTTGTAGTTTAAATGGAAAAGATTAGGTACATTTTAAACACTGCAGGCAACATTACAAACTTACAGCACTGAACCAATTACCATGCTGTCTTTATTGTTTTACACTCAGAGATATACAGGTGTTCACCTTGACTACTGCACACATACAAAACATCTTCACACTATAATGGGAAACTGCTATACAGGTAAGGTATAGCAGAGACTGAAATAGCTGTGTGTTGGATTAACAGAATCATTGCATGGAAACAAGTGTGATCTGCAAAAATAGCAAACAACAAAAAAAAATCAGTTGGATGTAGCAATACAAATTATAGGAACTAGCTGTTCAGGAGTCATATGTACATAGTTAATCATAAATATGTGGTGTCAATTATGTGTAGAGCAAATTTCATGGAAGAATTAAAGTTTAGCTTGATTTGATGACCTTGTATTGGATCATTAAGCCTTGCATGGGTCTCTTTTTATTCTATTGTTAGGTGAAGCATTTCCAGCGTGTATGTCTGTCTCCAACTTTCTATTTGCGATCTAGTTTGCTGGCCATCAGTTTTTTAATGTCTACGGGTCCAGCTGCGGCTGCTGCTTTTGCTTTCTCTTCCTGCTCCTTCTGCCAGGTGATGATGGGGCTGATGCTCGGTCTGCGGTTCCTCATGTTTTGCTGCAGCTGGGTCTCACTGACGGGGGGGGAATAAGACTTTTTATAGTAAAATACCGTTGACTTGGTGACACGTGTTTTATATATCTGAAATTACTTGGGGTAGAAATGTTAACTAGGTACTGGCACACTGACAATGAAGGAAGATATCTTGGGGATGAGGATGAATTATTGGTCAACATGCATATACAAAAAAATTAACTTACGAGAAATCGTGGGGTGCTGGTGAAATGGCTTTTTTCTGCATTTCCTTGTAAACTGGCGACTTTAGGTAGCGATAGAATGTATCCTAAATAAAAAAATATAGAGTTAAGAAATTAGAAATGTCTGGCGTGCATCCTTATTAACCAAAAAACTAAACACACATGACAGATTGCAGGTGATATGATCCTTGATACCTTTTTCATCAGCATGAAGATGTGTGTCTGGGCACCATCCAGTACATATCGGTGAGGATGTTCCAGTCCCTTTACTGTTATACCCATTGTCCTGCCATCAATGTTGATCCACCGCGGTGCTCCTGGGGCCAAAAAGGTCCTGCAAAAAATTTGTGACGAAAAAAATGTATGAGATGCCTGACAAGCAAAATACGTGTAAAACTATTATGTGCCCAAATAATGTGCATCTCACTTGAAAATGTGTTCTGCTTTCTCTGACATAGAAGCTGCTGTGCCCCATTTCAACTCCTCGGCGGCTTCCCAGAAAGCTAGATTCTCACCTGCAGTGAAATTTTTTTTTCATTAAAATTATTATTTCGTTCCACAACCATATGACTTAGACTCAAACGTAATTAAGTCAATCTCCAATCAGTGTTGTCATAGTTAGCTAAAACTATAAATATTAAGTCATTTTCATTCATTGACATAAAGATTAAATTATAATATAATAATATGATATAATATAATAATTACTGCTTTAATTGTTAAAAAAATAAAAACTCAAATAAGTTGGAAGTACTAAAATTATTAGAACTAAAACTGCAATTTATATTATAATATATATATATATATATATATATTAAAAAGTGACAAATTTAATTAACCATATTGAAACTAAAATATAAAATAAATTTAAAATACTTAAAATACTTTCTAATAAGACTCTAAATAAGAGTACGCAAGTAATATTCAAATTATACTGGCTCCAAAATTATTAAAAGCATCATTCTGTTTGTGTGTGTGTGTGTGAGAGAGCTGTAGTTTCTCACTTCATACCTACAAATGGTCAAAGCATTAATATTCACAAACCACTGAATTCTTTCTTTAGGAAAATCTTGAAGTCTGCACGGCCCCGTGGATCATTAAGCAACTCATAGAAGCTAAAGGACCAACGCTCGACTCTCATCTTTGTGGGAGTTTCAACACTGTGAACAAAAATGTAATAAACCATAAGTGATTTAAAATCTCTTTAACATTAAGTAACTGGTTTCAGTGTAGAGAGCTCTCAGTGAATTTACTCTGCCGTGTTCAGCTCCCAGTACGAGTCGTCATCAGTTATCCAGGGGTTGCTGGGGAGGCAGGGACAGAGGAATGGGTCGTGGCTCTTAAGTGTTGTCATATACTTCACCAGGCTGAATGCAAAGAAACAGAGATTTAGAAAGAACATATACACCAGAAAAAATAGTTATGGTGATTATTGGAGTATATTTTACAAGAAAATAGCAGTTCTGTTTTTTACGGCAAAATTCACATCGAATTCAATGCAATTACTTGCCATGTTACTTGTGACCATTTGTGAAATTTACTAGGAATTTCTAATTGAAAATAATTTCTACACTAATTTTATTCAGTGCAGGAGCCATTCAAAATCCTTAACTCCCAACTGTGGCTAATTTTGACTTACGCTCCAAGAGACACTGAAGACTTGACCCTTGACCTCATGATGGCTTGTTGTGTGTAGATTATCTAAAATATACAATTAGAACCAATATCAATATCAATAAATAAAAAACAACAACAACCAGTTCTCTGTATTTTTGTGAAGAAACAATGTCACTTACAATTCTTCTGTAGTAATCATAGGTTTTTTTCTGAAAAAAAAGGGAGAAACGGCATCCTGTTATTTTACTAACAAAATTCTTCTGAAGACACCACAAGACCCACTCGCTACATGCTATCCTGCCAAATACTGCTGATATCTGAGTGTGATATCTACATATACTACCAAACACAAACTAGCACAAGCAAAAACACAAAGCTCTTGATATAACACAGGCACAGTCGTTTTAGTTGCCAATGGTCTGAAATAACGCTCAGGGTACAGAAGCAGGGAAGTAGTGAGACACACCTTATATACTGTATACACACTTGCTTATAAAATATTTGAATGATGTTCAAGGCAGGAACTTTCTGCTCTCTCTTGTGTGTGTGTGTGTGTGTACTACAACGTAAATATGGTTTATCAAGACACTTCCTGTGTCTCTGTAAAACAGAAGGCTTTAAAAAAAACAAACAAAGTGTTTTATGAAATTCAAAAATTGGCAGTAGTTTCCTGTAAGGGGGAGGTTTAGGTGAAGGGTGATAGAAAAATGCCTATGGAGAGTCCCTACAAACCACAAACGTGCGTGTGTGTGTGTGCGTGTGTGTGTGCGTGTGTGTGTGCGCGTGTGTGTGCGCGTGTGTGTGGGAATCATCTTGATAACTGAAGACATATTAGAAGTAGAAATCTGTGTGGAAAGAAAAGAAAGAAAAAAGACAGTCACACCAATAGATTAACAGTCTAAAAAAGACAAAGCAGTCACAGAATATTACCAGGTTACAAATCATAACAAACATTTGAGGGCGGTAAGAAGTATGTTTTAATTGCTCACTACCAATCCTGCATTTATTTGATCAAAAATACAGTAAATACAGTAATTAGGGGCCAAGCTCTGAGATCCTAGTCATTGTAATATGTCACAAACAGTTATGCTGCTTAATATTTTTGTGGAAATATGATCATTAGAAAGTTCAAAAGAAAAGTGTTTATTTTGAAACAAAACATTTTTGTGGAATCATAAATGTTTTTACTCTATAGCTTTTTTTCCACAGATTAATTTGAAATGTACAAATCTCACCGACCCCAAACTTCTGACTCTGTTCATTTATTTTCCAAATTATATTTTGTGATTCACAGAAGAAAGAAAGTCACTCAGGTTTTTTAATATCATGAGGCTGAGTAAATTATGAGAGAATTTAAATTTTTTTGGTGATCTATCGTGTGTGAATGACCAAAAAAATGATATAATATCACATCAGCATAATCTACTCGCATTAAAACAGACACTTTGTTGGGTGTTTTAACGTGTATAACTGGTTTACAAGTTATCAGCAGCAGAAAAAGCAATGATAAGCTGTCCTGGTCTATTTCTAAAAGGCTCTACGAGGGGAAAGCGTGGGTGGGTTGGAGGGGAACTCCTCTGAGGATCAGCAGGTCAAGAATCCTCTTATATCACAAAGCAGATTGTGGGAGAATCTACATGGCCATCCCAGGACTGAGACAGACACACTGCTAATCAGCTCTAGCATTCAGCAGTATTCCCCTTAAAGCCCCAAGTCCCTCCCACAGTAACATGTGACAGCATTTAAAGGGACAGTTCGTCTAACCAAGAAACGTATGATTCATGATTTCGTTTCAAATCTTTTTTTCTTCTGTGAAACACAAAAGTAGATGATTTGATCTTTGCTTAAGATATCTTCTTTTGTGTTCCACAGAACAAATAAAGTCACACATAAATGTGAACTATCCCTTTAACTCTATAATTGATTTAGTGGCACTTTAAAATAGAATCAGCCTGTGACATCAATCTTGATTGGTGTCTACAAGAGCGAGTGTGCTGACTTTACCTTAAGAGATATTAAGGGGTCACATGTACACTTACCAGTTACCTCCTCCACATTAGGGTCAATGTGACGATCCAGGCCGCAATCCATAGCGCTGTGGGTTTGTGGCTGTAGGCAGTTTTGAGACAAGAAAATGTATCCTCCTTATAATGTCTGTTATAATGTAAACTAGCAGCTTCTGCTAAGCACTTACTGGAGGTCTGTGGACAATCCAGTAGGCTCTTTCCTGACAGTCAAACACAACTCTGTCTGCCTTCTGACGCGCCTTCCCGGCACTTGAACGACACAACACAATACCATAAAGTAAGCACCAATAACAATAAGTGCTGAAGAATTACAGAAAAGGAAAACTAGGACAAACCACATGACACAAATGTAGCTGACAGAGACTGAAAACACAGAAAAGCGAACCATGTGTGTTTATTACGAAAGCAGGAGAGGAGAGAAACTCACTGGTACTGCTCTTTAGCTTGCATCACAATAAAATCCCATTTATGGTTCATCCATTTGTGAAGTTTGCTGTATTCCTCCTGTTAACATCAGTGTTACAGTAAAGCGCTATTAAATTCGGCATTCAAATTGAAATGAATCTAAATGCATCTTATTGATCCTATTGTGAACGATTCACTCAAAACGCCATAATGATCTAGTGGCATATGCTAGACATCTGAACAATTATTCGAAATAATAACTAAACTATTATTCGAAATGAATGTTTTCACATACCTGCTCGTAAGCATCAAGCGCACCCTTTTTTCGAATGTTTCTCTTTGCCAGATAGATTGCTTTAGTGACAGAAATCACTTTTATTAGGCGATGGTAACAAAAACTCTTTTCAAATGACCCTAACCCAACTTCTCAGATTTGGATAATATATAAAAGATTACAAACCATAATCGCTGTCCTCAGCCTTCCATTTCTGCACAGGCCAGAAATAGGGAGTCTAGACAGAGGTGGAAGGGCACCTGTTTACTATGGGCTGCTATTAAAACATTTTTAAAGATACAAAGTCTCCTGACCCATTTACCTGAAAGCGGTACAAACTGCCATCTGTTCTGAGAACAAGCTTTTTGTGGTCCTGCAGCGGGTAGATGTAACCGAATGCCACTAACATTGTGCCAAATGCCTGAGCCTCTGTCAAAAGGCATGCAAGGACATTATTGTGCTGGGTAAAATATTTAAACATATTTAACAGATATTTTTCTATTCCTTTTTCAAAACGATTTATTTTTTACTGTTACCATCACTGTCCATGCTCATGTTTTTGGCGATCCATGCAACAATATCCTGAGCTGTCAGACAAACAGACAACATGACTACCGTACAAAGAGCAAATACAGAAAGTGCTGAGTGATATGACCGTGATATTCAGCTTTAAAAAAAAAAGCAGTGATGAAAATAATGAGTATTATTAATGTCCAAATATTAAATTGAAGTGAAATATTTGTTAAGCATTTTGAACATGTGCTTTACAAATCTCAAGCCCATTATTACAAGAACCAGTTAAATGTAAGACTGAGTTAAAGGTCCTGGCTTGCTAGATTTGCCGACAACCCTTCCAGAGATTAAAGAGCAACTTTGGAACGTAAAGTAGCAAAGATCTCATCCAATTGAAGGCTGCTGTATATAGCCAGCACCGTCAGATTATGATCTGGCAGCACAACACTCGTGTCTGTATATAGGCCGAAAGAGAACGTACAGTATACCATACGACGGATGGAGGATTCTGTAAGAACTCACCAGTGATGGCATGGGGAATGGTTGTCACATTGAGCTTCTGATTTGTTCCCTTCACTCCAGCCGATGGGTCCTGCATCTGAACCACTGTGGCCTCCACCTGAGAAATTCAGGAAATTAGTAATATATAAAATATTAAAAAGGTAATATATAAAATCAGGCACTAAAGGATAGAAGGCAATGCTCAGGAAAGGGCAGTATCATTCCCCCGACTACAGATGTTCAGTGCAGGAACAGGGTTCCCCAATCATATATATTTAGGATCATATTTGGCCATGAGTCACATTTAAGATGTTCAGGTCCCAGAAGAATTCTTTACCAATAGAGATACTAAAATACGTTTAGAAAGAAAAAAGGCTATTTATTATATAATATTTATTTCAAAAGGGCTATTTATATATATATTTATATTTATGTAATTTTTCCAGTAGCTGTTGTGTTATTTCAGGGCTTTCAAAGATGAAAATGACAATAAACAATTAAACTAAAAATGTTGGTTTCTTTTTCACAGCCGTCATATACCTGCATAATTACACCAATTCATTTTTCTACATTGTTTGACATCAGTTATTTGTGTACGGTTCCTATATGCTGTAGGGTAGCTTTATAAAGCCTGCTGTATAACATTTAATTTCATACTGCCAATATTCAATATATTGTCATTATGAATCAACAAGGAAACTTTTGGGCAAGTTGTTTTTTTCTGTGGATACACATTTAATGATAAATTTGTCCAAATGACATTGAAAGTTTTTTTCCCCCTTCTTAATAACGCTTGGTTAATATTCCCTAAAGTTTTATATGTACTCTATATAGATTCCTCCAGTATTGGAGCATAGCTGATTCTCGACTAGGCATGTGTTAGTACACACAGTAAGCTCTGCTTGGCTATACCAAGGTTTAACAAATAAACTGAATATTTGTTGTTTGTACCAAGCAGTCCAGATCTAAACGGGTTTGACACTCGTGTACTATGGCAACATGCATGCCCTTTGAACTTAGAGTAAGACATGAAAGTCTTAAGGCAAGCTGTCAGATGTGGCATGAGGCCAGGCTAATTGGCTTTGAATCAGAAAGCTCTTTTAGAGTGAATCTTTTCAATGACTCCAAGAGCTCTCCAAGAAGCTAAGAATAAAACGATAGTCCTGAAACAAGAACAAAATAGCATCAAATAAAATAAAAATACAGTTAAAGCTTTCGATATTCCATGCAAACGCTGATATACAAGGATTTTGGTTCTTATTTAAATCATGACATTGTTAGAAAGACATATTACGGCATTAAGTTGTTTTTTTTAAAGAACAAAAAATATAATTTACAATTAAAATAAAATTTACAATTTATTTATTTTATTTTTTCTATTTATTTATTTTAAAAATTTACAAAAAATAATTATGTTGGAAAGTCACTTAAATGTATGAAACACTTCACTAGGCAGGGCATGTAGCCTATTTACAACCGAATGAGCGCAGAAACAAATAGCTAGCTAATTGTAAACGGCATAAGATGCACCTGAACCTTTTCGAGCGCAATTGCTCTGCCCTGATAATAGACTTACCTTTTTAAGGCAGGACATTCGTGGCCGATAACGTTGTCCATGGTCTCGGTCCGATCTTATAGTCATTTTGTAGTCCACAAAAACTAATAGAGCAGAAAACGAAAAGTTTTCAACAAATCTTGTTGCGACCAGAATATAATTTCAGGGTTTATTTAGAGAGCGGTGGACAGGGCAGGTCCCTGCTGCACGTCACGTCACGCACACACCTGAGAAGAGCGCGAGCCGCAAACATGCTGAGGTGACAGCGGACCAATCACAGCGCAGCTCTGTTCTCTGCCCCGCCCCCTCCCGCCACTGCCGCTCCTGGGGGAGCACTCGGGACCGCTTCAGTTGAGCTACGGTGTTTTTACATGACCACAAATCTCCGTTTCAGTCACAGCCCAGAAGTTCCTGCACTGATTCAGATGGGTTGAATGTAATCTTCGGGAGTAAAGCAGATGAGCCCGGTTTGGGACGTCAACGTGGAAATCCCAAACAAGTTTATGATATTTATCAAAATGCTACTGTATCACATCTGATGCGTGAATTTCTAAGGCCTGCAAATTACCAAGATGACCAACACTTTGCTGAGAAAGCTGTTGCACACAACAGTCTACATGCAGCAAATAAAAGATAAATAAAATGCTTCTCCTTCAGGTCATGCACTTTTTGCTATAAATAATGACTTTGATCAAGTAAACATGCAAATACCTTTTATATGGTTATTAACAATTTTTTAGTTAAGTTTTTAATAAATTCTTAGATATTGATTAGAATAAATAAAACATAATATCGGTATAAAATAGTATCGTTTTTATTTCGGCCAAGACTTACCATATATATATAATAACTTTAATATATATTTAAGGGTCTAATAAATTGTTCCATAAAAAGTAGATTTTTTATTTTTATTTTAAAAGTAGTGCATGGTTAAATTCCTTGATCTAAAGTTTCCATTGAGAACTAAAAAGGCGCACTGAGTGCACCTTTAAGTGGAGGCTGAACATGTGCCCCGTGCATTTTGAGGCTCGAGCCCGCCCCTAAACTCTCAGAGCCCCGCGCTCGCGCCACTGTTATGGTAACGAGGCCCCGCCCTCCTCCAGCACTGCGGCGCGCGCAGTTTCACTCCCTACTGTATCGATGAAGTTGCACAAAGATGGCGGATTTCCTGCCGTCCCGGTCCTTTCTAACCGTCTGGTTTCCAAATTGTCTCCTCCACAGCAGCGAAGCGGAGCAGCTGAGGAATTCTAAAGAAATCGACCGAGCTCTTTTGAAAGACAAGACCTATGTGAAGCGGTTAGTGAAGATACTGCTGCTCGGCGCTGGAGAGAGCGGCAAGTCTACTTTCCTCAAGCAGATGCGCATCATACACGGACAGGACTTCGACCAGTCGGCCAAAGAAGAGTTCAGAGCCACCATTTACAGTAATGTAGTGAAAGGTAGGAGGCGCGTCTCTCCCGCACACACACCGGTAGCCCCCTGCGGGCTGTGAAGCGGACTCTGAGGGGCTCGGGGCGGACGGAGGCCAGCGCAGGAGCTTGAGCTAGCGCTAGCTGAAGTCGCGCTGTAACCTGCCCAGGAGAAACGCCCATGTTATTCTCGCAACTTTTCAGCGTCGCGGTCTTGAACAAAGACCTCCGCGACGGATTCGGTTTCCGTCGAAATCGTGTCCTAGCTCGTTAAAAGTGTGATCCCCTCTCTCTCGTGAGTCCAGGTGTCCGTGAAGAAGAGGCTTGAGGTTGAATTTGGTCAGAAATGAACGAGTTTAGAACGGCTTCGCAAAGAGCACGACTCTCCGGGTTAACTTGAACTCAAGCTACTTCTTTAAAAGTTGCGTGAACGTTACTTTAAAAAAAAAAAGCTGTGTATTTACATGATGACCCTAGTTTTTGCTTTTCACCAGAATCTGTGCTCTGTTTGAGGAGCTGCTAAACCTCTCCCCGCGTGCGAGTGTTTTGTCTGTCCGAGGGAACGTAATGCCAAAAACAAAACTGGATTATGTGAAATAACTCGATCTGTTATGAAAAGCCCGGCTTAAATTGTAAATCATCTCTCTCTTGTTTGTTGGTATGCTGAGCCCGTCTCATAAATAACAAAGAGACTGGTGTCCACTGAAGGCTTAACTCGTGTTTAAAAGCTACAGACCCTTATTGTAGCCTGAATGTGTCTTTACGTTTTAAATGAAAGGGTGGTTTTTAAGTATATATTTGTAGTAAAGGACGTGTCTGAATTCACGTGTTTGGGCATCTGTGAAATGGGTGGAGTCCAGGGCTCTTGTAGTGCTGTAGCACATGAAGCATGGGTTAACAGTGGCACTAACCACTCACTAACACCTGTTATGAAAACAAACCAGCTTTACTGTTTCTGCCAATAGCTTTCGGACAATTTGGAGAAAGCTAATCGTGTCAGATGGTCTCTTAATTTGTCATATGTGAGTTGAGAGTTTAAGGGAAGAATGGCTTTTTTCTCTCTTTTGTCTTTCGAAAAGGGATGTGATAAATGATCAGTACCCACCTTGTATGAAATGGGGCTCCCCGTTTAGGATGTCTCGGCTGGGGATTTCCAGTGCCTATTGCTATGTAAAGATTTGTGATTTCCTGTATGAGATTAATATGTGACAACGGTCATCATTTACTGATGCACCACTATGAAGAAAATGGTTCAACATCCTATCTTTCCCTAGCTCAACTTAAACAGGAAGCATTTAGCCAAATGGCTGCTTGGATCTAATCCGAAGGCATTCCAGAAAACATGGACATTTCTCATTATAATGCCTGGAGACACTTTAACAATCAGTAGAATTTCAAATGCTTTCTCTTGTTTCACTGCAGCTTCTGCTCACGCGCACCTGTAACGTGAAGCAGAATGGTTTCTCACTGTTTGGCAGGTCGCTTTGGTCTAATGTTTGGGATTTGTGAGATTTTCTTTTAGTCTTTGTGTGTATTATGGTCACCCAGGCTGCAATTAGCTTATTTGGTTTAAAACAAAATATATAATTATTTGAATGCAATTCATTTCTGTGATGCAAAGCTGTAGTCTTTAGTGTCACATGATCCTTCAGATGTAATTGTAATTTGGTGCTCAGAAAGCATTTCTTATCAATGTTGCTGGAAACGTTTTCTTTTTTTTTTTCTTCAGTAGTCTGAAAAATTTGAGCAATTTAATGCATGCTTGCTGTATAAAGGCATACTTTTTTTTCAACCCCAAACTTGAGAATAGCAGTTCAAAAGAACTGATTTAAAGCTTTTACCCAGGTCAAAGCTTGATTACAGATCGTTGTTATAGACCTTTGATAGAGCCTGAAGCAGACCGGAGGTACTTATCAAGACTTTTTATTAAAGGTTGTAATCGTTAACCTTATAATTCCTGTAATTAGTGCCCAGGTTCATTTAATGTACTACACATTTCACTTGAGAACAGAATAACGGTCCTAAGCATCCACTTTGTATAAGCAGACTGAAACACCAGCTGTCTGTGCAGTTTATATTATGAGTTTGTTGGACATTATGGATGAAACCCTGCCTTCTGTGGTTTCTCTTTCCAAGCTGTAGCTCGATGTTTATCTTTTCAGACTCAGGCATGATTCTGTTTATGGTGCTAAATAGTTTAGCCCAGTGTGCATTTGTTGTGTCCTCCTGTTGTTTATAGAATTTGATGTGAAATTATGTCCCGCTGATGTCAGATCTCATCTCCCAAACATCCGATTAACATCTGCAGTTACTGTAAAGAGTTAAAGTTGTGTTTTGTTACGCACAGTCAGATTTTAAGGTGAAAGTGCATGTGCTTGTATATAATGAGGACACCCTAAGAGCCACAGTCACATGGACATACCACTTCACAACAGATGTGGGATGTGTCAAAGGGCTTACGCTTTTGAGCACCTCTGCACTTTCAGTTTCCTGCACAGGCGAGTGTCATTGTAGCACTGTAGAGTTTCTGTCCTTTTTGGCTTCTGAAAGTGTGAATTATTTATTTAAGAAAAATACAGTCACACTGTAAATCCATTTAAAATAAAGAATGAAGGCCAAAAAGGATAAATAGTGGTGAAAAACTCTGAAGAAGTTGTAAAGAGCATTTTTCAGGACATTTTCACATTGATATGCATTTCAGCCTAAAACCTTTATATGATTTCAATATGCACATCAGCTACCCAGATATGCATTTGATTTTTCATACTTATGTAGGTATTAATATGTATAAAATAAAGTCTTTATCAAATTTTTTGACATTGACATGCAATGGGAAGCTGGGTTGCTGTGTAATTCAATTTAAGGATGAAATCATAAAGGCTGACATGCTCTGACTATGTAGGCGCAGGAAAGAAACTGCACGGTATGTAGTGCATGAGTATTTTAGACCGACTGGCTATTTGCTTTTACTGATGTGCATCTATGGACTGCTGTTATTGATTGTGCTTCAGGACGTGCGTATAATAGAGACAGCTCTTTTTACATGCAGTCTTGTGCTGCACTAGTGGGCTTCTGCTTGGACATTACTGACCTCTTAAAGGGTTTTTGGTTAAATACTCTTGACCTGGCATCACCTCACCCCGGAATGTGTTGAGAGAACAATTAAGGACTTGTCCTGTGAAAAGACCCCAGAACGGGCTGATAACTGCATGTGAGGTCCAGAAGGATGAGGAATCTTGTGTCAAGTTCTCCATAATTCGTATGCTTGATGAGCTATATTGGTGAACAACTGGTTTAGAAAAAGCAGGGCATTTAAAACTAAGATGAAGTAGACCAATTGTTTGTTTTGGGTTTTTTTGCAGAATGGAGGATAACCACAAAGTAAATCCATTCATAATGTTATTTTCTATTCTTAGTTACGAAGCGCTTTAAGTGTTTTCCACTAAACTGGCTAAAAGACTATAACTTAAAGGTCAAAAGATCTCATTCTCTTTGTCTGTCATTGTGAGACAGAGCTACAAGTGGAAACTGGTTTAGCAGGTTATTTCTACTGTGACTGCTTGGGACGCCACTTTTTGAAAGAGAAAGCCAGGTGTGAAAACCAATGCATAATGGGACTCTCCTACGCCGATAATCTGTATACATGAGTATACAAAACTATAGACCAACATCACCAGCACTGTTTTCACTACTGATACTCAAACAAAAAAAGTATAGGAAGTTGTAGCCACATGCTCGGGACGATTCTCAGTTAAAAGTTAATCTTTTTGTCTTTGTGTTGATACAAGCAGCATTTTTATGTTGTTGCTGTACTGCATGTCAAGTGGATAGATAGCCTTTGAGGGCTCGGCTGAAGCTTTTCTGGTGTTTTGTCTTTTATTGTGCACACGATAGCTACTTTGCTCTTCTTAGGCTCAGGGGACAAACTCTGCTTTTTAAATATTCTGGTGCAATGCAACTGAGATTCACTGTAATTTCTGCACTTAAGCATAAATTAAAGTGAGATTTGTAGTCTCAGCCTCAGAAGTCACGCCCACGGAACGTTGGCTAAACGTCTGATGCATATGGTGCACTTAACTGGAAACCATTCAGCAATGTCAAAGTCATCAAATGATTGGTTGAATTTTATCGGCTTTCCAGGGTACGTGTTTATTTTCGGTCCGCCGGGAAACAAAGCACAGACGTGTGATTGTGGGGGGAAAACTGTCGTGTTTACATGAGTGACAATAAGCATTTATTAAGATCAGTTAAACGTTGGATTCTCAAAAGTATGCGATCCAATTTTACTTGTTGTGCGTCCCCTCCTATTTGTTATGGAAGATCAAGTGAAGTACCGAACTGAGAAGGGGATATCAGTTGCTGGCAAACATGAAACAACAGACGCTGACATCGCAGCTGGCCGAGTCAGTATTGTTCGATTCTCCAGAATTGCTTGTGGGTATTAAAAATTGGATAGATATGCTTCAAACAGATGTTTTCCGCGAGCGTCTCATCGGGATTTTCTATCTGACTGACTGTTGCACGCTGTTCTGTTGTTGTGGGGACATTTCCACGCCCCTAAAACATGACGCTGAATGAAACAAACCGTGATTGGTTGTTTGACATGTCGGTCAAACTGACTTATGGGCGGGCCTTGACCAAAGAAAGCAGCTACGAATTCCAGACCTCTTTTGAGATTTGTGACTTAATTGTCTTGTTTCTAAAAATAATATGAACTTCTTGTATTGTATTCTTTAAAGCATCATAAAGTGGCTTGATATCTTGTATGTTATTAGTCTTACTAGCACTGTATTGCAAGATTTTTTTCCTGCTTAATAAACACTTGTCATCTGGACAATCTTTTCAACTGAACTACAGGATAGTTTCTGAAGTATGACCAGATAGCTTTTGTCTTAAATTAATAAAATGTCCCAACAAGACTGAAAACTTTCAAATTTCTAGTGCTGGAAGTGATAAAGCTATTTAGTCTTTACACAATACACATGCCTGCACTGTCTTTTAGTTCACCCACTGCTGTTGTCCCTTTAATTGTAGTGTTAGCTCTGCATTTCATTTGTGTCCTGAGATGTCCGTTATGTATGTGTGGGTGTGAATAAATCAGCAAAACCACAAGCAAGCCGCTGCACAGTTGTAATTCTTACCTTTGTGAAGACCACTTGTCATTTGTCACAATATGAATAAATTATAAAGTTGTGGTTTAAAAAAAAAAAAAAAATCTAAATCTGAGGTCTAATGGTGTTTATTTTGTTGCACTCAAAAAGCATCATGTTTAACCTTTGTTAAGAGGTGCACAATTTAATAGTTAAAAGATCACAATCTCAACTAAAACATTAATGTGATTCATTTTTAAATGACAATGATTCACCTGTGTCTGCATTCACGCTACCACTGACACAGAGACAGATATTTGCCATGTTTGGGTAAGAAACATATTCCTAAACAGTCTTTTTGTTTCTGTCTTAGTCATTCATATCACAGAAATACTGGTATAGTTCATATATAAACTGTTGATGTCTGTGGTAGTAATCAAAATGGAGAAAATTCACTTTGTAATTGGCACTACAAATGACGTTTGTGCAGATTTCTTTGAAAAGGAATTAAAAAAATATATTTGATATTGAGTCATTTAAGAGATTTGTTCAAAAGGCTGAATCATCCAGTAATGAAACAATTGAAGCATTTGAGCAAGTCATTAAATCATTCAGTCAAAACACTTTTTCATCATTTTAGTATTTAACATTTATGTATGAAATATATTTTAAGTGCACATAGAAAAGTAATTCATTCAAATTAAGTAATTTTAAATAGACTGTAGCTATCAATATTTTGTTTATTTCAGGATCATGGGAGAATCATGATATCTATTTGACACAAAAAATGTTATTTAAAATGTTTTCCATAAATAAACATTTACATTATGTTCTTCTCCTATTGCTGCCATCACAGGTGTTCGAGTGCTTGTGGATGCCAGAGAAAAGCTGCATATCCCATGGGGAGACCCTTCAAACCAGGCACATGGAGACATCATGATGGCTTTTGACACACGATCAGCCATGGTGTCACAAGGGATGGAGACCAAAGTGTTCCTGCAGTACCTGCCTTCAATCCGTGCCCTGTGGGACGATAGTGGAATTCAGAACGCGTATGACCGACGCAGAGAGTTTCAGCTGGTCAGTTTACCAACTGTATTTCTCTGAAAAGATGACTAGAAGTTGTAATTAATTTCACTTCTGTAATGTGATGCGTTTTTAGTGAAACTGAATATTTAGCAGGCAGTGGGATTGTAACAGTTGTTGAGCAGAAAATGCAGGCACTGAATGATTACCTTCTGATGACATAATAAGAAAGAGAGTGGATATTATCTTAACTGGCTTAACCACATAGCATGAAGGTGTAGTTTTTTAAGGCACTTTAGGCTATTGTCACCTCTTGTGGTGGACAAAAAAAACTCTTTTAGAGACCTCAACTGAAAGTTTTGAACATTGGTTTGCTGAGATGATGTGTGCATATCTAGGAGGATGTGTAAACCACATCACTCTTCAGGCCTGTGCATTCTTCATCTGTCTGTTTGAGGACTTGGGAAACTTATGAAAGTAAATGATTGCTACTCCTGTTTTTTGTTTTTGTGTGTGTTTTTATTAGCTAGCTTATCAGTTTGGTTGGGTAATTTTCGGTTTTCCCCAATAAATCTCAAATGATTCCTCATTAGGGCCTGACATAAGCAAGTGCCATCTTAGCAACTTCAGACTTCTCTAAATGCTCTCAGTTCCTAGTGCATTAGTTCCCCATTTTAAATGTTGATTTCACCAAAGTACTTTACACCTCGTAACCGACTTTTACTATTATGATTTGTAGAGATTACAGAGAAAAAGAAATCCCAGATAGAGACAGTTTCATATGTTTTCCCAACATTCCTTAGTAACATTGAGGAGGAGGAGTTAGGGCTGTGGCATTAATACATCACATGATCACAATCATGCACGCTACACGAGTCACCTTATGTCTGTGGTGCTGTAGTACTAATTGTGACAATTTAACATGCATTGCAATTTTCACTTTTCATTCATTGTAGGATTCCAACATGAATGGCTATTCTTTGTCAGCCAAAATGACATGACCGTGGCCGCCTAAGGCAGCTTCCTGACTCTCTTTAGAACATATATACCACAATATTTTCCTTTGCAGGAGTTATAATGTCATTTATTTCTGCCATCACCGATGTCGTGCACAGATAGTTTGCTTTTTTGCTGAGGTTTAAAGGTGGTCTTTTTACCCATTTTTAGTGATCCTTTCAGCATAGGCAAGTTGGGACTTAAGCTTAGAGCAGTGGATGCATGCTGTTGAGGACAAGAAACAACACGACACTGAGCCGCTTTACTGCAGCCCAGATGCATGGAGCTGATAACAGGCTAGGTCTGCTCATGGCCTATCTCAGGAATCTCCATTTGTGTTGAACCAAAGCTGGTCAAAGGCAAATTTGTCTGTTACTGTTGAGGTTTCCATACAGCTCAGCCGTTAGTAGACAGTCTCTTTTCTCGGCTCTGTCACAGGCTCGGGTGATTTGTATGCCCTCTGTGTGAATGAAGGCAACAAAACAAAAACACTTTTGTACCCTGTAATCCACAAACCACGTGTGTCGAGTGCAAAACATTATCAGGCTTCCTACTTTCACAATTCTGCCCCTCCAGCCTCTGGGGTTATGGTATGCACCCGACATGCAACAAAACAAAACTTGTTCTAGATTCCTGCAGCCAAGATCCCTTTGCCTCTTGCCCCTCCTCATCCCCCCACTCCCTCCACTTATTTCTAGGCATTGCATAATCCTAATCCACTGCCTTATTCCTTGTTGTTCTGCTCTCACTACCCCCAAAGTGCAGCGCTGTCATATATCTTCTTCGCTTGTCTTTTTGACATCTGCTTTGTGCTAAAAAGCCAGCACATAGTTTATAACTGTCAAATTGATTTTGGTGATTCGTTACAAGGTTTGCTTAGTCATTGAGGTTCGTTTTAACCCCACTCACTGGAGGCTTAATCTGATTTTAGTAATACTTGCGAGACGTGCATTTTCAAAATGCAGACTGGCTGTTCGATTTAGACGGTCATGCTGCTCTATAAAACAAAACCGTTTTAAGCACTGTACATCTCTGCAGCATTCCCTGCGGGAATCATGATCTCAGCAGATTCACCGGAAGAGATATTTTGATTCACCCAAGTGGGCTCTGTCTTGCTTTTCCAAACACTTTATTCTGTGCTGTGCACACCCCATATGGGGATGGATAGGAAAGCATTTAGGAGTTCGGTTTTGGTTTTTGTAGTACTCTTAACTACTGTGTGTAGGTGTCATTGTTGAGTGTAGAGCGCTAAAGTCTCAGGCTGGTCTGTCTTTCGCCTTCCCTTCATTTCAGTCTGAGATTACTAGGATCTAGGAAAAGGATTGCATGATCCATGAAGGAATGTTGAGCTGTGATTTTAAAACAATGATTTTTCTGCTCTCATGTAAATCTGAGGCCCAGGGAAGGATCTTCACTTAGGGGTGGGCGATATGGAAAAAAAAATATAATATCACAATTTTTTCTGTGGAAATCACGATTCATGATTTTTATTCTGATTCTTTCTTTTCAAGACTATTTTGCATATTACAGAGGTAGGGGTGGGCAATATGGCAAAAATATTACTTTTATTACTTATTATTATTTTGGTTTTTTAATCATGATTTTTTTTGTCATTGATTTTACTGTTTTGCAAGTCAGCAGTACAGACAAACTAATTTCCCTTTTTTATAAAAACAAAGCCTTTCAAGGTAGAAAAGTATAGAATAAAGAAGGGCAGATATTTAGGCCAAAATGAACAAAGATAAAAATCGTTGTCATTTTATCTTTGTGATTCGAATAGATTCACAATACAAATTAACATAATATGAATAAAACAAACAGTGCTTTTATTTTTCAGGAAGAGTAGGTGTATTCAGCAGTATTGAATTAACAACATGAAAGGTGAAACACTATATACTTCTACACTACATCCATCATTTACTCACTCTCAGCTCGTTTTTATCTGACGGAGTTTCTTTTTTCTGTTGAACATTGTATTACATTCAATGAAGACCAGCTACTGTTACTCAAAATATCTTACTTTGTGTTTAGCACAAGAAAGAAATTAATACAGGTTTGGGACAACATGTAAGTGAGTAAATAATGACATAATTATAATTTTTGAGTGAACTATCCCTTTAATGACAAGCGGCGGCATGTTTAGTTCTGTCCCTTTAAGAGCTGCACGCATCTAAATATACTGCCACGTTTTTCTCTTGATTATTTACTTTCACTTTAGACACAAGCAACTGTGTTTAACTCTGTGTGTTTGTGACAGTATTACCACAATCACACATGCTAAATATCTTAGTTCAGTAATTAGGCGCAGTTTGAAAGGCTTTAGTGCATGCGCTTCAGGTGTACATGCTGGAAAAGGGCATCCGGGCAGCACACATATGAAATGTTTTATCGGGCAACACAGTAAAGCGAATACTGTACTTTTGTTATTGTAAATAAGTGCTGTGTCCGGTGAGTGTAATTCTACCACTGAGTTAACACTGATGTGAGTGTATGTTGCATTGTCATGGTATAAAATTATAAAATAAGTAAACAAAAAAACAGACCTATATTACTATGACATTATAAAAAAAAAACATACATATGCCATTCCTCCAACGGTAAACGTTGGTGGACAGAAATTTTTAGGTCTCTCCAGAGATGCTCAATTGGGTTTAAGTCAGGGCTCTGGTTGGGCCTTTCAAGAACATTCACGGAGTTGATGTAAAGCCAATACTTTGTTATTTTAGCTGTGTGTTTAGGGTCATTGTCTTGTTGGAAGGTAAACCTTCAGCCCAGTCTGAGGTCCTGAGCACT
>JAUMHI010000035.1:5609458-5624713 GCA_032359435.1 Enteromius unitaeniatus
CACAGCATGATGCTGCCACCACCATGCTTCACTGTTGGGACTGTATTGGACAGGTGATGAGCAGTGCCTGGTTTTCTGCACACATACCGCTCAGAGTTAAGGCCAAAAAGTTTTATGTTGGTCTCATCAGACCAGAGAGTCTTATTTCTCACCATCTTGGAGTCCTTCTGGTGTTTTTCTTAGCAAACTCCATGCGGGCTTTCATGTGTCTTTCACTGAGGAGAGGCTTCCGTCGGGCCACTCTGCCATAAAGTTCTGACTGGTGGAGGACTGATGGCTGACTTTCTACAACTTTCTCCCATCTCCCGACTGCATCTCTAGAGCTCAGCCACAGTGATCTCTGGGTTCTTCTTTATTTCTCTCACCAAGGCTCTTCTCCCGATAGCTTAGTTTGGCCTGACGGCCAGCTCTAGGAAGAGTTCTGGTCGACCCAAACATCTTCCATTTAAAGATTATGGAGGGCACTGTTCTCTTAGGAACCTTAAGTGTAGCAGAAATGTTTTTGTAACCATGACCAGATCTGTGCCGTGCCACAATTCTGTCTCTGAGCTCTTCAGGCAGTTCCTTTGACCACATGATTCTCATTTGCTCTGACATGCATCGTGAGCTGTAAGGTCTTATATAGACAGGTGTGTGGCTTTCTTAATCAAATCAATTCTGTGTTTTTCTGTCAAAAAAGTGTGAAATAGTTAAGAGGATCTGAATACTTTCCGTACCCGCTATATATTATGAAAAAAAAAAAGTAAAACAATTTTTAATTGTATAATATTTTACATTTTTGTTCAGATTTTGCATTTTGAAGCATTTGTTAGCTTCCGGCTTAGCTTCAGATGTTGCTGAGTTAACAGGACTTCCTTTTTAGCATTGCTCAGAAACTGATATCCTGGCCTGCACTGACCATGTTGTTCCTTTGTGCCCACACCCTTCATTGAAGATGAACAGCACAGTGTGGCTATGGCTTCATGCCAAACTGGGGGAGGGTTACCGGGGACTTTTTTTATGACATAATCCCCTCTCTACTGACAGTCATCTCGAAAGTCCTGCATGCACTCCTCATTGACCTCAGTTAACTCCAAGATGCAAATAGATGCTGTAATGGTTTGCAAGGGTATTTTCTTTCTTTCTTAATTTTTTTTCTCTCTCTGGAGAAGGGTATTCTCTCTCTGATTGACTTCCCACAGAGCTTTGCTTTACAGTTTCATTGTATGCTGAGATAGATGAGAATTGTGAAGGAAGCAGAACAGAACTCCTTCCTGCTGTCCTGTCAGCGTGCCAGACTTTTGAAATTGCAAGAGGCTAGTTGGTCCGTTGTACATCTGAGCGTCACGGAACATTAACACAAACTGTTGCTGTTTCCTGCACAGCTTGTTCCTGTTACTCAAGATTTTAGTTTTCCAAACCAGAGCCCGCCTTGTGTTTTCTTCTTTATCCCTGCTTGTCCATTTTCTAGTGTCCTGTGTTTGCTGTTGGCGTGCCGCTCTGAGACCAGCTGTCACGAATTCATGGCTGAAGCAGGAGGTGGTGCTAGTACAGCTCTAGTACAGTCAGCACTATAAACTGATGCAGATAACCAATAACACTACAGAATTTCCCCTACAGGGGTAAACAAAAGATGCCAGTAACATTTGCCTTCAAAATCGAGTATGCTTGTAATTGCTGACATCCTGTGAGAGATTTTCTTGAGTCATGTCCGTGTGTTCTCGTGTAGAATGTGGCCCTCATTACATTGAGTGCTTATGTCTGCACATTTTACATGTTTGCAGATTGCCAGGTTTGTTTGAGAGCATTCAACTGTAATAACCTTTTTTTCCATGAAGACCAAATAACTTACTTTGTGTATGAATCCAAATACATCAAGTATGAAGAAAGGAAGATTGTTATTATGTCTAGTTGGTGCTCAACTGTTTTTATTGTCAGTTCAGTGCTTTAATAACCTGGCCAATTCTCTCTGCTTTTTTTTTTTATCCTCACAGGGTGAATCGGTGAAATATTTCTTGGATAACGTGGACAAACTTGGAACACCGGTAAGCATGTGGCCGTCAGTTTTTTGCCTAACATGTTCTTTCTAAATGTAATATTTATGTTTAGCATCAATGTTCATTTAATGTAGATGCTCTTACGTTTTAAAGACTTTTTATTCACACTTTTTTCTTAACCTTAAATTTGAGTCAGTTCTGCGGAATGTCTTTTAAATGTGCTAAAACGTGTTAATGGACCCTTATTGCAAATGGAAAGCATTAACAAATTAGTCAAAGTGTGTAATAAACAAAGACGCTTTCATCTTTGCAAATGGCAACATTTCAATTCTGTGGAGATTTGTGGGCACACATTCCTTGTAGGCCTGGAAACTGATGAGATGAGAGATTGACCTTCATGACAAAATCTCATTTGTCTTTTGTAGCAGTTTAGGAATAGACGGTCTTTTTAGTCTTTTAACCTGTTATTTAAAGGGATAGTTCCCCCAAAATTAGCATTCTGTCATCATTTACTCACATGAATGCAATTCCACACCTGGGGATATTTTTCAAGCCCATTGTCTTGCATTGTATATGAACAAACAATAAATAAATGTAAAAAAAAAATATATATATATATATATATATATATATATATAAAATATATTTCGCAAAATATTTCATTTTTGGGTGAGCTACTCCTTTAAATTCATAGTAAATACCTAAGAATCTCAGTCTACTTGAGGAGGCTTGATTCATTTCATACTGAAAGGTTAGCAGTACAGTACTGATACAGCCAGCGTCACAGTCACAGCAGCATGAGAGAAATCACTTGATATGGTTTATTTGAACAGTGGATGAAGGAAATACTGAATGGCAAATGCTGAAGATGTTGTGAGACTGATGAATGCCCATCTGTTTGTTCCCTCGCAGTGCTGTGTGGCGTTACAGGGTTGCCCTGTTCAACAGCCAGCATAGACCGAGAAGTGAAACTAGCCCTGCTAACATCAAAGGGTCATGTGTGTCAACCCTTTCCCATAACACTTTCAGTAGCACCTTTTTCGCCGTAACAGCTCATCCGTTTTACAGTCTAAGACGGTTTGAAAGAATCAGGCTGTGTGATTAATGAGGCTGTGTGATTAAGAATGACCATATGACAGTTCCTCGTCTGCTCATGAGGGTTTTCTTACTCATTCAGAGGATCTGTGTGCTCACACTGATGAGGACTGATAAGAAATACCATATGCTCATTCTTAACAAGCAACACTGACCACCAGTTAGAATTTTAGTTGCCCCGGTCCCATTTCAGCAATTCATTTTCAAAGAAATTTTTATAAAGTTCCAGCACTTTTTGGGATAACTGGTTATTTAGATTTCGCTCTTTATGGTCTGTATTTGTTCCCACGCTCTTGGTGTTTTATATGAGGCGTGTGTTATTTTCAGTGTTAGACTGATGCACGAGGCGCCATTGCAGTTCCCTTTGCGTCATGTGACTTGCCGCCTGCCGCTCATGCTCTCTCTCAGTACTGAGCGGATGTTTGCGGTTTTGTGCTCTTTCTAGACGCTGCTGACTGCAGTAAATGTGATGATTAGTATCTCAGCTTTGACTCCAAACTGCTCTGCTTTAGGGCAAAAAAAAGGGCAGATAACCCATTTAAAGCCACGTCCTATGAAACGGGCACGCTCAGTCATTCTGTTCAAATCACTGATGCCACATCGGGAAGAGCGAGCGAAAGGACAATTCATTTGTTTCCCTGCATTTCTCACTTTCTGTATTACGCTCCTTGACGTCACTATGTCGCACGGTCTCTGTTCCCGTGTCTGTTGCTCTGACTTGGTTCTGAGAAAGAGGAAGCGGTGTTGAATGTGCACTGCTCTGGTGGCATGCCTCAGACTGGCCCCCTTTTTTTTTTTTCTCTTAAGCTCTTCATTCAGCCACGTCACAGTAATGTGGGCCCACTTCTGCAATCATACCGTCGACAAACAGGAAGAGGAAATAGTGTGTGCTTCCGAGTGTGTTCAGAGAGGGAAATGGCCACTTGACTCTTTTGGAAAGTATGAGTTTGTTTTAGTTTACAATCATCCTCCTCGGATGGATGTAGTGTGGTTGTCATGTTTGAAGCCCAGACTGATAAATATTTGGGAGGAGATGAGGAAGAAGGGTTACCTCAGGCGTGTGACAGTATACGGGCGAAGCAGAGCACGTCAGGGAGAGATGTGTATGTGTGGTTATAGAACTGAGGAGTAGATTTAATCTGAAGCTGTTAATTGAAAAAACAATGAAACTTTATTTGACTGCAAATTCTTAAGGTACAATAAACAAGCTCTGTTCAAATGAAACGAGGAAATGTGATTCAAAATTAAAAACAATAATGACTCAAGATTATTTGGTGTAAAATGCATGTATTCTATAGATGAGTATCTATGACGATAGTTCCTTGATGAATGTCTCGTCCGCTCGAGGCAGGTGTCTTTGACGTCGTCCTGTCTGGAATTTCAGATCTCTATCTCAGGCCTGATGTGTTAGCTCTGAGCACTGCTTTCTTATCGACTTCATGTCTTGCATTTGCTTTAGTGTAGAGTTTCATCTAATGCGTTTGCAGTGCATTTGCCCTTACGTATTGACTTAGATCCAGATACACTTTTTTGCTAATGTTTTACCCCCACCCCCAACCTCCATCTCTGGTATGCTAGCAATGCGGAGAATGAGCCATGAGCTGGCTGTCATAGTTGTTGTTTTTTTTCCCCCTCTTTACCCTGTCCCCAGAGTTTTATGTTCTATTTATTATTAGAGCATTTTTTTTCTTCTCAACGGAAAACAAAGAACAAACAATCCAAAATACTAAGATCGCATTTCTTTTTTTCTTTTTTTTTCTTTTTTCTTTTGAGGCAAAATGTCATAACCTTTATTTGTTTAATTGCATTTTATTTGATTTATATTGAATGCAATGTGGAAAATAAAGGCGATAATGTCCTTTAACATAATTCTTCTGAATTGTTCCCACACCTTAAATTCTCTTAGAACAGTTTTCTTCTAAATTAAATTCTCTTTTATGTAATTCACTCTTTTAATGTACTCCTTAATATTTGTATAATCCTGAAAAAACCTTTAAGAATTGGCCATCGCTGTAGAATTGTGAAGAAGACTGTGTGAATATCTTTAGGGAAACTGCATAATGAAGGTATGTGATGCCCAGATTTTAAAGGTTGTGTAGTGTATTCAAACAGGTGCTATTTATTGGATACGTGGTAAGCAAACTGCTGCCACATGATTTCATTTAATGTCAAATCATAACCTCCACATGCAAATCTCATTTCAACATGAGTCACTGGCCTGTGCTTGGAGCTCACATCTTCATTAAAAGCCATACTCCACAGCCCTTTGATTAGAAACATCAGGAAGAAAATAGCATTCATTTTTCGGTTTGGTGCCTCTTCAACCCAAATGTTCCTCAGTTTTTTTTCTAAGCGGTTGACGCCTCTCTGTTTCTCTGTATCTCTACAGGACTATCTGCCAACACAGCAGGACATTCTGCTAGCCCGTAAGCCCACCAAGGGCATTCACGAATACGACTTTGAGATCAAGAACGTACCCTTCAAGATGGTGGACGTGGGCGGTCAGCGTTCAGAGCGCCGCAGGTGGTTCGAGTGCTTCGACAGCGTCACCTCAATCCTCTTCCTCGTCTCGTCCAGCGAGTTCGACCAGGTGCTGATGGAGGACCGGCTGACCAACCGCCTCATGGAGTCGCTCAACATCTTTGAGACCATCGTCAACAACCGCGTCTTCAGCAACGTGTCCATCATCCTCTTCCTCAACAAGACAGACTTGCTGGAGGAGAAGGTCAAAACGGTGGCCATCAAGGACTACTTCTCCGAGTACACCGGGGAGCCGCACAACCTGGAGGACGTGCAGAAGTTCCTGGTGGATTGCTTCCGGAACAAGCGCCGGGACCAGCAGCAGAAGCCCCTCTACCACCACTTCACCACTGCCATTAACACGGAGAACATTCGCCTGGTCTTTCGCGACGTCAAGGACACCATCTTGCACGACAACCTCAAACAACTCATGCTGCAGTGATACTGGTCTAGCCATTAGCCTTCAGATCTCTCCGAAATAACCCTCTTCTGCCCAGAAGAAACTGACTCCGATGTTTGTACTCCACACAGTAACCTTTCTGAATAGCTCTGACGTGCTTTTATGCGAAAAAAGGCAGCCTAGCCTAGCGGTCTGTCGGGAGCACGAGATGGCGACTAGTTATTCTCTTACAGAGTGCGCTTCGAGGAGAGAGCAGTTCTGGTGCTCACCCTCGTCCCGCCAAGAGAAGCTGTACGTGTCACCCTCTCACCGAAGGTGCCAAGCGCAAATGCGCTCCTCCCTCAAAAAGAGGAGAGAAGCGGGATGAGAGATCCTAGCACTGTTCTTTGATCTGTTACCTTTGAGCCTTTTATTACTGACCAAATAGCAAGATGAGATGCAAATGCTGTTTTAACCTTTTAACAGGAACTATGTTCTGAGCCTTTCTGTCAATGCCTGCCTGGCCTTAATTTCCCCCCTCCCATTTTGATTGGTGTTTTTAACATGCAGATTTCTAATCAGTTGTAAAAAAAAAAATTTTTGAATCGAGTTTTGTTGCTTTTTTATATATATATATATATTTAGATCTATATATATATTTACCGATACATTTCTTAAGTTATGTTTCGAAGGTTTACACTCTGATTTTCCTCTGCTGATGGATAACGCTCACGATTCGTACCACTTGACAAACTGAACTTATCCTGTGGTTAGCCACGCTAGGCCAGCTGATAGATGCAGTGTGCATAAACAGCGTAAACTCAGGGGCTGAATGTAGACCACTTAAGCGCGACTTCAGGAACATCCACTAACTGTAGCTCTCCATCGGTGGCTGGAAATCACATTTCCGTGCTGGCCTGCAGACGACATCCACCGCTCTGCCCTAGGTAGAATCTGGAAGAACTTCTTTATCCATTAGGGAACGAAAAACGGTTTCTTGTTAATTTATTTGCGTCGTTCGAAGTCCTTTTTCGTTCGCAAACGAACTAAACTGGCTTCTCCGTCAGACCCCTCTAACAAAATCTGTATTTACAAGTGCCACGTGTTTAAGGTACCGATAATTTGAACAAATTTCCTCGTAAAGGATGGTTAGTACTTTGCGAACCTTGTTCCCTCGACAGTTGTGTGTATAGCTACTTTGTATAGTGCCATGTCCGCCCTGAATACTACTGTTGTAGTAAGTATTTTCTGTAAATAGTCTGTACCTCACCCACTCTTTTCTAACGGATATGTAACCTACACTGAAATGTAAAGCTGTGTTTTTTTGCCACTGTGCACCCGTAAATCCAGAGATACTGACTCCCTGCCTGCAGTTCGCCCCATTCAGGGTTGATGCGTCTGCGCTGAATGGGGTGCCTGTATGTCGTCTATGCATTCAGATGGCGGTAGAGCACTCTTTGTCTGGTGTCGAATTCTGCCTTACGCCCCTGGCTCAAGTCCCGGGAGGCTTGTGAAAAGCAAGTATTACGTCTTCACTCTCCACTGACAGTGTCCTGTGTTTTCTAGTGCCATTCACTGCCCCCCAATGCCAGGGAACCGGGCATGGCGGAGCTTTTGTTGCCTTTAGTGTCCGACGTTAGGAATTAGTATTTCACGTCACAAACTCGAACCGTTCCAAGCACAAAATGTTGACTGATTGAAGCCAACTTCAGCATCTTTTGGTGATGCTGAAATACTAAGTATCAACCTCTAGTATTTGCTGCCTAGTTCTAGCATGGCGAGTCTTAAAACGTTGTATTATCTGCCTTCGAGCTTGAAGACCTTAATAAAGCGAGTGTCGTGTACTTGGCACAACCCAAAGGAATAGCTGAAGACTCTTCAGAGTCCAAGACTTCCTGCATCTGGGAGCCTTGAGGGCAAACCCAAGTGCTCGAGCGAAAGATGCCTCTGTCTGCTGTATTCGTGACAGACCCGTCTGAGCTCCTAGCGGTCGACATGTTTAAAGGAAGGACAATGCTGCAGATAGATGCACTACTTTAGCTGTATTCCTCCGAGGCCTGATTTTTCTCGCAGTTCTGTTGGCTTGCGTTAGTCGTTCACGTTCGTTTTCTTCGCTCTTCCTGAAAGGATGGTGTATAAAGGAGTCTTTCTCACTGTAGCCTTTTCCAAAAACGTGATTCTGGTCAGAGATGGCTGATTTGTTGTTTTCGGGTTTTGCCCAGATAATCAAGTGTGATTATTAATAGTTATGCAAGAGTTATTATACCTGCCACAAAGAATTCCCAGTGCCTCCAGTTTGATGCCTCAGACATTTCTGGTCCTTTTTTTTTGTGCTTAGGTTTTTTTTTAAATTTGATTCATTTGGATGCTTTTAAGTCCTCATATCAAAGTAATTCATAATAAAGATTTCTCGACTCTTGTACTCAGTACAGAATATAGACATGCTTTCATTGTACAGTCTAACCTATGCTTCCTCATTCTTCATCATTGACCCAATAAAATCATTTTGCAAAAATTGTCATTTTGATGTGTGTTTTTATTTTGGGATCGGAATAACTAAGCAATTATGCAACTTGTTTTAATTTCAACAAATGTATCTTTAAAGCAAGTCAGTGAACGTGCCATTCCATTTGTGAACACTAGGTTGTAGTGTTACACCAATTTATCCAAGTTTTTACTTTTTCTCATTTACGTGACATCACAAGATCAGATCTTGTTTAAAGATGCATCAATCATTTTATATTAATTTTACTCCATGGGTATTAAAAATAGGGGGTGGTGTTTGGGAATGTACACTACATGCTCAAGTATTGGGACACCGCCTACTAAATAAACAGTTTTGAATGTAGTCATTTCCATAAGTATTTATCTTAATGTTTAAGCATATGATTAAGTTCTAGGGAATTTGTGTACTGCTGATTACAGCAACAGTTTGGACCGGGCCCTATTTTAGCTTCTGTGTATAAGACAAGGTTAAAAAAAAGAAATGCTTAACTTGTGTTTCTGCAGACCAGTCAAGTTCTTTTACTGACTGAATCAATCTTTTTTTTTTTTTTTTTTTTTTTAACCTTGAATGATACACGGAAACACTGTCATGTTAAAATAGGGTCCTGTACAAACTTGCTATGAAATTGACACACGTTTCCTTGAACGTGTTCCTTTGAACACTGAGATTTGTACTCCTGGAAATTATAAGTAGTCAAACCTGTTCATTAGACGGGGGTTGTCCCAATACTTCTGTCCATATAGTGCGTGTCATGAATATGTTGGAAATTTTATATTGCACTTTAAGGAACTCTGAACTGCTGTGATAAAATGATAAATTAGTGTCATGGATGATTCAGCAAAAGATTATGTGCACAGTGGATTTTCAATGTTAGTTTATGGGGCAAGGCATTCCAGGGACTTTACACTCCTGAGATGCCAGACTGCTGTCTCCACAGGGTGAGCTTACTCTTACTCAAACTGCAAGAGCTGTGTTTATCTTCTGTAGAACAGCAACGTGGCTCTGCTTTTTGTAAACGGTCATGTGACTGCTTCATATTGTAGGCCGCTACAGTATGATATGCTTACGTGGCGTCCCCAATGAGGATAAGACTCTTATAAGAATCATTGCTTTTATTACATATTGAACATGGACTGTCATTGCAATAATGAGAACAGAAGTGCAGTCTCACAGTCTACATTACAGTAAAAAAAAAAAAAAAAAAAAAAATCAAAGGATGCACAAATTGTCTTCTCATCAAAAGTACAAAACCTAAACACACTGTATTTATATGCATGTGCGACAAATTAAAATGAACATAAGAGGTACACAAGATTTCAAGTCATTAGGTAAGTGCTTCAGTGGGTTTTACCTACCTAACGTTACTCCTCTCACATGCAGTACATGGTGCTAGAATACATTTTGTTCTTCTTTTCATGTTAAACTAGTGCTCATATACTGTCATTTCTCTCCATCAAATCACCCGTTCTTCTGTCATTCATGCAGTGAATCACACACACAAACACTACAGTCAAGATGCTTATTCAGTGTATTGTTTTCAAGACAGATTCTCACAGACTTGTTTTCTGAAGTTTGCAGCGCGTTGAGCTCTCTCGGCCACCGTAGATTTTTCTGTGTTAAAAATGTATATAATAAACAAGTACATCATGCATCCATATTCCAAACCATGTCACTACAGTACACCTTAAGAGGCGTTTATATTCGGACGGTTTAGACAGAAGTTTAGACTTCTTAGTGCACCAAAAGTCACAGACTGCAGCTTTAAACATACAGTTGTTCATAAGTATTTCACCTTGTACGTGTCTCAAGACTAGCGGTTTACGCCTTTTCTATTTGTGGATGCTTTGTTGTTTTTAAACGAACGTGCGATAGATGGGCGTCTTGTGTTTATATTTAAAAGAAGGTGTTTTATGTGAGCGGCCCCTTTAAGCTTCCTGAATTCGGCAGAATTCTTTGACAAGGCACAGGCGGCGCACATGACTTTCTACAGCCATCATTTTTCATAAGAAGGTGTGTCTGGACAGCCTACATCTCTGAGCAGGAGTTGTGGGCTTCCATTAAGAGTAACCGGTCGTCGGTGGTCTTAAGTTAATCCTTTTTTCAGGAGTCCTGCTTTATCAGAGCTACATTCACATCTAGGCTGAGATGTTTTCCTCGTAGTTTCCATTTGCAATACTAGTTAAATATTAAACCACAAAAAACGGACCCGTTATCTATAGGCAAACAAATGACATATAACCCTGAAACACTAGACAGCTTTGTTCCTGTCTCACCTTCAACTCTGAATGAGGCTTGTGCAACCTATATACTGAATCATCATGGCCTCACTGTAAGCAGCAAAACAGCCTGAGGTGTTAATCCTGAAGTAAAAGTGGTACGGTGGTTTAACAATGAAATAAAGAGAGAACGTGCATTTCACACTAATGGCTTCCACTGCAGTTTAGTTCTGCTTTAGAGTGGGGGGGATTCTTCACGTGTCGTTATAGTTGCCCCGCCTCTACTGCCGTGACATCCTCGTAAACGTGCCACAAACAAACACACAACAATGGAGTATTTTTCATTCCGCGTCGCACCATCAAGCTCTCACTGGATCTGCTCCTCGGCTATCAACGAGAGGAACGTCTGTACTTCCTCAATAGACCACGAAACAGCCATTTTTGGTTGTTACAAAAAGGTGCGTCTGATCCTTCGCTGGCTGTGCTGATTTTAAATCTAGCGGGTCTGTTGTGTCTCGTGTGGCAAGTTCAGTGACTCAGTAATGACGGTTTTCTCCGGGTAATCAGTGACAGAGTTTACACGTCACGTTTTGGTAACGGTACGGCTCGCTTGGAACCTCGACTGAGGTGGTACTAAAAAAAGGACCAGGTACCAGGTACTGTTCCCAGTGGAAAACCCCCCAAAAGTGAGCTGTACTGAACCGTACTCTGCAGTGGAAAAGCGCCATAGGACTTTGGTAAATGAGTGGAATAGAATTAAATGCTTATCTGTAAAGACAATGAGGAAAGAAACCTCAAAACATTGTTTTCAATAAATAACAACACAAGGAATGTAAACTTGTCTTCAGGAGTATAATAGGGTGGTCAGCAAAAAAGTGCAATGAGAGTGATTAAACTCTTCCTTAATCGACTTAAAGTTTCCACTGGGTTGGTGTATGGCAGCCTTTGGGATGATCATTCAAGTGTAGGATAATGGTGCTTACTCTTGAGGTGAGGCGGTATTCATACTGGCCAAGGTTTGCTCTTTGCAGGACTGTTGTCCATCTCCATGTCCATTTCTACAAAGTCAGCAGGGCCTTCGTCACTACCCTTTGAGCTGGAGTCTCTGTCTGTTGTTTGCTGCTCATTTCTTCTCCTCCCAAGGCAAAGGCCGGTTTTGGCTGGACGCACAAGTGCAAGAAACAGAGCCCCGACCCCCATCCCAGCCGCGCAGGAGTAAAAGGCTGATCCGTAATTGTGAGTCCTGTCTACCAGAAAACCTGAAACAAAAGACAAAAGAGGACCTCCATAAATGTTTGTGGGAGGCAAATGTATAGGTTCATAAGCAGTACACTGACCATGTAAAATATTTAATGAGAGAAATTTTGCTGAGGTGTTCAGAGTGGTTTAGTTTACAGAGGCTGCTTTTACCTCCTAAAGGTGGACCGGCCAGTCCTGCAAAGCTCTGGATACAGACATAGACGCCAACAGCCGATGACATTCTCTGAATGCCGATCACGTCATCTTCTGCCAGCATTGGGATGTGACTGGAGGCCACGGTGCCCAGCAGGAAGCCATAGAAACAGGAGCAGGAAATGAGCCCCCAGAACTCGGTGACGAAGGTGAAGATAACCAGCACTGGACAAAGCAGCACCGTGCAGATCAGTAGAATGTAGATTTTGCGGATGGGCCTGCGATTGAGCACCCAACCCATGGACAGACGACCTACAATCTCAGCCACGGCCATGATCGAGAGCATGTAGGCGGCACTCTCCCGTGACACTCCTCGGCTCACGCTAAGCTCGATGACGTAGAGCTGAGGGGCGAAGAAGCCCAGAGTGGCGAACAGGCCGAACAGTGCATAGCAGTTGAAGCTGGCGTCTCTGAGAACGGAGAAGTCCAACAACTTGGGCCTAGAGTTGCCGGCGTCTTCTCTTTCTTTTTCGAGACGGGTCTCGGGCAGCACTGAAGGCTGGTTTTCTTCTTCCTCCTTTTCCTTAAGTGCTTTTTTCTCCTGTTGTGTAGATTCCTGGCCCTCGGACAGGTTGATCTGGGAAGAGGAGACAGACTGGACCCCTGAATCCACAGAGCCGAAGGAGGTCCGTGTGAATTCATTCTCCACGTCGTATTTGGATTCAGGTTCTTTAAGGGGGGATGTGGGACCCTCTGGGGTGGCGGTTTTGGGTTTGATGATTATCGGCTTTAGCAGAGCCCCACAGACAATAATTGAGGCCTGCAGAATCCCGATCACGATCAAGCAGTTACGCCAGCCGATGTGCTCCTTCAGCACATTCATAGCTGCAACGTCAATTCAAACAAAATGAATTACATTCAACATGTCTGATAAACAGGCTTCCTGCGAAAAATAGTAGTCTTTTTGACTTTCAAATAGACTTTTATCATGTTATGTACATGATTAGCTAATATGTAACATTCTAAATAGTCTGCCTGTGCGTTAAAATTAATCATTTATCATTATTTGCTCAGCCTCATGTGGTTTTAAACCTGTATGTCTTTATCTATCACACTGTCTTTAATCTGTGGAGCTCAAGAAAAAAAAAAAATCTCTCAGTGTTTTTGTTTCAATAAAAGTTAATGAGGTTTGATACAGTTTTGGATAAAAACAGAACGGAACATTTTTCAAAGAGTCATGTTTTGTGCTACGCAGAAGAAGGAATGACATGAGGGTGACTGAATGATGATGAGCATGTTGCACAGCGAACATACCTGGCGCAAGTGCTAGCAGGGAGAAGCACTCTCCTGTGGAGGCTATGGATGTGACGAGAGAACGGCGCTTGCTAAAGTACTGCGACAAGATTGTAACCGTAGGCAGGAAGGTAAGGCAGTAACCCAGGCCTGTAAATAAACAGCAAACAAGGAGATGACAGCCACTGGTCCCTTCAACACAAGGGCCTCAGGTCAGTCTGAGCACACCAAGAAACAGGCCGCTCTTGTCCGTAGCGCAAACTGGACAAAGGGCTGAAAGAAAACTGTATTTAAAAGAGACAAGGAGAAACAAAGATCGGCGAGGTTAGGATCAACTAATGACGGTGAGGAGGAAGTGTTTTAATATTTGGGGAAAGCTAGCAGTGCATCTTTTCAGAAATCTGAAAAACAAAAATGATTGTGTGGTCGCATCGAGTGTCAATTCGAATTTTAACAATTGAGAGCTTTTATACAAATCTTTTTATAACAATAAATGAAAGGGATCCTCTCAAAGTGCACTGGACAGCTTGAGTGTAAATAAAGCATTCAATACATACCGAGTTTTGTTAGGATATTTAAAAGATATGAGCATTATGAGATATATATGAACAAACTGGTGCCTGGATATAATTGGCAGCTTTCTTAAAAGAAGGAAGTTTGAAATGAGCCAAAGTTAACGGTTGTATAATGTGCTTAAATCCCACAACTGTATCCCAAACACACGAAAACACTCCAGCCAAAAACACTATCATACTTCCTGTTCATATAAGGGTGTGTGTTAATAAAGCTGTCACAAATCAGGTTTATAGATGCTGACCAGTCATATTCCCTCTCAGTCTACGGGAATTGAAGAGAACCTCAATTAATCATAAAGTAATGAAACAGAACATAAATATGGGTCCAAGCATACTATTTCTATGACAGAAAATATTCTACCCTTATTGGTAAGATTAATTTAATAAAGAGCTCCTTATGCTCATCAAGGCTGCATTTATTTGATTAAAAATACTGTAAATGAGCAATATTGTGAAATATTACATATTAAAACTATTTTTCTATTTCAATACATTTTAAAATGTAATTTATTCCTCTGATTCTAACAGGCTAATATGCTATTTTATTATCAGTGTTGAAAACAGCTGGGCTGCCTGAAGGTTGTGTGTGCCTTTTTCAGTTTTGTGCGCAGGACTCTGATGAACAGAAAGCATTTAGCATTTTTTTGACAAACAACTTAATCCGGATGCTAAGAGCTATTTAACAGGTTTACGAAAGATACTTTGTTACTTTGCAAATGCTGTGTATAAAAAAAACCTGTTCCTTCTTCAATATAAAACTATAAATATTAACCAGTTTTCAAATCATGCCATGCCACTGTGAGGAAAAATGTGTTTATAAGACTGCACTTGCAACAAAAAAAGGACAAAATACTGGACGAAACATGCATCACAAATACAAGCTCACACTTAAGCTGGATTTACCCGCAACGATTCCCATGGTAAAGTACATCTCAGTGATGGAGTTGGTAAGGGCTGTTGTAATTGTACCCAGGCTGATCAGGAGTCCACCTAGCATGACGACCGGCCGAAAACCGAAGCGGTTACTCATCATTGTGGAAAGAGGAGCTGCGGGACAGAAGATAGCAGTCATAAACACTTACGATAACACTCAGACACAGAACAGCTGACACAGTTGCAGTTTTACAGCTCAAGTTCAATTACAAACATTCAATATATGCACTTCCTCTTCACAACTGTCTAAACTAGCCTTTAATGGTGCTTTCATTTTTGCAGCAAAGGCACGAAGACAGTATCACTAGCAAGTTTTGCTTGGCCTAGTCACTTTCTATCTGAACCTGGTGAGTGACTGGCAATGTCTGAA
>JAUMHI010000035.1:5626160-5661313 GCA_032359435.1 Enteromius unitaeniatus
AGACAGTATCACTAGCAAGTTTTGCTTGGCCTAGTCACTTTCTATCTGAACCTGGTGAGTGACTGGCAATGTCTGAACAAGAATGATCCTTAGAAGCCCTCTCAGCTGGAAACATGTGAATCCATCCATTGAGTCATGCAGTGCTCGGGCTGCTTTGTCACTGGGCTAAATGAGTGAATCTCCAGTCAGCCAGCAGTCCTTACACAGCACAATTTAGCACAGGCACTAAATGTGAAAAGATGAGCTCGGGAGACAGAATCAGTTTGACAGGTTCACACTGAAAGAACTCGGTTTCTTTTTTGTGCATAATTTTAAAGAATAGTTGATCCGTCTCTTACCATTCTTTCATTTGTGTAACATTAAAGCAAAGATATTTTGAAGTAGAGCTGCACAATTAAAAGTTAAAAAAAATTGTGATCTCGATTCAACCCCCCCACACGATCTTAATCCAGCATTTTTATGATCCAATTATATTTTCAAGGACAGGACTCAGCTCATCATGAGCTGTTATCACTCACAGCTCATGTGTCAAGAACCAAACCAATCAGCGTCATCCTTTCTCGTGACAACATTGAAAGCTCAGCCAAAATAAAGCAATAGTTGCTCAAAGCTGAACCACAACTTATAATGCAATAGGCTAGATTGAATAGGCTAGATACGTTAATTTTTTGTTTATCAGTCTGTATTTCTCACATCAATTTACATCTATAATTACTAAATACAATAGTCCCATCTAAAAATATAATATAAGTTATATATAACATATAATATATGTAAATAAAAAAAAATGTTTAATGGTGATTTCTTTTTTTGCTTTACATTATTTTACATTTCATTTCTTGTCTTATTTAACTGCTATTTTACTGCTGTTTGATAACCTATTTTTCAGGGGTAAATCTTTTAAATGAAAAAAGTTCTCCAGAATAGTGATCTTTATTCTAAGAAATAATTTGTGATTGTGATTCTCATTTTATCCAGAATCGTGCAGCTCTATTTTGAACAGTTTTGGTGTCTGTTGGCTTAGACCGAATGGACCAAAAAAAAAAGTGACCTTTTATTACATGGAAAATGACAGATCTGATGACACCGCTTGTTTCTAAATTTAACACTTTGTACCTGCCCGGCCTTTTGGGGTATGCCCATTCTTTTTATAATGACCTATTTTTCCCCTCAACTTCCCTGAACTGTGTTGTAACTAACTTTAGCAGTAGTACAGAACAGCCTGTACAGATGTAGTAAAAGCAAAAACCTGTATTTAAAAATTTAGTTAGGTTTGCAAAACTGGATCACTCCCTCAAAAACATTCACCAGACAACATTCCTAAATCATTTTGTAACCCCATGCGGTATTTGTCTCTTGTATAAACAGCATTTGTATTGTGTAAACACTATCTTATTGTGTCTTTAAGAGTCTAGACTGAATTACCTGTGAAGGCCATCACAAAAACACAGATGGAGACGACCCAAGACACTCTGCTGTTGGTTTCATTAAAATCTGTCATGAGGTCCTGGAGGAAGATCCCAAAAATCTTGATGATGCCATAAGTGAAAACCTCCACAAGGAAGAAGGCGGCAGCCACCAGCCAACCCCAGCCTCCATCCGGCACCTCATCGTACACATTGGGTCTTGTGCAGCCCTTTAGGGCTGACATTATTCCGGTCATGATGCACACTGCTGTTTCTGCAAATGTGAACAAAGTTAGAGTACAGACCATTTTAGATATGATGTCATTTCCACACCGGCTCTAATGCTGTGCCCTTGTCAACTCAACAGCGGGCTTTGTTTGCAAGCCACTCATGTCTTTAATCGGCTCTGTCTCCTGGATTATTTTACCTTTCAATGTGCTACAACTCAACTATTATGTAACATATACTGATATTAGAGATAAATGGGAGTGACAGACCCAAGTAACACATGCATATATATATATATACTGTGTGTGTGTGTGTTTGAAGGGTTCACATTTAGATGAAACACCTCAAGTGTTGTGTGACATTTTCTTTTATTTTTTATTTATTTATTTATTTCAGGCTTCTGTGTTTACTTTTAGCTATTCCACTTTAATGGCAATAAAACACAAGCTATTTGTTGCTATTACACTGAAACTAACACATAGGAAGGATACTGAGTGCTAATTTTGGCAGAAAGAATATGTATGTATGTATATATATATATATATATATATATATATATATATAGCCTAGCTGTATACATATTAATGCCTATTTTAATGCATAAGATGGGCACTAATAAACTTCTCAAGACATGGACTGTTTGAAGCATCAAGACACAAGTACTGGCTCTGTTACAAGTAAAAGAAACCCGACCTGGTTAACTAGTTATCATAGACGAGATAATAAGCCGCAGTAAGTTTATCAGGGGCTCTGTCCTCAGACGCAGTTACTTCAGTGACTCACATTACTGTCCGCGAAAACACTCAAATTACTCGAAAAAAGTGAATTACATAGCCAGTGATGTTTTTAAACTGAAATTAAAAAATATAGAAATATATACCATCTTCACTAGACAAACGCGGCAGTCACGCGCGCCAGAAATACAATATAACGTTAAGTATAAACCGTTTCGACTCACCGAAAGGTTGAAGAAACGGAGGAAATTCAGAGTATCGAAAGAAAACAAAAAGCAGGAGAGAGCTAGCAGGCGTCTCGGCTGAAGTGTCTGAACATCGCTCTGAGCATCAGTCACTTCTGAGGAGAAACACGACCGGCTCAGATGAGTCGTTTCTGTTTGTCTTCATTAAGAGTGCGGTTATAAACACAGGACTGATGAGCAGATCAGGTGTGTCACGCTCGCTGTGTTTCCTCTGACTGGAGCTGAGAGAGATCTTATACCGGCTCGCTGTGTTTCCTCTGACTGGAGCTGAGAGAGATCTTATACCGGCTCGCTGTGTTTCCTCTGACTGGAGCTGAGAGAGATCTTACAGAGATCTTATACCGGCTCCAGCCGGTCCTGCGGGCGCGCGCTCCACACTCACGAGTTCAACTGCACTTTGGGTTCACCTTATATATACACGATTATTATTATTATTATTATTAAGGAGTTATTTAAAACCAGACACCTGTGTTCTGTGGAAGTACAAATACTTCATAAATACTTTAGTTAAGGTTAACAGTCATTTTATACACATCAAGAGTCTCGAGATCACTGCGGCGGCGCAGCGTGACGTCAGCCTCTGCCGGGAGAAACAGGTTTATTCCGGTTCTGCCTCCAGCGCGAGCTGCCTCAGAAAGTCAGCCTCAGCCCGCCTTTAGTGACACCTTGTAAATATAGAGCGAACATCAACATTTAGTAACACCTTTCGAAGAATTCCTTTAAACAAATGTTTATTACGTTCTTGTTTTTGTTTTTTTGTACTGCCGGTTGTGACGTCACTCGCGCACACTGCCTGTTTCCACAGACACGCTGCTGACGTCACGCGGGTGAAGCGGCAGATGAATAACCGTAACCTAAGGTTAAAAAAAACAAACAAAAAAAACTGTAACCTAAGGGTTTTCCTCTATATATGTCTGTTGTTGTTATTATTATTATCATATTACTTCATTTATTTAAGTTGTTATTTTTATAATTAGTTATTTGTCTGAATGCATTAGTTTTTGTATGTGAAACTTTACAAGATTTTTTTCCTTGTGGAAGTTTTTCCTGTTCTGTCCTTCATGTATCTGTTTAATGTTCGCATAGCTATATGAATAAAGGGAAAACATTAAACACCAAATATTAAATCTGCAACATTTTACATCACTTCTTTTATTTTCCAAAAACATGCAACTTCTGCTTGCTTCCAGTTATAAAGTTAAATGATCTTTTGAATCCCAGAGGTCATCTAAATCATTTGTCATTGCCAGGGGTCAGATTATGCATTTATCTTTTCTAGGTGTCCTTACAGAGGACCCAAAGTTTATGGTGAGAGATAAGTAACTGCTATCTAAAAAAATGTCTTGCGTCATTGTCTTTCATAATTATTAGTGCTTGTGTTGCGATCAGCACACTAAACAAAGCAGCATTGTTTCTGGTTTCTAACTACAGTTGTCATGAATTAATAGAGTATCTCAAACCTAGTCCAATACCTTAGTCCAAAATCCAGTAACACCATCAATTATCCTGGCTTGCTCTGTATGAAAACATTGTCAAAATAAATACATATTACGGCATGTGCTACGAACCCTCTTAGATCAAGTCAAGTTTTCTTAACTCCTGTTTGAGAATATGTAAACTAACCTCTTGAGTCTCCAAATATTTGTGCTTATGTTGGATTTTTCTATTTCTGTGTTTTTTTTCTAAGATAGTTTTTCATAGAAACCTTAGCAGGATTAATAATTATCATCACAATACTCTGTTACACACTAGAGTTCACCATAACAAGAGTTCATATGATCATTATATGCTGACTTACAATGTCTGGTTAAATTATAGCACTGTGTACCCTCAGACCCTAACAAACAAGGACACAGTGCAGCTCCTCGCAATGAAATGCTGACCAGTGCGCCATTTTAACGTCACTACAATGTGAAAGCAAAGGTGAAAGTATAGTACTGAGTTAAAGCACATATAAATACATGACTGTTAAACATGCTGGTCTGACTGATCGATGATAGATTGTTGATAATGGATTACTTAAAATGTCTTTGTAAAGAAGCTTGGGAGTTACTGTTTAAGTGTAATGATTGTAATTTTAGTTACTTCCAGAAGTATCACAGGCGTCTGTGTCTGTGCCAGACCCAGTTCATATAAGCAGTTGGTTTGTAGCAGAATATTGTTCAGTACCTTGGACAGCTCATTTATCACACACACACCAAGGCTTTTTTTTAATTTCAAAAAGTTTTTATGCAAATACTTGATGATAGGATAGCCTTAAAACTCTGATTTGTGTTCATTTTAGCACTTTTAGGTAAATATGTCAAATTGTCTCATCAAGAAACCAAATCTGCATTTTTTATCATGGGGGCCTTAAAAGGTTTCAGATATGAAAGATATTAGTGACTCTATGTGCGTCATTCCTCCTGATGTGCATGCTTTCCTAATTTTTGATAGAATATGTTGTATCTGTTAAGAAATATATTTTTCATGATACTATAGTTTATAGCTTGGAATACTAAAAAACAAAATCACTCCAAAGCATGTTGATACTGTCTAGGAACATAAAAATTGGCTTAATCTATGTATTTATTCTAAATGAACCATTCTTAGAATTTGTTTTCATTCTGTTAAAGTTAACCAGCACATTTTTTTTTTATTTCATGACACTTTCTTTGTTGTACATTAATATGTTTCCTAACTGAAATGAAACATAACAGTAGGAGCACATTATTTTTGGCTAATTATTTTTTTCATGCTGCTTTGCTGCATATGTTGCTATACAAATAGCTTTAATATCCTTCTACAAGAAATAGCATATACAGCAAGGGCAGAGAATAATGCATGTAATCTCTCGTGGAAATGACCTCAGAAGTTGAACAGAAAGCTCTGTGGGAGCAACAAAGCTGTTTTGACTGGATAACGCCCAAAGCTCAACATGTTCTTTTGCCTTTCAAAATATGATTATCACAGCTGACTCTTCACAGCACTGCTCAGGCTCACATGATTTCTTTTCCTTTTTCTTTTCTTTTCTGGATACTGTAAAATACTCTGGAAGTGTGCCTGACTATTTAGATGATCTAATGTGACCTACAGTATATCACAAATCTGACCTAGTGACAGAAATGTTCAAGGAGTCCTTTGTTTTTCTCTAATATCATTCGATTTTATCAGGTTTAGTGTTGATTTGTCGGTGTCACCTCAAGGCAAAACAAAGTCATGATTTACATACATATTGAATTATAATATATGATAAAATATCATTCTAAAACACTTCGGACATCCTCTTTTGCTCACCAAGTACTATAATTAAACAGTGTTGCATTTCATATTATTACAATTTGAAACAGATGTGTAGTACATTTCTATGTAATTTATTCATGTGATGGAAAGCGGTGATGTGTTTTTCAGGATACTTTGATGAAAGCATTTTCTTGAAATAGAAATCTTTTTGCAACATTATAAATGTCTTTACTATAACGTTTGATCAATTTAAAGCAGAACTTCAGATTGAAAGGGTCTATTCTAATCCGACGACAAAAAGACCACAGGAGACAGGAGGTGTTTTGCATAATTTCATTCCTAATAGATTTCCTACATAATTCATTTCTTTTTTTTTTTTATCTTTTGGTCTTGAGCAATCCAGCAAAATACTTTGCACTCTTACAAGTAATATCATAGGCACATACATACAAAACATCCCGTTGTATTAGTATTCAGGATGGTAACATGTAAACATATTAAGTATCAATACAGCAAAACACATATATAAAAAAGTAATTCCTCTTCTCTTATGATTCAATATGATGGTGTTATAAATTAAAAGAATAAAATGCTACAGTATTACGACTGAATTAATACAATGTGTTACGTAACTAGAACAATATGTGGTTATATTTCAGTCATGCACCTCATTTATAACACACCCTTCAGGGGTCTGAGTGACAACGACCCAAATCCCTGATCAACTCAATTTAAGATATTACCATTTCAACCGTTCCTTTAATAATTTAGCACCCTGAAGTTAGTTTTGTTTTGTTTTGTTTTGTTTGTCCTTGCTCATGCACTGAGGATCCTCCTGTGACAGTTGCAGCCTCCACCTGTTCTCTACCCTCTCACGGTCGTCTCCCCTTGCCTCGCCCAGATCCGTCACGGCACCAATTTATCTACCGGAAACCAGAACAGAGCTTTATTGTTCCCTCGGCCACGGGTGTGTTATAGACAGATACAGATCTCAACAGGAGCTAGCTGAGAACATGTCCGACACATATCAGTTAGCCATAATGACATTTTAATACACCACAGTGACATGAAGAAGATATCTAAACGCAATAGCAATGGCATCTAAGTATGTTAGTCCAAACTGACATCCTAGAAATTATAAAATCATTCTGACATCAGAGTCCTGAGCTCTTCTAATTACGGGAATGTTCATCCAAAAAGGAAAAGTAGCTGAGAATTTACTCACCCTCAGGCCATTCAAGATGAGTTTATTTCTTCATTTATTTAGCTTTACATGTCTTGCTCACCAATGGAGTGAATGGGTGCCGTCACAATCAGTCCAAAACAGCTATGATAAAAGCATCACAATAATGACTTCAGTCCATCAATTAATGTCTTATGAAGTGAAAACATGCGTGTTTGTAATAAACTAATCCATCTTCAAGATGTTTTTGATGTAAATCTGCTGCTTTCATCTAAAAGCCCTCTGTTCATAATATTGTGAATATTGTGCAACGTTTTGTTATGCTCTTCAAAGAAAATGTTGTTTAAGCTGAATCAGGAAGGAGGAAGATACGCACACATCCAGCATCATTTACAAGTGAAAATATGCAGTGGATTTTAATGTGGAAGTCTTTTTCACTGGAGGAACCGTTATTATGGATTAAGGACAATTTTGGCCAGAAGCAACAGTTTAAAGTTAAAATCCTAATAATGGATGTGTTTTTTACAAACACACTGTTTTTGTATCATGAGACCTTAATAGATGGACTGCAGTCGTGTGGATTATTGTGGTGTTTTTATCAGCTGTTCGGACACTTATTCTGACGGCACCCATTCACTGCAGAGGATCTATTGGTAAACTAGTAATGTAATGCTAAATTTAGCCAAGTCTGTTCAGATGGACAGAGGTGAGTACATTTTCAGCAAATCTTTTTGAACTATCCCTTTAAGCGTCTGAAACATCATTCAGCTCTATCAAAAGAAGTTAGGAAGTGTTAGTGTTAACAAGGCTTGTAGGACAACAATAAGTGCTCCACCATGTGGAGTTAAGTCAGCACTGCATCAATATAAAGCATCATTTCTAGTTTTTTCTCTTGATCTTGAGATCTTTTGCATTGTAAAACGTTTCTTTCATTTTTAAAATGTAACGAATCCATTGAGATTTGTTCAGATGTAGCAAGAGAGATGTATCATGTGTAAGCTGGAATGCTCCGGTATGTTGTGTGTGTGTGTGTGCATAGACAAAAATGTGTTTGAGATCATGCTGTTTAGACTAAAAAAAAAGAAAAAGAGCTAGTTACATAGTTATCTTATGTAGCAATGGTGATGAATGAACCCAGCATTTACTGCATCGAAAAGGCCAACAGAATGTAAAAGACAAATAACTTGGGTAAATTTAATGCATTGTTCATTGTCCTGTCTGTGCACAAACAAACAAATTAGTCATCTAACTTGTGCTCATGTCCATGTATATAAGATCAGAAACATCATTAGACAGCAACAGCAGGTGTAGTGTCAGAAAAAGTATTTCACACTCTAAGATGAATACAGATCATGTGGAAGATACACTTGTGGAAGTCTACTATTTTCACCAAGGCTGCATTATTTCATGAATTAATTACATTTTTCAAATGCGTACTGTAAAACAGTGATATTGTGAAATATCATAGTATATTATATTTGAATATATTTTAAAATATAATTTTTTCCTGTTACGCAAAGCTGAATTTTCAGCATCAGCATCACCATAGTCCTCCAAAAATCAGCCTAATACACTGGTTTGATGCTCAGTAAAAACATTTCTGATTATTATCTTATTACCAGTTGTGCTGTTTCATATTTTTATGATTAACGATTCAAAAGAACAGCATTTATATGAAATAAAAAGCTTTTGTAACATCACAAATGTCTTTTGATTAACTTGCATCCTTGCTGAATAAAATATTAATTTCTTTAAAACAACATTTTACTGCCTCCAAACCTTTGATAGTAGTGAAAGTCATCACATACTAGTTATATTCACTTTTTAGTAATAACGATTTAGTAATTAACGATACTTAACGAAGCTTGAAGTATCCCACTTCATCTGTATTCACCCAGAACTTACATGAATGTTGCATTATTTCAATCTAAACACATAATAATACCACTTAAATCTATATTTCCTTATTTAATATATCAAAGGAGTAATGTTTGGAGTGATTATTTGCATTTTAAGTTGTTCAACAGACAACATTCATCTTCTGATGTGATAAAACTGCAACATTTGGTCCAGGTAAAATGCATTACTATGAACTGCTGTCTGTCATCAGACCTGAAGAGGCTGGTGTTGGTTTGGTTAAAGATAATAAATCACACTTAGTTTGAGTGCTTGTGGACAGAGGGACAAGACAAGCCCACACACTGGAAAGCACCACCGCCGCTTAGACGTGGAGAGGTTAGCGAATGCTCACGGGAGGAAATTCAGTTTCGTCGTCCAGACACACAGGCCCTGCTGCAAACTCGTGCTCGGGAATCACCTCGCCCTTCTTAGCTCCCCCGTCCTCTGAGTAGCCTGAGACGAACACAGTTGGGCGGTCGTGAAAAAGAGTTCAAATGTAGAACGGTGTGTGTTTGAGTGTGTTGAGGTACCTGTGAGAGTGGCTGTAACGGGTCCAGAGGTGGGGATGGCCACAGTGGCAGCATAGGACTGGCACGCTTGTGCTGGCTCTGTGAGTTCGGACTTCTCAGTCTCCTCCCAATCCTTATCTGATCCAAACAACCTGGGGGTCAAAAGCAATACCGCTGAGTTTTAGCAAAATAGGGACTGTGCCTATACTACTGAAAAGCTCATTTATGTTGTGTTCTACATTACAAATTGAACACAGTCATAGCCCAAAGTGGATTGAAAATAAGTTGCTATCTACCACAAAGAGACCTCTTGTTCGTGAATGAGCTGAGTCAACTGAGTCAACTCATTCATGATGAGGATTTGCTCATGCTGAGAGTTGTTCATGTGACATCTGGAATGATCTTATTCACAGAAATAATGGAAAAGGGGGAGATGATATAAAATTACTGATGTCCATGAACCAGTTAAATGTGCAATTGATCGAACTATTATTTTGGCCTGGAGAAAAGTGAAGGGGTATATATATATATATATATGTTTTGTTTTTTACTTTAGAATTAAGTTTTAGTTTAGTTTAAGTTAGATGATTTTGTCATTTTTATTGTTTTACTTTTCCAATCTTAATTTTATTTGGTTTAAGTAATTAAGATTAATAATTAAAAATTAAGTAATTTTTATTAATTTTAAGTTATTTTATTTGCTTTTGTATTTTTTTTATACATTTTTATATTTCTGTTTATAGTTAATGTATTTTTAATATTGTCTTACATTTAAATTGTAATACTTTTAAAACGTTTAGTTGGCAAGGCAAGTTTTGTTTTAGCATTTTAAGTTTTTCATCTAATATTTACCTTTTTTAAAAGGATAGTTCACCCAAAAATGATCATTATTCATCCTTTACTCACCCTCAAATTGTTTAAGCCCTGTACAAATGTATTTTTTCTATTACACACAAAATATATTTTTTAAAATCTTCCATAGTGTTCTTTCTATACAAAGTCAACAGGGATCATCAACTGTTTGTTTACCCATAATCTTTCTTCTTTTGAGTTCAACAGAAAAAACTGTGAGTTAACGGTAAGTGATGAAAGAATTTTCACTTTTGGGTGAACTATCCCACTAAGCTTTATTCAAACGTACATATTTAAAAGAATGTAGCTACAAATAGCTTCTTTTCAATGAATTACTAAAGAGTCTGGATGACTCACTCCTAACACGCAAAAATACAGACACTGGCTTAAGGGTGTGAAATGCAAAAAACAAAAAATTAAAAACTTTAAATTATTTTTAAATTACGTTTAAAAGATGAAATCTTTGAACTTGTCCTGTTTTACTTTGAAATTAGACTCTTTTTAAAAAAGTTAAAAAAGAGTGATGACTCACCTGTGCTTCTGCACCAGAGTGCATTCACCCCCATCTTGAGGATCAATGTTATAGATGAATAGCTGCCCATCAGAGGAGGCCACCAGCAAACGTGGAAGCTTCTGGATTCTGATTGGTCAGGTGAAACTCTTAAATTAGTTTTTTTTCTCAGTAAATACAAGGTTAAGCTTTACAGATTGCTGTGTAACGAGTGCAGGACTCACGTTGCCAGGGCACAGACATTCTTCTGACCCGCCATCTGGAGCCGGACAGTGGCGAAGGCTCGATCTTGACTCATCATGCCTGACACCTGTGCTGGGAGGTAGCTACTGGCTGCTGTGAACATCTTACCTACATATGCTGACCAAGAGGGAGCTTCCTCCTCCCCGCTGTGACAGAGACACAAACACACAGACGAACACAAACACTGACAAAGTTAAGATTTGTCAATAAAAGCAGAAATACTGACTCCTTCGTTTAGTAAAGAGGATTTTCAGTACCTTGGGCTGTGCTGTTCAAGCTTGAAAATGTGCACCGTCTCTGTATTGCTTGAGGCACAGAGGAACTGAGCATCCGGGCTGAAGGAAAGGGAGCTGATGTTGACATACCTTTGGTGACACAGACATACACAAAGGTCAAAAATGTGAAGAAAAAAAAAAAGGCTGAAACATACCACAGTTCACACAAGCTCCTCCTTCTGTGTGATCAAAGTATCTTCACGGTTCACTGTGAGCTTTGAATCATCATCACTTTACCTTTTCATCCCGCGTCGGAACTCAAACAAGCGCAGTCCCTCTGGAACGGAGAAGACTCGAATCACTGTGCCCTAAAAAAGAAGTGGACAGATCAAAAACGCAACTATTAACGCAACGCTTAAAATAATGTTTTGCCTAAAGAATATTCAAGTCTATTTTACCACTTCTCAGCTTTGTTACATGTCTGGATATGTTAATGTGATTTTTTTATTTTAATTCACCCCTCAACAACAGGTTTTATATGGTAGCTTGATTTTAAAAGTGTGATTTCTAAACCTGGATAAGCCATGGGCATGTTTATATACTTTATGGATTTTTTTAATTATTCCAAGCTTTAAAATAATTTAAAGGGTAATATTTTTTAAATCCTCAACCTTAATTCTTGTCCAATAAATCAAGAACGTCTGGAGAGGTCATGGGGCCTTTGAAACATTTTTAATATAATGCATTAAATAAAGTCAAATAAACCATTATTATACTTAAACAAAATATTATAATAAAATGATTTTCCTTGTATTTATATCAGCATAAATAACAAAAAGTTTATGGTAATAGCAGTTGGGATGTGCTTAAAATAATTTGAATAAACCTTAAAGCATTAAAGCCACAGTTTCTCTCCTTTGGATTTAGAGTGAAACATGACATGCTCTAGAGCAGTTTTGTGAGGTTCACTTGGCTGTGTTTTTATATAAACAGTGGCTCTTTACCCTTTCAGAAGCACTGGCCAGTTTGGTGCCGGAAGCACTGAAGGTGATGGCAGCCAGTGGACTGTCATGAGCAGGAATCATGGTCACAGTGCTCTGAGACACAAACATACAACAAAGAAAAAGATCTATTCGGTGCATCAGGACTGAAGATCAGGCATTTGTCTCATGTAGAGCAACTAACTGAACCAAAAGGAACTGACAAAATGAGCAGCATAACTGGTTCTTGGACAATATTTTTACCAGATTGTTGGCATCATAGACAATAATTTCTCCGATGGTGTCACTTCCTGGATATGCCAGAAAAGAGTTGGAATGGTTGATGGAGAGAGCACAGAGACCTGCAGAAACATCACACACGTGAACACAGTGTACAGATTAATATTGTAATTGTAAATCAAATGTAAAAAATATCAATTATAATTTGCTATTTTTGAGTTCACTTACCTGATGGGTTAGATGGTGTGTTGAGAAGGGTCTTCAGGAGTTTCATGTCTTTTATGTTGTGAATATAAATGGATTCCTCCAGACAGACAACCAGTCTCTGCCACCAAAAACACACAAAACCAAGTGAAACACTTGCAAACAAACCAAACCATTAAAGAGCGGACAAGCCTTCATCTCATCCAGGAGCTGTATAATTGGTAATTGGCAGGTGCAGCAGTACAGCTGTGTTGTGTTTTTACCTGTCTGTTTAGACGCACTGCAAGAATGTTGTTGGAGTAGCTGTAGTTGCAGATCTCTGTGCCCTTTTTGAAGTGGTAGACATTCATGCGACGTGGCATGGACTGACTCACCACCACAACCAGGCTGCTGGAGAAAAGCCTTTCCACGATATACACATCTGGAGTTTCTGCTGAAGGCAGAAGAGAAAAGGACACAAACGGTCAACAAGCCACATGCAAACACATGCAGTTGATGAACAAGCACTCTGTGGTCATTTTAAAAGTCAGTTCTAGTCATTTTGATTTATGTAGAGCTTCACACAATATAGATTACTTCAAAGCAGCTTCACGGTGAGTAACAGAAAAACAATGCAAATGATGCAAACGTCTTTTAATATGAGACAACAGTGTCGTTATTTAGCTCTAATCAGTTTAGAGTTGATTAGTTCAGTTTAGTGAATGTGTAAATTCATCAATTATAAAACAATTCATTTTAGTACATGTAATTCTGGAAGAGTCAACAGTGTCAAGACTGTGTCGTTTTAATTAAACTCAGTTTAATAACAGAGTCAGTTAGATTCAGCTGTAAAGCAGCACTATAAAGATAACGTTGTCATTATCCAGCTCAAGTTTTGCTCTCATCTGACAGGGTCAGTGCAGTCAAACGCATGATGTTGCTGAAGTTTCTTTCAAACCCAAAGTAAGCAAGTCAAAAGTGATAGTGGAAAGGAACCCAAATTCTATCAGACGACAGAAATGGAGATGAAAGCAACATTTAAATAGGTAACATCCACCAAATTTCTGTCATTGTGTGTCATGCAAATTATTGTGTGAATTTAAAATTGAAGTCATTACTAATAAGTGTAAACATTACAGGAAACATACAGGTTGTCATTTTTTTATTCTAACTTCAAAATTTTTCATTCGGACTCTATATTTACCATACTCATATTTTAACCCTACGACTTTCCAAGCATACCCTTTATTTTGCACACATTAGCAAAACAGGCTGTTCCTCTGTCTTCAGCTTCTTACCAGCCAGAAATATCTGAATGGCTTTGTTGTGGACTGCAGATATGATCTCAAACACATAAGGGTGTTGCCACCAGGTAAAAAAAAGGCTATTTTGACTCAACTTCCTGACCTCTAGGCGGGTTTATCACAACACAGTCACTGACAGCACAACCACAGATCAAACACAGGTTTTGAGAGACAACTCTTTATATAAAATTACTCCCAAGTCAAATGTCTTCTCGTGTCTTTCTCAACACAACACAAAGGAAATGAGATGGCATTTTCAGTTAATTTGGTAAGTGAGCTACACCCTATGATGAAGACTATATTATATGGCACGTGTTGGGTCCACCTATTGCATGGTAGCTTGGTAGACAGCCATACATGTCCGATATATCACATTTAAACTAAAAAAAGAATGGGAGGATATCTCACCGCTCTCATGAATGCAGTCCAGTTTGTCCACTGAGGTCACAGAGAATAGTCTGTATCCAGTTTTGGTGCCCACAGCCAAAGACCTGCAGAAACAATAAGATCTGAGGTTGTTTCAAATCTGTTAAATAATAATGCATCCACATTTCTGTATCTAGTTCACTTGTGCATATGCAGCTTATATATTCACTAGGCTGAGGATATAACACATAATGAAGTAACACACAGATGCAGTGGCTAATACAGACACTGCTGCCCAATATTTAAGTACCAAGGAAAGTTTCTTTCAAATCCTAATACAACACAGGTCCAGGCGCAAGTTTGAGACATTTTGTGTAACTCTTAACAAACGCTGATTGTAATTATTTGGCTTTTATGTAAACAGAATAGTTTAGGTTTGTTGCATGGATCTATTTAGTTAAGGACATAAGGTCCACATCTGTTTCCCAGGCTCCTCATTCTTCAAGACAAAGTTGTTCATGTCAGATCTTGTGCTTAGCATGTCCTTCCCGACTTTTATTGGAGAACATAAGTATGTCTCCACCATCACTGCCCACGCGGCTGAAAACCTTGTGTTTAGAGCAGGACTTCAATAACTGCGTCGGACATTTGTTGGTAACTACAGCTGTGACTTACAGAGTGTATATGAAATAAGAAGATTCTGATCTTTCTAATACAAAAGTGCTTTTGCCCCAAGAGACACAGCTGACGTCAATCTAAGATGAGCGGTGTGTCAGATCACCTGACCCTCAGTATCATGTTTTGAGTTGGATTTGCTGTGCTTGACTTTTTAAGACCAGAAACCAGCGAGATCAACTGCTAGAAAAGAGGACACGAGTGACCTTGTCAGGAGACCGTGGACTGAGATGCAATTTCAGCTCTACTTGTGAGTAAAAAGGCAACTCGAACGTTCAGTTTCTCCTCTTTAAAAATGAAGAATAAAGCCCTATGCATGCTTAAAATACAGAGTAAAGTATATTATGTGAACAAAAACTTATTCTGCATGTAATTAATCAGGATTAATCGTTTGACAGCACAAATTTGGCGCAGTCTAACTGCCTCTTCAGAAGTGCTTCTGTGCCACCTTTGCAGTAAGATTCATACACACTTTATAGATAATATGAGTAGATTTGGTAGTGTTTTGTGTTAGTTTATCTCATTTAAAGCACTTCTGCCTAAAAAACAAGCACTGAAACAACGCCTCGTCGTGCTAAAACACCGTTATAACATAGGGATTAGCTTTTTATGGATATGTCATAATCAAAATAGGCAACAAACTGCGGACAATCCTTTAAGCAGAGGTGACATTCGCTCTAGTAGGGTTTATCGCGGTTAATAGCATCTTAGAAATGTCCGTCTCGGCAGATGATGCAAGACTGGTCTGCAGATGTGCGGCGCTTACGTGGAGTCCTGGTTGAAGGAGGCGCAGCACAGCCCCGGCCCAACATCTCCGGTCTCCATCCCGATTCCCAACGACCTCCTTCCCTCCCTCCGCCCTGGATCGGAGGCCTGGGATCGGCTGCACCGCTCGGAAAGATAGTGGAGAGCGGAGACCTACTGAGGAAAAACTGGATGGTCCGGAGGAAGCGCAAGACCGATACTCCAACGCTTTGACTGTTCTTCCGCCTCACATTAATGTATTAAAACGCGAGTTTTTTGTACATTTGCGACTTCAAGCGGAGCACAGAGAATGAAGCAAAACAAAACCAGCTGATCGTGGTTGCGTCACATCAACATCGCTCACTAGTGGTGGAAGAAGATGCGCCGTGTTGTCGTCTGGCTGAGCTCTGATTGGCCGGGCGAACTGAGGCTGACGCTGATTGGCTGGAAGTGCGGAATTCAGCCGGACGGGGGGCGTGGTTTGAGTGTGCAATATAATATCATTCAGAGAATTTAAACGCATGAAAATTTCCACGAATACAGTTATGACCGAGTGGCTCACAGCCTTTTCCTCTTGCTAACGACGCATATTAGTCTAAGGAAGTGGGACTCATTTCCGCGTACCATTTCTTTCGGATAGTTAACGTTAACGGACCGGTTTTGAATCGATTCGATGATTGTAAACGTCATCACGCAATTCCTGATATTTTGGTTTGGCATACTTTGTGACCCTGGACCACATAACCAGTCTTTAAATGCACGGGTGTTTTCTTTTATGGCAAAAACAATTAGAATATTAAGAAAGGATCATGCTCTATGAAGATATGTTGTAAATTCATTTAAAACTGTTGATTAGTAATATGATTGATTAGTTATAAGAACTTCATTTGGACATCTTTAAAGGCGAATTTCTCAATATTTAGATTTTCTCGCACCCTCCATTCCAGATTTTCAAATAGTTGTATCTTGTCCTGTCCTAACAAACCATACAGCAGGAAAACATATTTATTCGACTTTCAGATGTTCAACCTTATCTCTGGTTTTTGTTCCAAAAATTAAATCCAGTCTTGCTGTTTGTAAACAATTTCTGATGATGTTAAATTAAAAACTGTGTTTGTTGAAATGTCATACATTCTGGTTCAGTTTATTGCAGCAATTATGTTGCTTTCAAAACACAGAAAATGTCATAAACACAACACAAGTGTTTTTTTTTTCTTCATAATTTTAATGCTGTTTCTTTTATTTACAAATGTAATCATTTCTTTCTGTTTTATCATATTTCAGCTGCTAATCTTTCTTCTCACCACATCGGTTCTGATGGCTCACTCATAGCTATTTGCATGTAACAATCTCCATGCAGGGCTGCAGCAAAAGCAAAAAGAAACAAAACATTTTTGATATTGATTTCTTTATTCATTTGTTTCTTTGTTTTATCAAATCTAAAAAGAAAAAAAATGCACAGATTTTTATTACATTAGCAGCACGTTTGAAGTAGAAAATTTGCATTTATGATAGTCGTTGCATACAAGGTTAATTCTCTTTTTGTTGCTAAATAATCATTTTCGAAAACCACTAGTTTAAAACATTCCAGTGTTAAGATGAATTAATACTGCATGACATTGCACACCACACATTTGGGATTGGCCATCCCACCATCCCATAATACATCATAATAAAACCAACAGGCTTTAATCACTTTAAAGTGTAACTTTTTTAGTGAAGGCTAAGAGAAACAAAGAGAAAACAAACAAACTTAAAAAAAACATGGTCCCCGATTATTTTTGTTTTCGGCTCTTTCCAGATCCCATGGCGTTTCAGTGCTAAAGATAAGATTAAAGAGGAAAACATTAATACTTTTTTAAGTAATTAGATGACTGCTTAGACAATCTAGTGTTAAACAGTACTCTCCAAATGTTGTTTCATCACAATACAACACCTTAAAATCCCAGACAACCATGGCACCATCCAAGCCCACACTGCTGAATTTCTCCACCTTGGCTTTCGGCCCTTCCAGAGTACATAGCTGACTGAAGTAGAAACAAAGTCTTACCAAACTGCAATGTCATTTCTCCTAAATGTGAGCAAAACGCAAAAGGTGCTAAAATGGACTGTGAGTGCAGACGTCAAGCCTTATGTTACGTAATGCTGTTCTGGTGCAGACTGCCCAATCCAGTTTCTTCCTCCTCAGTAGTTGCTTTTTTGTCCAGATTACGGAAATGCTGCATGGCAGACATGTTGCCCTTGGAGCTCTGTTTGGGAATGTCCACTTTCTTCAAAAACTCCAAGCATCCAGGACCCTTGTAAGAGAACTGATAAGGGCAACAGTCGTGTCCCTAAAATCCCCAGCACAAACACATCCACAAAGAGGTATTAATATTAAACAGCAGTAGGAAGGCACTATAAAGCACATCCAAATCCAATGATCATGTCACTTCCTGTCAACTGAAATACCTTATGTATTATATGTGCACTTGTTTCCATGACAACTGAGGTAAAATGTAAATATGGCATCTGAAAGTTTTGTGGTTAGTTGTTAAGTTTGTGTGAAAAATGTATGCTTTTAAACTACTTTTTATGCCATTTCTTTTGAGAAATTAGTAATTTATTACTAAAGCTCTTACTATTTTCTGGTAGATTATTATATACAGCTAATAGGGCAGCCAGGCAACAAGTGTATATAGTTTGCATTTGTCTGCACTTTATAGTCACTGCAATGCTTCGTCTTAACCCTTTCTACATTTTTTTTAAACCATGGAGAGCAAGATTTGTATGTTTCAGTACAAAATGGTAAATTCCTCACCGCAGCTACAATCTCAGTCTCACTCACATACAGCACACTCAGCAAAGGAAGATGTCCTGTTGTCAGCTGAGTAACCCTGCAATGCACAAAATTTCATATGTAGGCAGTCTAAAAGTGACTGGTAAAGGTCATACTGTGCATATTATTAATTTCAGCCATGCAGCAAACTCCAGTGGTTTTTATGGAGGCATGGAAACCAGGGATAATTAGTATAAAAATTATTTTAGTTTGATTTTTAGTTTTGATTTCCTTTCTGTGTATATAAAGAAATGGAGCTGTGCAAAGATCATTGTTATAAGTAAATGTTGGTATTACTCCTTTCCCTGTGTGGCATCTGCTACACTGATGGCGCTGTTGTGGCTAACCCAGGCCAGAGCATCACCAGATGGAGAGAAACAGACGCTGTGCACCCAGCCGCCGCACTCTTTATACTCCAGAAGCAACTCTCCAAAGGGCATTTTGGAGCCCCAGGGTGTTGGTCCAGGCTTGTCCTCAATGTCCTTGATATATGCAGAAAAAATTCTACACCAATAAAAGACCTATGTTATCAACAAAATGATTTGCAAAGCAGAATGGCACGAAAGAAGTCTAATTATTCAAACCTGCAGTTCAGGTCAGCTGAGCCAGCTGCCAGCAGTACGTTATTGGGATGCCAGTCGAGACTCAGAACGGTGGAGTTAATGGGTTTCTTGATATGCTTACTTAGCCACCTGTAGCGTCAATCAGGAACAGAGATTGCACATGATGGATGAGGTAATACATATGTGACCCTGGACCACAAAACCTTTAGTCGCTGTATATTTATGGGTATCTTTATAGCAATAGCTAAAAATACATTGCATGGGTAAAAAAAAAAATTTTTATGACAAAAAACGTTAGGACATTAAGTAAAGATCATGTTCCATGAAGATATTTGTATATCAAAACTTAATCTTTGATTAGTAATATGCATTGCTAGCTTAATTTGGACAACTTTGAAGGTGATTATCTTAGGATTTAGATTTTTTTTTAGATTTATAGCTGTATAGTTGGCCAAGTAATGTCCAATCCGTAAAACAAAAAACTTCAATTTCAAAGAAATTTACCCTTATGACTGGTTTTGTGGTCCAGGGTCAAGTTTAGTAACGTCAGTCAGTGAAGAAAAAAAAAAAAAGGTTAAACTTCTCACCAGTCATTCTCTTTTTCAAAGTAGCACACTGAAATAAGTTTAGCTCCACTTCCAAGAGCAAACTTGTTTTCAAGAGGTGACCACTTGACACATGTGGCAGCTCGATTAATGCGAACCAACACCAATGTCGGCTTCCAAACCCCATCCTTAAGGGTCCATACATAGGCATTCCTATCTGAGGCACATGTCACTATACGGTTGGACTCTGGGGCCCAGTCAATCCCTAAAAAAAAGAAATCAATTGTTAGTGATGTTTTGGTTGCACTGTATTTTACAGTACGTGAATTTACATGTACATGTCCCATGCACTTATAGTGTACCTAAGAACCTACTGCTAATATAAGGTAACTACATGGAGCAGGTTTAGGGGGTTCAGAGTTAGTACCTAGTTATTACCTAATACTTATTGTATTTACTATGTAGTATGTACACAAGTATGTTTTTTAATCTATATGTATTGTAAATATTTAAATCCAATGCTATAAAATGGAGTACATGTCAAAATCACACAACCAAAATTGAAAATAGGTCTAATCACATGTTTGAAGTGAATAAAGAAATGAAGAATGAAGAAAATAAAGAAAATGTTAACAGAAAGAACTAATGTTAATATCTATTGACTAACGTTTTTTTTCTTCAGTTTTGATATTTGAATGTTAGAGAGAAGAAAATAACTTTCAGATCTCAGCTTGCAAGTAACAGACATTGGTTATGCTCTCATATTTAGGATGTCCTTTGAAGACATCTTTATTAAAAAAAAATTATCCAAACCAGAAGCAATAAGACCCTGTTTAACAGAATAAGGAAGTTTGCTGCACAAAACTGATATTGCACAGTTTTAGTAAATGGTAAAATTTAAATCTTTTCAAACTTCATCTCTTTTCCAAATGCGTATTATAGATATTACACTTTAAAATCGAATTAGTTGACATTAATCAAAAAAGCATGCAAACTCGCATTCAGATCTGCCTCAATCCAATCAATAATGGTGGACTAAATTTATTTTGTATTTTATTCCGAAAATGTCTGCCACAACTTCTGTCATTGTGACTAAGTTCCAGTTAGTTTCAGTTGTAGACTTGCAGTGTTTACACTGGTTTGGTTAAAGTCTTTGATTGCACTGAGATAGTGTTTGTTTTATGGGTCAGTCTCACAGTATCAGTGGGTTAATGACTAATATGGCAGCTATTCTCTTTTGTCTTACCTGTGATTCGCCCACTGTGTTCTGTCAGTTCATGAATCTTAGTCCATTCCTTTCCTTTCTTTTGGTAAATGTGCACAACGTTGCTGTTGGGACTTATTGCAATTTCTAAAAATAATAAAATATGATATTATTCATTTAAAGTTAATTATGCATAAAATAAACCTGAAAAGCATTCTACTGTAATTTCTTGCAAACAAAAACCCATGTATAAAGCAGCATTATTACAGTAGTTACATAGCAAACTGATCATTCATATGAAGAAGTGCAGCTTTTCTCCCAAAGACAATCTGATATTCCTCTGAGTAGATTATAATGGATGAAAATGGAACTGCAGGCAGCAACATTAGGAGCCTGAAGGGATGTAATTTATATTGAAATGTAGCTCAACTAGTTTGCTCTTACGTGTTCGGTCTTTGTTCCAGGCATGACAAGACAGAGGCTCCAATCCAAAGCTATAGAGGGACATGTTTCAACAGGGAAACCCTGGAATGCACCACAGATGTTAAGAAGAGCATGCAATCATGAGAATGAATGTGACTAAAAAAGGAAGACAGAGTGTTTTTAGCTTGGAGTTCTCCACCCAAATCTTCTTGTTGTTAATTTTTCTAAATGGTGTCATTTTTCCTAGGTTAGCCATTTTCATTCACGTGGTGCATTATTATTAAAGTCATATTTTTTAAGATATGGAATCATTACCAAAACACAAGATTTCCATTATTACAAGTTAATTAAATTGATTTTGCTAACATGTTTACAGTGTTCAGTACTACACATAATAGCCATTTTTCTCTAACCAATTCTTAATAGAATATAGTTAATTTACAGTACATTGGTATGACTGAGCAGTGATAGCAGTTTTGCATAGCAAAAAACAACCCTACCTGACAAAATAGGAAAGTTAACTAAGCCCTCACCTTTATCTCTTCCTCTCTTTTGCTAGATAGTGGTATTTCCTATATCCTTGTGCTGGAGAGCTTTTGGAAGGCTATGTTCGTGGACTCTGGGCAGTCGACACGAATGAGGCTGAGCACTTGTAAGAAAGGCTGGAGAAGCAGCAGGGAGGAGATAAGAGAGGGTGTGTCTTTATATTCTGATATAGGCACCTGGCCTGATTTGTCTTATGATAATGGGTTTAAATTTTTTTTTACGTAAATGGACAGTTCCCTCAAAAATTACAATTCCATAATCGTTTACCCATTTAATCGTTTACATTAATGTCGTTCCGAAGCTATGTTGTCTGCTTTCTTCTGTGGAACATAAAAGAAGATATCTGGAGAATTTTCTTTGTATCCCATACGATAGAAGTCAATTTAGTTTGGCTACAAATATTCTTCATTGTTCTTCTGTGTCTCACTGAGGGAAATTAAATGCTGACAGTACTATTTTTATTTTGGGATGAACTATCCTTTTAAATTACACTTCACTTCTTGTGTTTTATCTTGAAATAGTTCTTAATGCTTGTATTATTGTATTTGATTATCCTTTGTAAGTCAGTATGGGTAAAAGTATCAGTTTCAAATAAATAAATAATGTATATGTTGAACTTAACCACGTGTTTACTACAAAATAAAAAAAAAGGTTACTATAGTTAAACTATGGTAATCATAAAATGGTATTTGTAGTAAAACGTGGTTATACAAATGGCAAAATCCATACTATAATAGAGAAGTAATGGGAAATGGTCATTATATATAGATCAGTGTAATCAATACGACAAAAAAACATGGCTACTACTCTTTAACTACAATAAAACCATGATTAATTTCCGCGAGGGTCATTTAATTATGGATTCCATTATCAGAGATATGTTGGTGTACTGGTTAAGTGCAAGTTTTGTTGAAGTAAAGAACGCAATGGTGGTTATGTCCCTGGCTCAATAAGACTAGGATTGGGTTTATGGACTCCTTTTTAGCTGTTATTAGATCCAAATCACTCAGTGTTAAACACATGGAAAATAAATTGCAATATCATGGCAGGGGGGATTCAAAATATCATTTAAACACATGTATCACATCATGTGAGTTAGAATATAATAGATTAATTTGTCTGATAACCTCGGTCTCCTCTCAATACAAAAACAAGCGCTTGCCCTTTAAGGTTGCCAGGAGTAACGGGCTTCCCAGATCGAGGCGCATTGACGTCAATCGTTGTTTGTGATTGGTCATAACCTTTTCCGGTGAGGCATCCATCCATCCAAGGACTGTGAGAAAGCCAGTGTAAACGGAGTAAAACACGTCGACAAACTCATCGAAGCGACTCAGGTATGAATATTTCGTAGCAGAGGTGTTTGCTGTGACAGTGGTTGATACCGATGCGTGGACTGACAGCCTGTTAGAGAGGTTCGTGTGACGCCGTCGGCTTCCGTTGTTGTGATAATGTAGCTTGCAAGATGGCGTATTTTGCTGCTTGACAAAACTGGAGACAGAAAACACAGAGCTGCGAGAGGTTGCAGGATTACGCTGCTTAACCTTTACTCAAGCGCTAAGTAGAGTGTATTTACAATGTCTTGTGTTTTCTGCCCTAAATTATCGTGACGTTCACGTGACCGACTGCGTTGAATGTGAGAAACGCCTGCGGAGTTGCTAACTGCGAATTTGATGAGCTCAGGGGCCCCGACAGGGACTTGGGGCCACGGTATGTCTGTCAAAATGCAACGCTGTTTAAAAAAATAATATCTTACTTGAGAGAATTTTCTGTGCTTGCTAGCTTAATCTCAGACGGATTTATTAGAAATATAGAGGCTATGTTAACATTTAACTTGTTGCAGTTTGACAACTTGTTATTTGAACTAGTTTAATGCTGTATTGGGTTGCCGCAGGCTTTGTATGTTTCGGGTTTTTTTTTTAACCACTGTAGCTTTGTTTTTATTAAGATATGCCAACGAGGTCATGTTTTTTCAGGGAAGACCTGGAAATCAAACGTTTAATTTAATAATAAAAATTAAATGTTATGGCAGGGAAAGTAATTGAAATGGAAAAACTTCTTAAAAATACGTTGATGTTTATAAAACGGAAACATTCATTTGTGTTTTAAGTTATAATTTTATCAGCTGAAATTTTTTTCTTTAAAACGGTTTAGTCCTGTATATCCTGCAATGACAGATGGACTAAAAAAAGATTGTTCAAGATGCGTGGGAACTTTTTAACATGGAAAAAGCATGGTAGCACATTTATATACTGTCAGAAATGAAGAAAGTATATTTAATAACACAAACATCTAGACCTGAACCTACACTGGTGTCTGTATGTATTAGAAACCAGAAAAGAAATCACTAAAGTGCGTACTTAGAGCACATGTATTAGATGCATAATTTACCAATGCCCATAATAATTTTGTCTGAAAGTTTTAAAACAGTATAAAATATTTTGTAGTAGATTTTTTTTCATTTAATGTCCGCATGCAATCCTAAAGTGAGATACAGTTCACTCAACATGCTAGTCTTCTGGTGAACAGTTCATCTTAAGTGCATGTTAATCCACAGAAAAGTAATGTTCTGTCATGACCGTTTGCTTCTCCTCTGGAATGATGTTTTGTCTCTGACGTCAGTTTGACGTATGCAAGCTTGAGACAGCCCCGCCTGCAGTATCCCGTTTTATTTGGAAATACTTCACAAAGTTGTTTGCGACGTCAGATTCAAGCAGACTTCACAATAAAATTCTAACTTTAAAAGGCACAATAGCTTTCAATCCAAAGAGTTGGTCCAATGATGTTTTTGGCTCATGAGTGAGGACTGGATTTGCTTCCGATCTTTTGGCTTTCATGAGCTGATGTGAACTGCATGTGCTGGGTCAGCAGGTCATCATGGCGTCCAGCAGTACGAGCAGTGAAGAAGAGAGGAGCTTGCGGGAGTGTGAGCGCTACGTGCAGAAGCACAACATCCAGCAGCTGCTGAAGGACTGCATTGTGCAGCTGTGCACTAACAGGCCTGAAAGACCCATGGCTTTCCTCAGAGAGTACTTCGAGAGGCTTGAGAAGGTCAGTCGTTTTTTTAAGGGAAACCGCATGCTCTTAGACTCGGTTTTCTTTACTCTTGAGAAGTACGTTTTGAGTGGCTCAGTTGTTGTTTATGTGTATCAGGAGGAAGCTAAACAATTCATCAGCCAGCAGAAGTCAAGCTCTCGCTCAGACTCCCGTGAAGATGAGGTTTCCCCTCCCATGAACCCTGTGGTTAAGGGCCGGCGGCGCCGCGGTGCCATCAGTGCAGAGGTCTACACTGAGGAAGACGCAGCGTCTTATGTCAGAAAGGTATTTTTATATTTAAAGCTTTTATATATATATATATATATATATCATTGTTTTAGAAATCTTCTATGAACTCCATGTTACAACAGTGCTGTTTAGTAAGTAAATAGCTGTTGCTGTTTTTCACAGGTTATTCCTAAAGATTATAAAACTATGGCTGCTCTTGCTAAGGCAATTGAAAAGAATGTGCTGTTTGCTCATCTTGACGACAATGAAAGAAGGTGACACGTTTTGTGCTTTCGATAAGTAGATGGAAATATGTAGTTTTTTTTACGCAGTCTTTCATTTATTGAAAACCACTTTTTTTACTCTTTACAGTGACATATTTGACGCCATGTTCTCAGTCACTTACATCGCAGGAGAGACTGTGATTCAACAAGGTAAGGTTTCTTTTTAGGAGAAGCTGAATGTGTAAAAATAGGAAAAATAAATCGACTAATGTACCGTATCTCTCATTTCAGGGGATGAGGGTGACAATTTTTATGTTATTGACCAAGGTGAAATGGATGTAAGTGCAATGCTTTCAAATTAGCGATGAATCGGGATGTAATACGATAATGCATACAAGTGAGGGATATTGACGGCTGTGTTTGTGAATACTGTTGTTTTTTGACAGGTGTATGTTAACAATGAATGGGTGACCAGTATTGGAGAGGGTGGCAGTTTTGGTGAGCTGGCTTTAATCTACGGCACTCCCAGAGCAGCCACTGTCAGAGCAAAGACCAACGTCAAGCTGTGGGGAATTGACAGAGACAGCTACAGGAGAATACTTATGGTTGGTGTACTAGTTATAGATTCTTAATTAGTTATTCATTTTTTTGATTAAACCAATTTTTTTTTGGTCTTCTTGCTTAACCTTGATTACTATCTGTGCTTAGGGAAGTACTCTGAGAAAGAGAAAAATGTATGAGGAATTCCTTAGCAAGGTCTCCATTTTGGGTGAGTTAGATTTTTTTTAATGTGCCATAAATGTTTCTGTATTTTATTGTTCTGTACATTTGCAGGTTGTGTCTGTGTGTGTGTGTATAGCCTATAGGAAGAGTTTATTTGCAAAAACAGCTAACACTGTTGTGTTGTTCTCACAAATTAAGTTTTATTTTCTCTTATGTTTTTTATTGTTATATTGTGCAAGTTAGCTGTATTTGTTAGTTATTTTTTTACCTAATCAAAATAACAGCAGTTTGATTAAGATTGCACAATGAAAACGCATTAATTTCAAAATAAATGTTAAAAACGTAGTTAAAGGAACTCTTCATATCTATTTGATTTGCCTTTTGTGGTGATAACATGCTAACTTTATGTGAGCAGAGTCTCTGGATAAATGGGAACGCTTGACAGTTGCTGATGCCCTCGAGACGGTCCAGTTTGAAGATGGCCAAAAGATAGTTGTGCAGGGTCAACCAGGAGATGAATTCTTCATTATTCTTGAGGTAGCTTTCCTTATCAAATCCTTGTATATTATTTTGAACTATTTTCATCCACGTCTCCAATAGGTGTTATTTAGAGTTCTGTGGTTCTGTATACTACTTCGATCTTCACCAAAAAATGTAAATGATGATGGAATTGTTGTAGAAAGTGTAGCCCTAAAACCTCAGAGAGACGTCACGGAAGAACAGACGCATTGATTCAGACTTGTGTCCTCAGGGTTCGGCAGCGGTCCTGCAGCGGCGGTCGGAGAATGAGGAGTTTGTAGAGGTCGGAAGACTTGCACCATCTGACTACTTTGGTAATTGTGCTTTCTTTACTTTCTGGAATCGCTCATACCGCATATATTTAAACAATCCCTTTGCTAATGTAATATTGCTATCGATTCCATGTGCAGTGGCCATTAGTGCAGGCTAATGTGTTTGTTTGTTTCTCTGTGGCTCTTTTCTCATCTTCACTTCATGTGTGTTTCAACAGGTGAGATCGCTCTGCTCATGAACAGGCCTCGTGCTGCCACCGTGGTTGCCCGCGGCCCGCTGAAGTGCGTAAAACTTGACCGTCCCCGGTTCGAGCGTGTGCTCGGCCCATGCTCAGATATCCTGAAGCGAAACATACAGCAGTACAACAGCTTCGTGTCTCTGTCGGTCTGAGGCGCACTAGGCTCTTTCCTCCTCTATTGCAGGGTCCACCAATGCAAATCCGCTTTATTTTCTTACTTTTCTTTATGCATTTTCCAACACCCAGGTGCCCATTCACTTCAGTGTTCTCTCTCTCTCTCTCTCTCTCTCCGTTTTTTCGATTCGTGCCGTACCCTGTCGCGTTCGTATCCATCGTAGATTTACCATAAGGCTGATTGTTAGTTTTGCCTGAGAAACGAGCCAATCATTGTGCCACAGATGCCTGTCATGTGAACAGATGTTGAACTAACAAGGTCTGTCGGGATTGTCTCTTTCCTCCAAGTTGCTTCTCGTTTCTGTATAACAGTGTTTTGAATGGAAGGAAATCAGTGGCAGGGTTGACAGTCATGTAGTGTATCTTTTCAGTATATGATGATGTATCTTAATCGAGGCATCAAGATTCATATTCTGTTTTCCCTCATTCATTTCAAGCATTTGAGTATAGGGAAGCCAAAGGCATAAATCCATGTGTGTTATGTTGTTTTCTTGGGGGTACTGAAGTTAAAATGTCACCACGTTTATCATGGTGATTAGCTTTGCTCTTTTATTGTTATAGCTGCACATATATAGTGTATGTAAATGATTATATATTAGAAGTAAATGACCATAACCATATTTTTTTGCACAGTTTGATATCTATATCTATATATATATATATATATATAGATATATAGATATATATAATATATAAAAACACTTTATATGCACCTGCTGTTTTTCATTGTGGCATTTGATCCTATTTCATTGGACTTCTTCCATTTTCTGTTGGCTGTTTTGTTCTCCCTTCATGCTACACTTAGGCTTGTACTGGACTCTAATGTAGAGCACACCAGGATTAGGCAAATCTCTTTTCGAGTTTAATTTTGTTACGCATTTTTTCCCTTCTGAAATGCCACCTGCTGCAAATGCTTTTATTGCTTTGTTTTTCACCACAAAAAGGTGATGTTATCTTGTATTCAACTTTGTTTAAGTACAGAAAAATTACTCATTTTTTTGTTTTGATTCATTGTTGCGAAGAGTTACAGAAATGTAATGGTTAATGAAATCTGACAGAGTATGCGAGGATCCTCCTCGACAGGAAGTGACCACTTGGTGACCTCTTTAGCCAAGTGAAGATCCCATTAGGTTTTCTTTCTCGATGAGTGTATGTGAACTGCTCCAAAATCCCAAATGTCTTTTCCCTCTCCTCGTTATTTCTTTCTTTCCTCCTTTCTTTCTTTTTACAATTTAAACTGAAATAAGTTGGTTTATCAACAGGGCAGGACTAAGAAAATAGCTTTCAAATGATTAGTGTCCTTTTTGTTTTTTTTTTAATCGAGATTTCGATTATTCTCCTCAGTTAAATCAAAGTCTTAAAACAGGGACAGTATTTACCGCTTGTGTTGAGTTCATGGTGTCTGTGTGCCATTAGGGTTAGGATCCATCAAGTAATTGGCACAGATCTGCGATCCACTACTGCCACCATCTCAGTCTCTTATCAGATCTTGTTCTTAGGGTTCTCTGAGTTGTGTTGTACGATTTTTACTGGGTACAATAGTGTTAACTGTTGCTGAAGGTAGATTTTAATTGTCACAGAGATATTCTTGTATTATTTGAAAAATTATTTGATGTGAATTTTAAATTTGTGTATTTTTGTTTTCCATCTCGTGTTATGTAATTATTCAGATATCCAGCTCCTTTATACAGCAGACGCAAGCAAATTTAGGTTTTGAAAAGTGCCTGATTTCTTTACTTTCATAATTCATAGCCAACAGACATTTCCTGGTAGTCCCTCTTAGCAGTGCAATTTATTTAGATGTGAAGCTCCAATAATTAAGAGCTTATTTATCTGAACTGTCCCAAAATTGCTATTGATGAAAGGTTCAAGTGAACTGACCTAGATTTAGTTTTTATCTTCACTATTTGACTTTGTCCTACTGACCACATGCAGGAATTGTTTTCTTTTTACTCTCTGACTCTTGATTTTAGAGCCTTACTGCATTGTCACTGCAGTCGTCTGGGAAAAGATACTCATTCACAGATTCTGCCCCTTTTCGAGTGGATTATAATTTTGAAATCGGTCAAATCTTGGTGCTGTAGCTTTAAAGACACAATCTGAACCCTTAATGAGATGTGAAGAGTAGCCTTTAATAACCGTTCTACTGTCTCAACCTTTTTTCACTGAGTGGTTTATGCCTTATGATGGGGTTGAATTAATAAACATGTTGAAGTTATTTATATAGTCCTTAATGTAAACTGGGACACCATTTGTTAGGCATGCAATTGCTAAATGGTGCACTTGTAATACAGTATGCATTGCTTTGTTTGTTGAACTTCTTTTGGCAGTGCAGAATTGAATAAACGAACTATAAATCTTTCCCTGTTATCTGTAAAATGCATAATTTTAAACCTTATTGTAATTCTCTCCCTCTTTATGAATAAATTAAGTGATTTGTTGTTCCACCGCTAATACAATTTTCTGCTTGATTTTATTATGATTTATTAACAACTTCAGGCCCTGTTTCTTGAGGAACGTTCATTAATACACAAGAAAGTGTGTTTGTATTAGCACCCTCAACCTTTTTGTAATTTATGTTTTCTCAAGTTTGCTTTTCATTCCCCGGTTGTGACTGCCAGTGGTGTTTTCTTCTGAAGTTTTCAGTAAAATTGTGTTCTAGTATGTACAGAGGAAATGCTATATTTGCTCGTAGGCTTTGGCATCAAGGCTTAGAGACTCCTGTTCACCCATTCTTCAGTTTGTTAAGCCCTCAACACAGAGAGTTGGAAAATGTCAGAGGACCATTTTTCTATTATTCTTTTTCTATAACTGTGTACGGTTTGATTTCATTTGGATGTGCTCAAGTTGTAAACCTTTTGGTATAGATTGTCCCAATGGCAGGTCAAGCAATAAAATGATTAATTCTTGAATATTTAAGTGTCTTGTGTTTCCTGTGCTGTTTTCGTACATCAAAAGTACTTCTCTCAAGGACTACAGATTCAAATATTAATACTACTTGCCTCCCGTAACGCGTGGTTTTTGGATTACATATTTTGGCATAAAATAAATTGAATTAATCACACTGGATCATTCACTTTTAATTCCATAATACAGTGAAATTACAGCAATAATTGTAATGGGTAGCACTTTAATTTAAGGTATCCTTGTTACACTTTACATGTACTTACTATTATAATTAACAATATAATTATGCATAATAGCATGCAAAAAAACCCTAAGCCATACCATAATTCTAACCATATGATATAATTAATATTACTCAGTACTTAAAGTGCAACTTTGTCGTTTAAAAAAAACATAATTATAATTTAAAATAATTTCTAAGAAGCAAATTCACAGAAATGTGGATTGGATGATATCTCACTGTTAAAATGGCTGTAAGGTGTATTTATTTTGACGGCTGTTCATTTTATCTACCCACAGGGGAGTTGACGCTTCCCAAAATATTTGTAGTCGTGTGAATTAAAGGTATTTCTCCAGACATTTGTGTGTGATTTAGCCCCACCCATCCACACCCAGCACAACAACTGTTATATCCCAAGCGTCGCTGGAATGGCAGTTGTTTCTTTAACCCTGTCGTGTAAAATAAATCTCAGTCCGCCCACTACTTCTAGTTTACGTTAACCCGTTAAATATGCACGTGTTTTTAATTCCACCGTTCAGTGTTTAGTTCTTTGTCTATGAAATCAATAATATTATTTTCACAGGCGATGCTGCTGTGACGTGGAACGAGAGAGAAGCAGGCGGACTCACGAGATCGCCGAACGTTTCCGAACCGCGGGTTCGTCTTTTTCCGGAAACATCGTGAAATACCCCCGACCGCCACCGACAGCAATCCTACCACTCCACGGGCACCTTAACATCACAATTCAGGCTATTTCTACAGATTCCTCTCTCGGCGGTAGTGCAAATGCAAGCCATTAAGTGTGTCGTTGTCGGCGACGGGTAAGATGTTGAAGAAAATGCTAAAATTGCTCTTTTTGTACCGTACGGAGGTTTTCTTTTGGGGGAAAGCAATTGTTGCGAGAAGGAGCTGGGGAGTGGGGATTGTGTTTCGGCTCAGCGGATGAGTGAGATCTGCTGAGACACAATTGAGGGTTTTAGCATTATTAAACGTTTTTTTTTATATGTCGGAGTCGTTCTCCATAACACCGTAGTTGTTTTCTTTATGCTTTAAAATCAGATTGTAATGAGCATTGGCTCTGTTTAGCGATGTCTGTTTATTTAAATACGCTCAAGCGTTTACACTTGTGTGCATTTGCTATATTTCTAAACGCATCGATTTCTCTTTAAAGTATTGTGTCAGTAAAGCATGCACACATGAAGCGCGTGTCGCGGTAGAGATGAGAAGCGCCTGGACGCTGGGATGGCTGTGTAATGATGTCATGTTTTCACACCCTCATCACTGACGGGCTCCGGTGGAAATAATCGACTGAACTTCATCGTTCACCTTTTCATAACTCATTCTTTTTGTGTGTTTGTTTATCAGAGCGCATCATGCAATCAGCTTAATTCCTTCCCAAATCCCTAAAACGCTATTTTCCCCGGCGATTATAAACATGGAAACTAATAGTTGCGTTGTAATTGCTATGAATTAAGTAGATATCAAGCAGTATTTGTTTTTATGAGCACTTTATTACCCTTACTTGTTATTTTTGACATTACAGTGTCACATAACCACAATTCATCAGTTTTTATTTATTTATTTTTAATAATCAATAGATAATTAATAGACTGTAACAGTAGAATGGAATACGTACTGAAAAAATTAAAAAATACTAATATTGTTTTAGCTTTGAATACATGGAAAAATTTGTCTCTATTTTTATTTATTTTTTTATTTTTTTCACTTATTTCTTGGTATTAATTAAATGTATGTTTCTAGACCTTGGAGGATTCATATTAGCTGTTTCATTGTAACTATTTAAGGTTTAGCCCCTGTCTCATGGTACATGCCTTCTGACATCTGCCATATGAAACTTAATTTCACCGCCTGCTGATCTAATGACAGGAATACAAATTCAGGCTTTTGAGCCCTCACACATACTTGCTATTTTTGCCTGCTTATTTGCTTTTTCTATTTTAACCCCTTTTATTATCAGACTTCCTCACTCTTTCTCTTCCTTTACAAATTTTTTATCACTTTTCACCTCGCCACTGCATTTCCTGTTTATGCGCTCAACTGCTCTTTCTGTGTAAGTGCATGCAGTGTGCTTTTCAAGACAATGACAATTTTTTGTATTCAGTCCTCGTCTGGCAGGGCAGTTCATTTGAGAGCAGAAGTGTGAATTAGTGTCTGCCAGTATGCCATCGAGCCTGAATGAATAACTACAGGCCTTTCTGGCTGCATGCTTTCCACAATTGTTTCCTTGATGTGCAGTCCTCGCTCCTTAGTGCTGCTGTCACACGTACCACTTAGCATCTTTTGTATTTTAGTGCCGTGGGTAAGACATGCCTGCTCATCAGCTACACCACCAATGCCTTTCCAGGAGAGTATATCCCCACAGTGTGAGTACAGTCTTTAAAACGGGAATTATTCCTGTGTGTCTCTGCTGTTTGTGTGTGTCTGTTTACTTCTGTGGATGTGTTTTTTTTTTTAAATGTTCTGAAAAAATCTGTGTGTGACCCTCAGATTCGACAACTACTCTGCCAATGTTATGGTGGATGGCAAACCTGTCAACTTAGGCCTCTGGGATACAGCAGGACAAGAGGACTATGATCGCCTTAGACCACTCTCTTATCCCCAAACGGTACGTAAATATCTTTGTGATTGGCTGTGTAATCTGAGGTTGAAAACCTTTACTTTTTACAATTTTGACAGTGTTTTTTAGTCAAGAAATAACAATTTAGTTAAAAAAGTCCTCATTAATTATCATTTTGCATTCACCCGTCCACAGTCTGTTCTTTGCTTTGTAAATTATAACCAATTGTACATTTCGGTACAGACTAGTTTCTAATTTCTAGATCGTATTTCTTTTGATCACTGAGCATGTAGCCAAATTAATTATTTGTTTTCTCAAATACATCAAAAAGCATGAATGTCACCACATTTCCTCTATCCTTTTTTATAAAAAAGCACATTACTGTTCAAAGGTTTGAGGTGAGCAGGTTTTTCAAGTTCTTTAAATGAAAAAACATTCTCTTACGTTGTGTTTTTTGTCTTGTTTTCAAGAATACATATCTAAACTGTACAAGTAAAATGACTAGATGTTATATCTTGTTTTCTGTAAAAAAATATATAACTTTTGTTAGTTTTTCCTTAAGACAAGGAAAAATATTTGCAGATGGGGCAAGAAAATTGTTTGTTAAATAAATTAAATTAAATAAATGCAGCCTTGTTAAAGAGCTTCTTTCAATACGTTAATAAATAGTACAGACTCCAAACATTTAAGCAGTACTGTATATTCTTAAAGGATATATATATATAATATTATTCCATTTTCTGACAACCTCAGCATTATATAATGCAGTGTAATCATAAATGAATAATTGATGACATTGATTTTTACAAAGAGTCTCCTTTGCTTTCTGCAGGATGTGTTTTTAATTTGCTTCTCACTGGTGAGCCCTGCTTCCTTTGAGAATGTAAGAGCAAAGGTTAGTATCGACTGAAGAATGCATGTCTCTTGAGCATTTGGATTCCTGAACAAGATCCACAAGCTGTTAGGATGCCTTGTGTTAACCAGATTTCTCTTTGTAGTGGTACCCTGAGGTTCGCCATCACTGTCCAAACACCCCCATCATACTTGTGGGCACTAAACTTGATCTGCGAGATGACAAGGACACGATTGAACGTCTGCGGGATAAGAAACTAGCTCCCATCACTTATCCTCAAGGGCTTGCCATGGCTAGAGAGATTGGTAAGAACAATTTCTGACCAAAAAACTGACCTAAATTAAAAAAAATTGTTGTAGAAATTGTTTTCAGTAAAAAATAAGCGAATAATTGTGCAGTCTGTACATTTAAAGAAGCTGTCCCGGCTGTCTCATTCGCCTGAGGATCCTGCAGATGGATTTAAGATCCGTTTAATAATAATATTATAATATAATAATAATAATACAGCCTATTCACACAGCATCTTAAATATCTCAAATATGTCAAAAAAATCATTATGATGGTGATTGTAATCCAGAAAGGATTATATTAAACACTTGTCAATGAAATTAAATTGTATTCCAGTTTTAAATGGGCTTCCGATTACAGATTTGTATTTTAAAGATAACCAGTTTGAACGGAGCATATTAAATCAGGGTATATTATATATATAAGAGTCCTCTGCCTTTACAAGTTTATTATCTCTACTACATTTGATATCTTTCTCTTCATTAAACAGCCATATTAACAAATGGTTTGACACAAACCGTACCGAGGCAGAGGCAGAGCTTTCTATTGTGTATGAATAAATGCTGTAACCTATCAGTAAAATATTATTTTATCTCATAAAAATTTATTTACATCGCACCTGCACTCACAAATACTAGCCTACATCTTTAGCACACCACCTGATTTATTGTAACCACCTATTAAACATCAGGGGCGTTTCACTCCACCATCGTGTAGAGATCGAACATTCAAGTGGTTTACTCATTTTCTGTCCCTGAACGAAAAAACGACAAATGGAGCCGAATTCTTGTTTTTTTTCTTTTCGTTTTGTTAGAACAAAGGAAAAATTATATGTTTTTTTGTTTTCCATTTTTTTGTTCGAAAACGGATATGGAATGGACGGAAGATACCCTGATTATAGTAATATATATATGTTATAATTGATATGATGATATAATTAGAGATTAGACCATACATACATTTAAATCTACTAGCTAATACACACTATAATCAGTCACGCTGTGCTGATTTTGTTAACATTAATTATTTGAGAATAAAGCATAACAATAATAATAAT
>JAUMHI010000035.1:5661413-5678271 GCA_032359435.1 Enteromius unitaeniatus
CACACTATAATCAGTCACGCTGTGCTGATTTTGTTAACATTAATTATTTGAGAATAAAGCATAACAATAATAATAATTTGCAGGGTTTGACGTGATATGAGCTAGGTGATCGATTTAAACACCATTGGTAGCGTGTTTCATTGTAATGCTTTTTTTCTCAGCTGTTCAGAACTAAGTGTGGCAGACTTTTACTTGTTCAGGTGACAATTTTTATTTGAGTCATGTTCCAAGACGTATGGTAGTCCATAATCTGTAATTACTACAGGATTCACACCGGTGTGGTGACTGCATGACAGCTACACATACTCCTGAAAACATTCTATTAATTACAACCTCACGTAATAAAAATCATTCTGCAATACCATACTATGTTTTAAAACATAGAAGAGGCAAACTTACCAGCTTTAAACAGTACAAAAACTTAAATATTTGTATCAAATGTACTTAAATAGTCTTTGTTTACAACTTAAAAAAATCAATTTTAGAGTTTAGCGTAAGTATAAAACTTTCAGTGTGCTATAATAGTGTTATGGCATTGCCATGGGGAATTGTATATCATGTATAGTTGGCTCATTGAAATCTTTGGCTTTGTAGGTGCTGTGAAATATCTGGAGTGCTCTGCTCTTACTCAGCGGGGTTTAAAAACCGTGTTTGATGAGGCCATCCGCGCTGTTTTATGTCCTCCACCTGTAAAGAAAAGGGGAAAGAAGTGTACTGTGTTTTGAGGAACACCGCAGCTCATTTCTTTATTGATATGCCATGTAATCTGTGGGCTCTTTCTCTTTGGCTCTGCTGTTATCAACAGATAAATCCAGCTTGTGAAGTGACAAACTGCAGAGACATGCATTTCCATGGTATGTCTGGTATAACTGATATATCAACATAAATATGCCAAAATTGCTTTGTTTTTATTAAACTTTGCCTTAAGATGTTGGTTTAATGTGAACATTTAATGGAAGAGAATGACATAGGGCCATGGCGTCAGGATGAATAATTAGTTAAGAACACACATAGCTAACTGTAAAGTTCTTTGCCCAGAGCTTATTGTGTGGAAATTGTGGCTATTCGTATTTTATCTGCACATAATTTTCCCTTTTGGGATCTGTGAATGTGACAGAAGATTGTGTAAATAAATATTTTGTGACATAACTGTGTGGCCATAGTTAATGCTCTCACGTGAGGGGTGACAGTAAATGCATTTTTAAATATTTTACTTTTTTTTTTTTTTGCCTGTAAAACATTTCATACTGTACCTGTGCTTTAATGTGACTACTGTATTTGATCATTTGTTAAACAATGAGAGAAACATTACACACTGTTTGCCAATAAAGGACTATTATTAGATACTATAAACAAAAATAACACTATACAAAATAAGCTGTAATTACAATTGTCTGTAATGTTTAATGGACTGCATACTGCAACTTACAATGAAAATCATTTTGTGTAGATCAGTTTAGGTTTTGGTTTTGTTTTTTTGCTGAACATTTTCCTATACATTTTGTTATGTTTGAGATGTGTTTGAAATGTGCCATTACTGACTTTTGTGCTAGGCTAACAAAATGTTTTACCGGTTGTAAGTGTTCAGATGATTCTTTGACATGCTCTTTTACATTTGAATGATTAATATTTCAATTTAAATGAGATTAAAAATGTATGTATGTGTGCCAATTGAGCATTTATGTTTTGTTAGTATGCATTAGCATCAGGCATTTTGTTTTACTGAACTAACGGCTGGAAATTAAATCAGTGGCACAAATATAATCTCAGTCGCGGTTTCAGTTCTTGCCAAAAAATAAATTAATATGAGCGTGACGTCATTGTGAAGATATGGTTGTGGCTTACATGTGTTGTTTTCCATTCATCTGATAAGTAACTTTTGTATACTGTACAGCCAAGGTTTTATATACTAATAGTATAATTTATTATCTAATAATTAATAATTCCACACTAATTATGCATTAAAATGACCCAAATTGGTTTTAATACAATTCATGAAGAATTAATTAAAAAGTAAATAGTAAATATTTTAAGCATTTTAAATACTAAAGAGGTCACTATAGTATAATGTATTAAAGTGACTTTACAAAAACATAAAAAAATAAATACTAATATTAGAACACACGATTAATAAAACTATTTAGCAAATATTTGTTTAAACATAAAGTAATTATTATATTTTTATTAAGGCAGAAACCCAAGCAATGAAAATGGTCGACATAATTCGCCTCATTTTACCAGACGCCGCCTCAATATAAAACCAGCTACTCATGCAACACAATGTGAACTGCAGATGTGTTTTTATTATTATTTTAGATATTTTAGATAAAACACATGGCCCTCAAGCGAGCGCAGTCCCTCGCCGAGTGTCAAGGTAGTGACGTCTCCGCGCTGCAAGACGTCGAGCACGCTCACTCTCATGCCCCGGATGTGTTTGTGTGCTCTGTTTCTGCAGAGGAGGAGGAGATGCCACTACCCGTGCAGGTCTTTAACTTTCAGGTAAATTAGCGCCTTTAAATGCTTTCCCGCCACCTTCCACAACACGAGAGCAGCTATAAGCAGCGCGGCGAGTTGAAGTAGCTGTGTTTCCAGTGTGGGTTCGTGCGCTATGGCCGCCGCGGAGAGCTGTTAGCTCGTCTAGCATGAGCTCGTCAGTCACAGCGGCCCTCAGGACGACACAAGTTTAGCGACAGCGAGCCTCTGTCCGCCTCAGGAGCCGGACCACTGCAGCTTCCACACTGAACACGTCCAGCAGAGCTGTTTTGCTTTAAAACCAAAGCGCTCCAGCAGGTTTTCTCGGGGTTGTTTGTGAAACGCTTGGGTAGAAACTTTCTGTAGCCGGCTAAGTGTATTTAGCAAGCTATCTCGTTAGCAAGCTGTCTGTTTTGTATCATTTAGCCAGTGTGCTTGGTGTCTCAAAACAGTGCGTTTCGTCATGTTAGTCATCGTTTAAATGCTCACGACGCTGTAAAACACTGCCTAGGTAGGCAGCTCACTAGGTTTCGAGACACAGCCTCTTATCGTGTTCTTGCAGAGGTTTATAGTTCAGTTTAAGGCTGATTTAGTTTTCTTGATCAAAATGATTGAACGCTGTGGAGCTGCTCGTGTTTTATTGTAGTATTTCAATTTTAGAAGCCCTAGAAAGATTGAGTTGTATTGTCTATATTAGTTCTAGATAATATAGTGTGTAGTATTATCTATAGCTGTATTATTAGCTCATTATAATGCAGTTAATCAAGAATGACAGAGCAGGTCATTTATTGCAGTGTTATGTAATCTTAATAATATTGGGGGTTGGAAGGTGTGTGGTTAGTGATGTAAGTGCTTATTCAAGCTTATTCGGGTGGACTTTTAATCAATTTGTTATTGAAAAAGGTAAATATTTGACTAGTGAGATGAAGTTTGGTGGAGACGTGTCCCTCCCGTTGTCTTTTGTGGTTATGAATCGGTGTCGATATGTTTCATGTAAACGTGTCCTCATTGGTAGAGTTGGACTTCAGCAGGGGTATTACTAGCGCGTACAGCTCAAGCTCCTCGTCGTACTCATTGGAGGTAACGGAAAGCCTCGGAGCTGTCACTCAGTGTTGTGGTATTATATTTCTTTCCACACCATATTAGTTTGGTGGGAAGTATATTGGTTCCTCGATGTGTGATTTCGTTCGCCTGCACTTGAATGCACTCCTGCAGTGCAGAGGGGTAAACATGGTGTCTCCTGCATCCACAGGGGTCTGTAGAGCCCATGCAGATAGATGCTGACCCTCAGGAAGACCAGCAGAATGCGCCTGACACCAACTATGTTGTGGAAAACCCGACATTGGTATGTATCATCATGCAGCACATATCATTGCAATCATAAAATGTCTTACTTTTTTTTAATTATTATTAACAAAATATCATGCAGCATCTAAATTATTTTGTTGTTTTGGTCATTTTCTGAATCACAGAAAAGGTTTATTTTGGTAGATATTACATCCAGTAAACAGTACATGGCTGATATCGAAATTGTAATTGTAAAACAGACAGATTTATGGATCATAGCATTATAATTTAAAGTACATGAACTTTTCATCTTGTGATTTGCTGAAGATGCATTTGCCATTAAATTATTAATGTAATTTGTATTTTCCTTAGTGTTGTTTTACTATTCGTATATAGTTAAAGCATTTATTAATATTTTACATTTTGTGCCTTTGTCTTTTTTTATCATTTTCATTTTAAAATATTTCCATTTAGCTTTAATTCATTTTTATTAAAGTTTCAGTAATTTTAGTACTTGTCCTGTAGCTTCCAAGTTAACACATTCACATTTTAGTAGTTGTATTTCATCTAATATTTGTATTTTATTTCAGCTTTATTTTAATTAACAAAGCTATTGTTGAAGTTTTTGTTTAAAAAGTAACATCACTGCTCTAATTCTAAGTTCATTGCCGTCATCTAATTTTATTTGATCAACAACGTAGCGCTGATATCAGATGAGTGATGATCTTCTTTTGACTTGAATGAGCTGAGAACTGACTTTATTTTTGCACAGGATCTAGAGCAGTATGCCTCCAGTTACAGTGGGCTGATGAGGATCGAGAGGCTGCAGTTTATTGCAGACCACTGCCCTCAGCTACGAGTGGAAGCGCTGAAGATGGCCCTGTCCTTTGTCCAAAGAACTTTTAATGTTGATGTCTATGAAGAAATTCATCGCAAACTCACTGAAGCCACAAGGCAATTCAATTTCATTTCTTTTCTACAACCTAACCAAGGTTTCCTCACGGAAATATTACATGCATGACTTTTAATACGTTTGTACTTAAAATATTTTTCAACACAGGGATGTGCAAGGAGTCCCGGATGCAGTACCGGAGGGGGCAGTTGAACCCCCTCCTCTCGACACAGCCTGGGCAGAATCCACCAGGAAAAAAGCCCTGCTCAAACTGGAGAAGCTGGACACCGACCTTAAGAACTACAAGGGAAACTCCATCAAAGAAAGCATAAGGTAAGACTAGACTGAATGTCTGGCGTTGATTGTCTGTGATTCAGTGCCTGTTTTTACTTTTTTTTTTTTTTGTACACCTGTATGTGTTCAGGAGGGGTCATGATGACCTTGGAGATCACTATCTTGACTGTGGTGACCTCAGCAATGCCCTGAAATGCTACTCCCGAGCCAGAGACTACTGCACTAGCGCCAAGCATGTCATCAACATGTGTCTTAATGTAATCAAGGTATGGGTTTGTTGTCTTCGCTGACTTCCCTGCTTAATGATTTTTTTACGATGTGTAAACATACTTTTTTTTTTTTTGTTTGTTTTATCATTTTTGTTTCATTTTTCATGATCATTTTTTGTTTTATGGTTATGAATCTTCTTGGTGCAGATATCTTTAAAATGCAAGCAGTCTCTAACAACTCATCCAAACAACCTTAATATTTTATAGGTTAGCGTTTACCTCCAAAACTGGTCCCATGTACTTAGCTATGTCAGCAAGGCTGAATCCACTCCAGAGATAGCAGAGGTAGGAGCAACCTTTCTTTCTGGTCTATTAAGATGAGACATTTCAGAAGAGAGTGAATCTACAATGATTATTTTTGTGTATCTCTGCAATCTAGCAACGAGGAGAGAGAGATAGTCAAAACCAAGCTGTTCTAACCAAACTGAAATGTGCTGCAGGCAAGTACTTTCTGCATTTCAAGTATGTGAAGTGTATTTGTCTTTGAAATGTCTTTGATGCATGCTATATCATTATTGTAGTGTGTTTTTAAGATGTGTATACATACTCAATGTATTAACAAACACACGGGTTGGTGTGTTTGTGTGTGTGTGTGTGTGTATATGTATATATATATATATATATATATATATATATATATATATATTTTAATGAGTAATTTGTATTATTTATTTTTATAATTATTGTTACATTATTAGTCAATTCCTGAGATTTGGACAGTAAGTCATGCAAAAGTGGTTTTGCCTTTTCTTATCGTCGTCTCTCTCATGACAATAGGATTGGCAGAGCTTGCCTCAAGAAAGTATAAACCGGCTGCCAAGTGCTTCCTGCAAGCCTCCTTCGACCACTGCGACTTCCCCGAGGTCAGTGTCCTTCTCAGCTTTGTTCTAATACCACACCAGACATTTCTGTCGAAGATAAATAAGATGCACTGTGTAACGAGATGCTCTGTTTGCTCTCTAGCTACTCTCCCCCAGTAATGTAGCAGTGTATGGGGGGCTGTGTGCCCTGGCTACATTTGACAGACAGGAACTGCAGCGAAATGTCATCTCAAGCAGGTGAACTTGCTGCACCTTCAAACTAGGCGTTTTAATGAACACAAGAGGTAGATTGTTATTGGTTAAATGTGGATAAAAACTCACTGATTTAATTTTCTGTTTGCCTTTTCGTTTTTAGCTCCTTTAAATTATTTTTAGAGTTGGAACCACAAGTCCGCGATATTATCTTCAAGTTTTACGAGTCAAAGTATGCATCTTGTCTGAAAATGCTGGACGAAATGAAGGTGAGTTTATCGATATGTGCCGAGTTGCAAGTTTTCGATTGAGCAAAGTTTCAGACGCTGTTGTGATGTTTGTTGGGATGTTGGGATTTCTAAGCGTTTTTTGTATTATAGGATAATCTCCTCCTAGACATGTATCTGGCCCCTCATGTAAGAACACTGTACACACAAATCAGGAACAGAGCCCTCATACAGGTATGTAAAGGGATATTTGGTTTTAGTCTATAAACTTTATTTAGTTGCCGAACTAGTTGACCTCTACGTTATCTGATTTGCTTAAAGGAATAGTTCATCCAAAAATGACCACTGGATAAGGATGACCGAATCTTGCTTTTTGGGTGAACTATCCCTTTAAATCAGCAGAATTTGCAACAGCAGCGTTCAACATGTGCTCTTTTTGCAAGCCATATTGACACATGCACATGATCAGTGAACATCAGGTCATCCCTGTTTTTGAGCTCTGCTTTACATAGATATTGATATGGAATGTCGAAAGTGATTTCAGGTTAAAAGTGTAATGTCCATAAGTTTATATTGACTAAATTTGATCATAGTTGCACTTGATTAACTTTGTCTTGTATTTCCCACGGGCAGTACTTCAGCCCCTATGTGTCAGCAGACATGAACAAAATGGCCGTGGCCTTTAATACCACAGTGGCAGCTCTGGAGGACGAACTGACCCAGCTGATCCTGGAGGGCCTGATCAATGCTCGTATTGACTCCCACAGCAAGGCAGGGCTGCACTCTTCTCATTTGTCACCCTGACACTTCTGTTTCTGTTCCCTTGTCTTGTAGCTAAGCTGAAATTCTTTGGCTGATTTATATATCAGTACCTTTCAGCATTGACTGAATTATATTTATAATAAACATTTCTCTTGCTTTGTCTGACTAAAACATGGCATATTGCCTTTTTGCCTAAAACAAGGGACTGTTCTAGAAACAGGCTTTGGTAAAGATTCTGCATTAAAATGCAAAGTTTCACCTGTGCATTGAAAACTGTGTTTGTAGATCTTGTATGCCAGGGACGTGGATCAGAGAAGCACAACTTTTGAGAAGTCTCTACAGATGGGCAAAGAGTTCCAGAGACGAGCGAAAGCCATGATTCTGCGTGCAGCTGTGCTTCGTAATCAGATACACGTCAAGGTAACAGGGTCCCCAGGGTAACGTGTCCTCGCTCTGCTCTGCTCTTCACCTCACCTTCACCTGACCATCTCCTTCCCCTCAGCATGAGTGTCTCAGAGCGCTGCATCTATTAAAGCAGTAACACATCTGAGGATGCATCGGTAACATTGTGATGCTGTGAGATGAAGCTGTTTTCTTCACATTGATGTGACTCATAAAAAAAATACGAGTCACATCAATAGCCAAGTTTCCATCCGGTTCTTATGCTGTTTTGTTATCGACAAAGAGAATTTGCGGGGAAAAAATGGTCAAATTTGTGATCTCCAGCCTGTTTCCATCCAACTGGCCTTTTACTGATAAAATGGTTTGCGTGATGACGTCATCCTTAAAAAAACCAACTGTCGCATAAGTTTTGGAGTATCCCAAAAAAAACCTGCCCTTAAGCTGTTTCCATTCAATTTTACCTTTTGCGCAAATCATATGTAAATATTCTGTTCTTAATCCCTTTGAAAAAAAAAAAAAAACATAGCCCATTATTAAATTATGGAGGCCTACATAAAAATAACAAGTTTAAGTTTCCATGTTTTTGCACTTTGTTATATTTAGATACTCCAGCATCAAGCCATTCATAAGCTGGTGCAGTTGTTGTTTTCCTGATCAAATGTTATTAGACTGTATTGGAAATAGGAATGTTAATTTAGGTTATTTTATTATTAACCGACAAGATTATGCTAAATTACAAGTAAATTAAATTGAATTGATACGTGGCTGGGACCTAATAAAAATTTGTGTCCAGGGATTGATTTTATACACAAAACAAGCAGCATAAACAGAACATAAGGCTCACATCATATCACGCGCAGAGCTTGGAAAAAAGGCTCATATGCCAAACATATTTTTTGTACATAAATAATAAATTAACAAAACGAAAGAAAAAAAACCCCGCAACAAGCAGCAGCCTATATGCTGAATTTCTAGTGACGCACTCTTGAAAGCAACATCCAATTATTTACAGAAGCACGGCCGTTTTTATTGTGAATGTACACAAATAAAAGAAATGAATAATTTATGAAAATTTTTGAATAATTTCGAATTATGTCTTATTTTCGAACGAGTCTAGTAAGCTGTGTCCATTTTTAAGAGGAAAAAAATCAAGTGTTCTTGCCGGCGCCGCATTAAACAACCAACTCTACAATATAATATCCTGCACAAAATTCAGACTAATACATTTTAACTTTTAAAGTAATTAAAGGAAACATTAAATTAAGATATTTATGTTTGAGAGGTAACTCATCCTTTTATCATATATACAATTTTAGATGCAATAATATAAATATGATTCAATGCGCTTTTGAAGGAGGCTAAGGTGGTTTGACACGAGCAACACCAGGAACACAGACGCTGCCAATGGACTAATTCTGTCATGTGACTCTACAGTTATTTGCGTTAAAGCCCTGGTGTTTCCAAACAGCTTTTTGTGACATTTGAAGTATCAATACAGAATTTCTGCGCTAAAGCTAAACGGAAAAATACTGTGTCGACATTTACAAATTGTTATCGATAATGAGCGTTTCCATCAGCTATATCGGTAAAATATTTGAAGCGCTAAATATTTTTTCGCAAAAATGCCTTGGATGGAAACTTGGCTAATGTGATGTAAACGGCTTATAAACAGCTTTTAGGGGCAGTTTCCCGAACAGGGTTTAAGACTAGTCCTAGATTAAAATAAATGTTAAGAGCTGTCTAAACTGGAAAAGGCTTGCACTGAGATATCTTAAAATACATTATTGCCATTGTTTGGTCTTAAAATGCTCACAGATAATGCATTATTGTAAGACATGTTTCTAAAAATTCTTAAATGACCTAAATTTAGCAAAGGTCTAGTCCTGGCTTAATCTAATCCCTATCCGGGAAAGCAGCCTATAAACGTGCCTCGGTTGTATTACTGCACTAATCAGCAAACTGCACAAGAGTTTTGTTGTACTAAGTGAATGTTGAATGAATAATCTGGGTTAATTTTAGGCTAATCTCAATTGACAGCACAAATGTAGGTTACAGTGAGGCACTTGCAATAGGAAAATAAAAAATGTTAATATACTTGCTGTTTTAGCAGTATAAACAAAAGAAGTGAAAAAATGTGTGTACTGGATGTGAAATTACATTTAGGGAGTCAGTAAGAAGAATATATTGTTCTTTTGATCTTTATATTCACCGGAGAATCATGAAATATATATATATATATATATATATATATATATATATATATGATTTCTGAAATTTCACGTGACATTAGTAATAGTAATGATGAAAATGTAGCTTTGACATCAGAAATAAATGATTAAAAATGTATTGTAAATTATATACTGAAATGATACGGTTAATGTTGCCATTAATATGGCATTAAAATATAAATGAATAAAAAGATAGCTATTTAAGTTGTAATTATGTGACGGTGTTACTATATTGTTTTTTTTACTGTGTTTTTGGTCAAATAAATGCAGCTTTGGGTATGAGAGACTTTTTAAAACTTAAAAATTATTAGTTAAAATACAGTTAAATGGTAGTTGTATATACAGTTTTACGGTAGTTGTGAAGAACGCATAGCTTAAACTCTTGTCTTAAAATGACTGTAAATAAAGAACGACTTAATAGCTAAAATAATACATTTGTATTGATGTTGTATTGATTAAAGTCAGTGCTTTTAAAAATAAGCTATGAATTGGCCCTATTTGTTTCCATTGTAAGTGCCTCTCCAGAACCTTGAAACCTATAGTTTTTGTTTTTACATTATGCCACAAATGCTGTTTGAGCTTGCTTAATTTAAATTGAACCTGTAATTTTGTATGAAATCAATCCACTAGCTTATTGCATTTAGGCAATCAACTAGATGCAAGTGTGTGTGGAACAACTGTAAGCTCTCTGAGATCTTGTGAGCTTCTGTTCGCTGAGACAGAGCTGTACGAGAATCCCCCAGTCTTCATCCGTCTTACTTCACCAACACCAGCATGCGTTTCCTCTCAGTCCTTGTTTCCCGCTCTACATGATGCTTCTCACTGATCCCTCTCGTTCCTTTCACAGTCCCCTCCAAGAGAAGGCAGTCAAGGGGAGCTCACACCTGCCAACAGCCAAACACGAATGAGCACCAACATGTGAAGACTCGACCGGATGCCTCTCCTAGGAAAGTACACGGGGCCACTGCCGCATCTTAGGCCCCTGTTTAGAAATCAATTATTTCCCTGCTGAAGAGAGAAAATTCACAATCTAAAGACTTTATTTAAGTTGGGAAGAAGATATCTGTTGTCTGTATTAAAGACAAGCACACCCTGTTGCTCAAATGAAAAAGATAAAAAGAGAAATGCGGCACTTAAGCTGTACTGGCCTGTTGTTCTTTGTAAAGGATGCACTTTCCTCTGTATCTTGTGACAAACCTTGATTACACATTGAGAAACCTCATCACAAAACATGCTTTTAAAATAAACATACATTCAAAAAGATGCTTCAACCCGGAAAGGTTCTTTCTCCATCTGTTTCTGACGCTGCAGTTTAGACTTTCGTCGTCTGTTTAATAACATCCAGTCATTTCTCTGTTGTATTATGTTCTGCTGTTTAAGTGAAACAACATCAGCTGGTCTGTGACTTTTGACAAGGGCAGATTTGATTTGCTTGGTAGGGTCTTGAATAAACGATGACCTAGAAACATTTACAAACTATTCAAGTTTTTGGTCATATTGTTTAAAAAAAACAAGACAATTTTTAACACTTAAAAATTTATTTGAGAGAAAATGTTTGAACAATCCTAAGCCCGATGAACTGATGAGAACAAAAGAAAACATCCATACAGAATAGCACACATTTACACTGAGGGATTCGTTCAAGGGTTTTTCTGAGTAACTGTCTCACGTCTTTAGAATAAGGCACCGAGTTGAGTTCTGATGCTTTAATGTAATGTGTGGAAAAATAAATCACGTTGGCCTGTGGTAAAAAGAAAATGTGATTATGTTGAATTAAAGTTGTATTAGAACTCCATACTTTACACTAAAAGATTGAAGATAAAGGCAGTACAGTTTTAGCAATTATAGGGCAAGGCATCTGTATCTGAAAATGTTTAAAAGACTATTTACTGGGGCAGGAATCTTTGTAGTGTAACTCTCCTTATTTCTAAAATAAATGTCAGTTTGTGTGTGTGAAACAATTGCATGATCATAGAAGTGAATTTATATACAAAAAATTAAAAATGCATTAAAAAGTCAAAGATGCAACATTCAAATACGCCCAATCTTTCACTTCGGAAGACAATAAATATAGCAAAAATACAGTTTGAATTAGGGCTGGGTGATATATATCGTACAATATATTCTGCGCATCTCATCAGTAAAGCCGGTTCTTTGATTAGCGGTAAATCTCCGTCAGCTGTTTTCTAAAGGAACTTTATCTACGGCTCTGTTCATAAACTGGCGCTGCATTTAAAAACAGCCGACGAAGATTTCTCGCTAATCAAAGAACCGGCTTCACTCATGAGATGCGCTTAATATATCGTTCGATACATATTGCCCAGCCCTAGTTAGAATAACGTTAGCGAGAAGATGTCCACCAGTGTCTTGGTGTATTTCTACAGAACGTCCCGAGATAAAAGTCCAGCTCCTCTATCTTGGGTGAGCAGGGAGCAGTAAAGGATTGTGCATTCAGAGCGGCTGCTTCATATACCACGTTACCAGTTATTATCAAAATATACTACTCTAATAAACTCTTCAAATGTTAAGACTATGGAAACATTCACCTGACAGCAGTCCAGAAAGTGGTACTTCAGTACAGAAAAGAATGACTCTACAAATGATCTAGTGTAAGTAACAGTAGCACTGCTCTTTCCACGTCCAGTTCTTTGCATGTTTAGTTCATTTGGTGACATATGGATCCAAATCACACATCAACAGAGAAAAACCAGGTTTGGCCACAAATGCAGTCTTGTGCTTCCAATTCAGTGCAGCAGCGTTAAGTGGTAAAGCAGTTCAATGTGTTTTCTGAAGTCACTGTTCTGCTTTACAATGGATCATGGGCTGCACTGGAAACTGTCTGACTGCTGGGATTTCCATTGGTCAGCCCGCCACCCAGATCAGAGTTAGACAGTTTTAATGCCTTGGTTCTGAATCTCAGTCCATGGCCTGTAACCCAACAATGAACAACAGTTAATCTTATAGAAGTGGTAGGACATTACAAGTTACATTCAGATACATGCTGGTACGGAGATTATATCATATCAGAACAATAGTGTTTTATAACATATTTAATACATAATATTTACACAATAAAAACATTTCAGCAAGTAAAATTCTAAGGGCCCATTCCTTGCAGTATTAAATACAACATCTCCAACTTGTTGACTTGTGACGCTACTGTGAGTATTACTGATCGAGTCACTGTGCGGTTCATACCGCTTGAAATACTAACCAGGACAATCAGCCACTTCCTTAAAAGCCTTCCTCTTGCAGCAGCCACGACACAAGCTGAACACACATTTATTTCCCTGTTGAGGGTGTCAAGTACAATTCGTTTAACTTGTGTACATCTGTGAACTTAAGATTTTTAAAAAGCACACAAAATGGTACTGTAAACACTTCTAACATAATATTAAAGAAATCGGATAAAAGAAAACGAAAAGAATGAAAAGTCTTACTTTTGGGTTTCCACATTGCTCACACTTGATGTATTTTGCTGCAGAACAGAAGCATGCAAAGGCAATGTTATTTTACCTGAATCTAATGTGTTAGCCAATATCCTAATGATAATACACTGCCATTTAAAAGTTTCTATGTCTCATAGAAAATACATTTTTATTTGATCAAAAGTGACAGTTAAAGACATTTATAGTGTTACAAATGATTTCTCTTTTAATTTTGGTATCCAGACAACAACAACAACAAAAAAGGATAATATCAAATGTTTCTTAAAATGAAATCAGCATATTAACATATGATTTTGAAAGGTCATGTGACTGAATAAAACAAAAAAATAAATCCTTACTGACCCCATGTTTCTGAATGGAAGTGCTTGTCTGATACATTTTTTTTAAATATTCTTTTCATTTCATTTTTTTTGTAACTTCATATTCTTCAGTATTTTTTCCTATTTTATTATTCAAAGGTCAGTGGGCTCTGGGAAATGATTTGTCCTCACGTTTCAGCTCTGGGGAGAAGTTCTTGTGGGGATTACGGGCTTTCTTCTTCTGCTTGTTCTTGGACAGCGAGTCGTTGGGTCCATCGCTGTCCTCCAGCGCCCTCTTTACACTCACAGCTTTGGTTTCTGATGCTTTTTGCCCATTTTCAGTGTTTGGATCCTTGGGCCTGAAAAAAAAAAAAAATCATGTTCCAGTGTTATAATCAAACTAGTTTAAACTAGTATCACGGACAGATACTATTCCTTTGAACCTTGGCTTTGGCTAATTCAGCAAGTGTCAAAGATTACGACTGATGCTATACTGTTTTGCTGAGACCACAGAAATACTACAATTGTGATGTTTCTTCATGTTCACACAAGACCCGATCAGAAAACATGTCCTCACGGCGGTCTGACGTAGGGTTGACAGATCCAGTGAGGGAAAGGAAGTCCAGTTTGAGTCCATTCGGATTCCTCTTTAGCCATCTCCTCCTGTAACAGTAAAATGAAACTCTGTCATAAGCTTAATAAATCTTTCCGTCTGAATAAAGTTAAAGATTGATACATTTGTAATCAAAGACCCTTTACCTGACACCGTTGTTTCAGCTGTCTGTTGACCTCTGCAATCCCAGCTACATTTTTCGCTTTGGCCAGCTCCTCCCTCAGGTCTTGATGTATCTGTAAGCTGTAATAAAAACACACACTTCTTATATTATGTTTGGGGTCAGCAAGATTTTTTTAGTATTTTCCACTGTACACATCTGACAGGAAAAAAAAAAGTGAAAAAAAAAATGTCTTATGTGAAAACTGTGATACATTTTTTTCTTCTTGATTAATATGAAGTTCAGAAAAACTGCATCATGTAACTTAACTATGTTTATTATCACTTTTAACCAATTGTCTGTGTCCTTGCTATATACAAGTATTAATTTCCTAAAATCTTACTAACTCCAAACCTTTGAATGAAAACATTCAATTCATTAAGTGAGTAATATCTCAATCAACAGCGAACATATCAGTGTCAAGCATTAAAACGCGAAGGAACTTACGTGTGGTGCCAGAGTTTGAAGATGTGCGCTCGGACGAAAGACAGACTGCAGGGTGGGTGTTTCTCCACAACCTCCAGATACTCCTCAGCCATCTCCCACACAGGTGGACTACAGCCTTCAAACAGAGCAGGATTGTGGAGATTCCCTTCTGTGAATGTAACGAGTTCAGTTTTTTTATATCAGAGTGCGGGTCTTTCAGTACTTGTCCTTGTATGTGTTACCTGCACTCATGACACCTTGTACTCCAGTCTCCTCCATGCAGAGCTGAACATCACTCAGGTGCTGGATGTTTCCATTGGCGAAAACAGGAATGTTTACAGCCTCCCTGCACAAACACCATAAAGGTACACCGTCAGGACAAAACACTAAGACCAGTCACCACCAGAAGCAAGTGTTGCATCTCTTACCGTACAGCTTTGATGTGCTTCCAACTTGCAATGCCAGTCAAAGCCCCCTTTTGATCTTTAGTTCTCCCATGAACTGTGAGGAGCTGTAAAAAAAATGTTAAAGATACTAAACCATCCACAGCTTGTTCAAGAATATATGAATGGCATTAGATTGAGATTTGAGGTAATGTATTTTTATAAAGCATTTGCAGATCAATTCAAGGTTGGAGAGAAGTAAGCCTCATTCCCTCACAAGGGCTCCTGAGAAAGGTGCTCCACGTGCACTTTAAATAAAAGCATCTGCGATATCATAAGCAAAGGGAAACGCTTTACCTGGCATCCGGCCTTTTCCAGCATTCTGGCATATTTCACGGTTTTCTCAATCTCTGGGAAGACCCGGATCTTGCAGGTAATGGGCACAGAGAGTTTTTCATCGGCCAGTTTGACTGTAAACCATAGCACCGGAATAAGACGCATTTTCTACACGCTTCACATCTGCACTGAGCTATTAAAACAAGACAACTTACTCATTTTCTCAAGAAGTTCCCACTCATCTTGAAGAAACACACCATAATGGCCTATAGGAGAATGTATATAAAGAGTCAAAGAGAACAAATGAAGCAAATACCAAATCAAATATAATAAGAAAGCAAATATAATTAGGGAAAAAGTTCTCTATTTTTGATCACTAATTCTATGCATAATATACTACAAAATTACTAAAATATACAAAAAAATATGAACATACTAAAAGTAATGTAAGTGTACTCAAATGTGCTATTTTAGGACACCATGAATATGAGCTAGAAGGCACTTTAACATCTCTTGTTTTAAATAATGTAAGAATTTGGGAGTATTTAAGGTTAGAGTGAATACAATCTATATGTAAAAGGTCTTCGGATGTATAAGTACCGTAGAAATATATGTATTTATATATATATACACACACACATATATATATATATATATATATATATATAGATAGATATATATATATATGTTTATATGATTATGTGTATATTATATGAATGTGTATACGGGTATATACATACATCTAAATGTTATATGTAGTTAGTTTAATAGCTGGCAGAGCACTTTATGTACAATATTTGTACATAATATATTGAAACCCTGGTGTCTACACTTACATTTATAGTATGCAATGTAACGTTCTCAGTTTTTTAAAGCAAAAAAAAAAATAAAACATTTTTAAAAAAGGAATAAGATGAAAAAAAAAAAAAAGTTAAATAAAAATAATGTGTTTAGTTACCACTTGTAGTATGCTTGAACCTATCTTTCACACACTAGTACACTCGAGTGTACCACAAGTGGTAACAAAACACATTTAAATACAGAAATTACAGAGACAGTAAACTATTCTGAGAAGTTCTAAGAAATAATGTTTAGTATCTTAAGTACAAATTGAATTTTACCATTTAAAATAATTGCAATATATATTTTCCCCCTAATTGGTCCAGTCTGGTAATATATTTGTTGGAATAGTAATGCTTTTTATGTAGGATGCTTCAATGAACAGAAACAAAACAGAAATCTTTGGCAACATTGTCATTAGTGTTTTTAAAAAGAAATCTCAGGTACAGCATAAAGCAGGTTTTTGGTACCTCTTTTTGCAATCATCTGAGGGCAACCCAAATTCA
>JAUMHI010000035.1:5678371-5707940 GCA_032359435.1 Enteromius unitaeniatus
CTAATGTTTATCAGTACATTACAGAAAATAATGAACTTTATCACAATATGCTAATTTTTTGAGAAGGACCTGTATTTGGGCAAGACCTAACCTAATCTGAACATGACACAGAAAGATAGTGTTGTTCTGTGAGGGTGGTTTCAAGATTAACATGTTAATTTTTCCCATCAGGATAACTTGTCTTTTTCTTTTCCCATGTCTTGTCATGTGTAAGGCTTAAATGTGTTTTGTGCCAACTCCAATTCTATTTTGATAGCCGTCTAGCTCTTTTTGAATGTAAGGATGGAGGAGAACAACCCTTTACAATTGTCAGATTTTTTTAAATTTTTTTATAAATTGTTTTGTGTACAGATCCTTGCTATTGTTCTTGCAAATGAAACGGACATTCTTGTGTTCTCTTAGGTGAGAATGTCTACCAGGTAAATTTTCACTGATTCATGTCATGATCATTATGAATATAAGAGGTGGTCAGTTTACCTATGCATTGCAAAGCTCAGAATCAAGCTTTTAGGTTGACACCTATTTGGTCAGCTTCCATTTAAAAAAAAAAAAAAAAAGAGAACATGAAAGTATTAATTTTGATCCCAAAAAGCTTTTGGTTTACCATAATCTTTATACAAGTCACATAAGGCAGAAGTAGAGCTACAGGGCTTGCATGCGAACATAAACCATGAGAGAAAGTAGACTTTTCTTATGACTGTACATTCGCAAAATGAGCACAGTCTGTTCTCACACAGATATGTATCAAGGATGTTCTTCCAAGTATCAAACAGAGCATTTGGAAATGATTGTTTTTGATGGTATGTCTTTTTGTAGCTTTCTGGCTGTGATAGCCGTTGTTTCTTTATGCATTTTATTGATCCACCATGTATATTTTGATCCTCTGTAATGTGTAGCTTCAGTAAGCTGATTGTGTCGGACAGCTCATGCATTAGCAGCTTTGGCCAGTTCATTTTATTTTCAGAAGGGTTGAAGAGCACTATAGTATTGACAGTTATTGATTGTTATACCACTCTTCAAGCGGCAGGACTGTGGGAAATCCACTACAGCTGCGATTGAACGGAGTCACAATCACCAGAGCCGTACCGTATGGACCCCATCGCAGCAGTTGGCCTGTTTAGCTTGCTCGCCGTTTTCCACGAGCCATGACAGGTGATGGCTTTGTAGAGCGTGTCCTGTGAAGCTGGTACATCTTGTGTCTCTTAAAGTGTCTTTTCAAAGTGGAAATAGATCATGGTAATTCAGGAAGCGCAGTGGCTGGAAATATATACATGATATGCGTATGGATGAGTTTCAACAGGAGAGTACCGGATCCAGCTCCACTGCGGCATGGTCCTTGTACAGCGCTTGTTTAACATTAAAATAAACAGCTTGCACATCCAACATTCAGATCATATTTAATAAACTAGTTCTAGAGAAACCTCCTGGCAGGCACCAACAGGTTCTGATATGTGCTCTATTTGTACTGTTTTTTTCACACTTGAGAAGTTGTTAGCTGTAGTCTGCATGTACTCAGGTTTCTTGTTGTATCCTTTGATGTGTTGGCTATAAATGAATTTCACACCAAAATGAGTTAACCGTTAACTGCTGTGACCCTGCAGTTCTTACCATTCTGATGAATTAGTGTATGATTCATGTTACTGGAGGTCTTCGTAATTAAACATTACACGTCATATTCACTCTGTCAATTGTGGAGGAGCATTTAACTGTGAGATTTTAGCTTTAAGCCCTTTTAGCTTAAGCTAATGCTAATTTATGTCCACCATAATGGCTTCAATCAAACAAACTTTTCACTCATGACTCCTTCCCTAACTCAAAAATCACAAACTCTGCTCTTGCGTGTCTGTAAAAGTGAAGGCAAAAGTAGGCTTTTACTTTTTAAAAGTAAGGTTACTTAAAAAAATATTTTTTTGTAGCCTAAAAGTCCTGTCACAGTCATGCAGACATAAAATGTCAAACACAGAATATTAGTCGTTGACTGCTTTTCCATTATTTATTTCTGTGTAAACATGCATTAGTTGTATCTTGTGTAAGTGCCATTCAAAAAATGCTATTCTTAAGTTAAAAAGTTCAGCTTGTGTCTCTGAATTGTGAAATCCAGATGTTTCATCTTGCCACGAATATATCCACATGACGTTAAATTATAAATACATAAATAAGACCACCTGCACCTCGACATTAGTAGTTAGTAGGTTTTAAGGGTCACTTTAAGGATTGGGTTCTGGTAACCTGTCAGTGGAAAAAGGGGCGTATGACTTTTTTTTTGGTCTCCTGTCTGGAGGCTGGAAGAGCAGTACTGGCTTCAGGAAGTACATCAGTTTCTAAACTCTGATTAAAGGCCTGTTTACACCAAGGACAATGATGAGTCTAATGATTAAGATATCGCCTAGTCCACAGCACAACTATGACAGGCCCAGACAAACTATATAATTGTAATTACTTTCAGAACAATATTTTTCTAGCTGATAAAACTATACAAATCAGAATCCATCCTGCTCTAACAAGCTTGAGAATTTGAAGCAGCAGATGAAGCATATGCTTAGAATAAATGGACAAAATCGTTTGCTGTTGTTAAAGCTGTCTTTATAATTATCGCTCTTTTTGTAATTTGGCTTAAGAGTTAATTTTTTTATTTAGATCAGCCCATTCATCCTGTCTATTTTTTCACATCCCTCGGGCATAACACATACGCATAGCCTAGTCCTTGGGAATGCCACAATCTTGTCGTTCCCCTCCTCTGTTTCACTGGGTGTCTGTTACAGAAGATGACTCTGGAAGATTTTCAGCATCCTCTGCTCAGGATGTGGAGTTGAGGCAGATGGTGGGCCGGAAAGGAGGTGGTATAGCAGTATGTGTAGATAATTGTGCCCACTCCCTCATGCTCATGAGTCAACCTTAGATATGTGGAATGTGTATTATTTTTTATTTTTTTCTTTATCACAGTGGGCCTGCATATTCATTATATTTTTTGGTTATATTTAATTGTGCCCCAATGACTCATAATGCACTGGAAGCTAAAGCATATTTAGACACTGCAAAGCCTCTCTAGTTGAGTGGATTTATTATTCTCATGCTCATGTGCGTGTATTATACGTCACAGGTACATGAGCAGATATTTTTTGCGGTAGGCTCCCTACTTCAGAGATATCAAGTAATTTGGTCATTTCTCCTTCCACAATCCGTTTTTCGCTTTTCACTTTGCTTAAATATAGTTTTATTGACTTCTGTCTCCACTTTTTTTCTGATTTTCCAGGCACAGACATCTCCGTGGGGGAAGAAGTAGCCATCAAGCTAGAATGCGTGAAAACGAAGCACCCACAGCTGCATATCGAGAGCAAGATCTACAAGATGATGCAAGGAGGCGGTATGTGTTTCCACACTCAGTCAATAGCTCCTCGTGGTCTTCATCCGGCTTCTCCATTAACACAGAACTATGAGTCACATGTACACGCACCTCACACTGCTGCCACATACATTACTGTATTTAACAGTTAGTTGTTGTTTTTTTTGTGACATTTAAACTGGGGAAAAAAAGCTAATAAATAAATTAAATCTATATAAATCCAAAACACAACAAAAGAGAATCTTTAAATATTGCTTGGTATTGAATGGCTGTTTGATAGAGTACTATTTGAATCGTATTATGAAATGTGGAAACAGAGCTTAACATTAAGGAAATATAAAAATGCATACTACCATTCAAAGTAATTGGGGTTGGTATTTTGTTAAATGCAGCCAAGGTGAGCATAAATAGCTTCTTTCTAATATATTTATTTAATCAAAGATACACTTAAATCCGTAATTTAAACTTTTTAATTGAAAATGGCTTCAAATTTTAACCTGCCCTGGCCGTCAGATTTAATTTTCAGCAGCCATTACTCCTGTCTTCAGTGTCACACATCCTTTATTATAATATACAGATTTGGTGCTCATTTTATTGCCCTTTGTTAGCTTTAAAAACAAGTATGCTGCTTAAAAATTTGTGGAAACCGTTGTACTGTTTTTTTTTGTTTGTTTTTTTTGTTTTTCCAGAATGAAAAGTTTAGAACAACTGCATTCATTTAAATGAATCTTTTGCTGAATGAAAGTTTTTTTGTTTTTGTTTTGTCTTTAAAAAAAAATATCTTACCAATTCTAAACCTTTGTGTCATTCTGTGCTGGGGCCAGTGGAAATTTATAACAGGAACTACAGGATGTCTTTCCTGTTGATCCCTGGTTAGTAATATTAGCCTCTAAAAGCCTTTATAAATGATGACCATTTTATGTTGGCTTAATGTTGTTCTTTTGATGAGCTCCTGAGTAATTAGTTTGAGTAAGAGGGTTCTCGGGAGATAAGGTGTAGTTTGCAGGATCTCCATTTCTTAGATGGTGTTACAGAATACTGTAGCAACAGTGGGTGGCAAACCAATCGTGACCAGTTCCCCTCGCTTCATCAGTCAGTGAGTCAACACATCCTTCTCCAATGAGAGTGGCATTATCGGATCTCAAACTACTCGCAGCATTCTGTCACCACCACGAATCATCTTCTCATTGGTTATATTGTAGATGTGTAGGAAGTAGGCAGTTTGTATCCTCAGCATCGTCCTGTAAGTCACAATAGAATTAAATAGCTTTTATTGTCAAACAACAATTTTATTATTATTTATATATATATATATATATATATATTTTTTTTTTTTAAACAGGATCAGGTGTTTGTTGAAATTTTGGTTCTGTTGTAATGTATGGTGATGGATTATGAATATACATGAGGTGCCTGGAGGATGCATCCCCCTGACTAGCCCCAGCTGCATTCGTCCCTGATTGCTTTTATTCTATATAGATGTATGACAATCCTGTCGGGGGTGTTTTATGGTGCCCGCAGCAAAAGTGTGTCGTCTATAGCATTCGCTTTTGAACATGCTCTGGTCTGTCTGTTCGCTCCCAGCATGACTGAGCATGCGTGACGTTAGCTCCGCGACGGACAAATGTTACGATGGCATCTATGTCACGACAGACCAACATCTCAGCTCCCATTCGCTTGTGCTCTCTGTGATCACATGGACCCCGGGCCAGATGGTGCATGCGGAGGGGAGTGGGTTTGGGGGCAGGGGCCAGCCCTGTGCATTCCATCTCCTAACTGGGTCTCATGCACCTCTCGCAGCCTTATTTAGCACAGCATGAACAAGCATACGCACAGATCACCTTATATCGAGAAAGGTACGAGTACCTGCATACATGCGTGCATGCATGTTGTAGGTATAAAGGGAACCTTTTATGCCATTTCTTTTCGCATGTTGTTATTTGTGATTATTTTAGCAGCAGAGTTGCAGTCTTTTTCGCGTCCATACATGGAGAAGCACAAGGCTCTGCATTTTCCAATTTTAATTCTTATTAATATAGACCATGTCAGAGCTGTCCTGATGTGAGAATGGAAAGGCATGCTTGTACAGCTCAGACCAGGAGATATATTTAACCTCCTGAGTTTGCGCAGGAATAGCTGACCTGGAGGAGGATTTCTGGAAAGTGCTGAATGGCAAAAGCTGTGTGTTGTTGAAGGCATCGGCCAGGCTCAGGGTGCACGTGGCCTTAGACACAAAAGCAGCTGCCTAGAGATCTCTGACCTACCAGAACTCTGCTGAACCCTCTGTTGCTTCCTTTCCTTGATAATCCTGGAAAAATTAAAAATGAAGGCTTGAGTATGGATATCTGTTTATCTTAAAAAGGGGCATTCAAGAAACCTTTTTGAAAACCGTGATTATACTTTAAAATATATGCCAATTTACAGTAGGGGGATAAAGTAGCTATAGATACCAGGAGTTTACTGTTAAATAAAAAACCCAAAACAGTATATTGGTGTCTGTGTATTTTACTTGCAAAAATGTAATTTTTAAATAATTTTAAGTTTAAGATATTTGAAGTGCTGAAAACCTCTGTGTGGTGTAGATGGTGCCGCCATGAAGGGTGGAGAAAAATGAAAAGCCACATATTTAATCAGTTAATTGTAGGTAACCTAGCCATTAATAGGATTAATAGGTTTTACTGTAAAAAAATTTTTTTGTAAAGTTACATAACAATTAGTATTACCATATCATTTAGCACTACTAACAATATGTATTTTTTTCCGCTTGCGTAATTACTGAAATTTTAACCGTATTTAATGGAACTTAGTTTAGTTATTATGTGCAGATTGCCAATATAAATGAGCGTTTTATTTAAGCTGGTAACTAAAATCGTATCACATAAAAACTAAGGAGCATTTAACTTGAGGATTATGTGTATTTAACATCCCTTGTATCAGTAAAAATTCAAATTACATTATAGTGTTGTGACGGCTGCCTTTCCTGGTTCAAGTGTGGCTGAATAAGAAGAGGGGGGGCAGGACAATGCCCTTGAAGTGATCTAATTGGGGATCAGCTGTCTTTCCCTGACAGCCTATATCTTTTCGTGCATCACTTCAAGGTCATCCTAGAGATGGTATATGCTTTATGGCTGATGAGTTAAGAGTTCTTTCTGAGGGTGACCAACCAGGACTGTCAGTTTACTTAAGCTGAAGCTTCGCTTGTGTTTTATCACATCACTGCCCCACTGAAACAAACGACCTCCCAACCCCCAACCTATTATGTTGTAGGTCACCTTCAGTCTCTGTTAGTCCTTCAAAGATACAAATGCTTATTAGTCAAACTTTCCCCACTATTCTCTAATTTAAACTTTCAAGGTCCCTTGGGTTTGGCAGAAAAATTCTTCATTCAATGAATTCCCTTGTACAAGAAAAAAGACCTAATTGGTACTAAAGGTAATTGTTTCTTTTACAGTTGGTATCCCAACAATCAAATGGTGTGGAGCAGAGGGAGATTACAATGTGATGGTGATGGAGCTGCTGGGACCCAGTTTGGAGGATCTCTTCAACTTCTGTTCTCGCAAGTTCAGCCTAAAGACTGTTCTTCTGCTGGCTGACCAGATGGTAAGGCTTGTAGAGATGATCACTGTAACCTTTGTGCTCTCCACACTATCCGTCTCTTGTTATAGGACACCCAAAATGGGATAATGTTGTGTCCTGCTGACATGACAAGCGTTACTGTCATCCTTTCATTTGTTTTACTTGGACATCCAGTGTCCTTTTTCACTTTGTGTTTGACTGAGTATTAAGTGCCATGAGATATTGTGAAAGGAGGCATAATGTGAAAGGACTGCTTGTTCAGCGGTTGTCATGCCCTCATTGCTTTATTTGAATTGGTGTGTTAGGTTTGCATGCAATCTCTCATTCAGTGATTCGACCTGCTGAACCGGTCTTCTTTTTTTTGTCCTCAGATCAGCCGTATTGAGTACATACACTCCAAGAACTTCATCCATAGAGACGTCAAGCCCGACAACTTCCTAATGGGCCTGGGGAAGAAGGGCAACCTTGTTTACATCATTGACTTTGGCCTGGCCAAGAAGTACAGAGATGCTCGCACCCACCAGCACATCCCTTATCGCGAGAACAAAAACTTGACTGGCACTGCTCGCTACGCTTCCATCAACACCCACTTGGGAATAGGTACCCTGACGTGTCTTTTGAATAAACTCATTATGTTATCATTCTGAAACATTCAGGGCTTTCAGACCTGAGCTGTCATCACCCTAACGTTTACGATTCAGCCACTTCACCTGTTATAGTCTGGCCATAGAAATGACATAGTGTTTATCGTCGCTGTTTTCTGTTACAGAGCAATCCAGGCGAGATGACTTGGAGTCTCTTGGCTATGTCCTCATGTACTTCAACCTGGGCTCTCTGCCATGGCAGGGTCTGAAGGCTGCCACAAAGAGACAGAAATATGAGCGAATCAGCGAGAAGAAAATGTCCACTCCTATTGAAGTCCTGTGCAAAGGATACCCATGTAAGCTTCTGCTTATACATATAAGGCATTTTTAAGCAATTAGTAGACTTAAGCTGCATTATATCACGGCCATGACCGTAAGCTGCTTGCTAGTTTGAGGCAGGTGATAGTGAATCTACGTATGTATACAGTGCCCTCCACTAATATTGGCACCCTTGGCGTAAAATCTGCATAAACCTGCGTTATTTATCATTTTGATCTTTCGTTCAAGAAATTGTTTAACCTATCATTGAATTAAATTGAAATGGGGAGAAAAAGTCATTGTGAAATAAATGTTTTTCTCCAATATTTGTCGGCCACAGTTATTGGCACCACTAGAATTTTTTTTATGAGTAAAATAGATTTTTTTACTTCTATTATTTCAATATTATTGTTTAGTGTTTTTGATCAAATAAAATTGAGCCTTAGTGAGCATATAAAACTTCTTTTAAAACCATCCAAAAAATCTTACCAACCATACATTTTTGAACGGTTGTGGTGATGAATTCAAATTCGACCAAAGTGACTAAAACATAGACATAATTGTATTGCATTTGCCTTTTGTTTGTTTACAGCTGAGTTTGCCACATACCTCAACTTTTGCCGCTCTCTTCGCTTTGATGACAAGCCCGACTACTCTTACCTGAGACAACTCTTCAGGAACCTTTTCCACAGACAAGGCTTTTCATACGACTACGTCTTTGACTGGAATATGCTCAAATTTGTGAGTAACACAAGGGTCTTTGTCTTTGCATGGATGCTGGATTTCTTAAATTGTTGTTGGTTTTTATTGTGGTCAATTACATAACATAGACATAACGCTTTGTTTCTAATTTGTTGTGCTGTCCAGGGTGCGAACAGAGCAGCAGAAGATCCTGAGAGGGAGCGGAGGGATCGAGAGGAAAGATTGCGACATGGCCGAAATCCTGCTGCCCGTGGCGTGATGCCTTCCAGCTCAGGTAGACCCAGAGGAACGCAAGATGTAGCACCTCCCACGCCCCTCACGCCAACCTCACACACAGGTAAGACATCCACTGCTGCCTGTCAGTGCTTGTTATTTTTAACTCAAGTAAACATCTGGGGCCAGTTGCATAAACTTAGCCTTCATGTTAAGACGGTGTCTTAAGAGCTAGTATGACCAACTAGCACTTAGCCAAGAGTAATCACTTTTATTTTTTGGATTAAACTGATCCAAACTACATTTTTATGTAACTGAATTAAAAACAAACTGACCAGTCTTATAGAAAAATTCAGCTGACTAACTTTTAAGACTAGTCTTAACCTTTTCTGCAACCGGCCCCTGAAGATTTTGTATATATTTGTATATAAAGATTATTTTGATTTGCAAGATACACAGTTTTTTCTTTCCCTCCACTGCTTCAGATCAAGACCGATTTGTAAACATCAGCTACTTTCTTTCCTGCCATTTGTTGTCGCCTTAGCTGAGAGGAAGTGGTTAAAGGGTTGCAAGCTACTATGCTCAGCAGGATGTTTGCTAGACATGATTTAAATTTACTAGCATTTGCTTTATCGAAGGGTGGAGGTTCACACACAGATATTTCTACAAGAAAGACACATAAACAGTGACCCTGCGCTGGTCTTGAAATGTATGGCCAATGCCTAGCAAAGCACAAAGCTCATAAACCACCATATGTCGCCTCTTCCTGAGTAAACGTCAGGTTTTTTTATTTATTTAATTCAAATAACATGTATTCTCAGTGGGGCCCAAGTTTAATGCAGTTTTTCCAGTTTGGTCTAATTACTTTGTGGTTTAGACGTTAGACAGGGATTTTTGTTCAGGTGGACACGACCCAATGTGTCTGTATCTTTTTTAGTTTTCCATGCTCTAGATGACACGTGTCTTCCTTCCTTTGTCTTTGCCAGGAATGGAGCGAGAGAGGAAGGTCAGTATGAGATTGCACCGCGGAGCCCCTGTCAACATTTCCTCCTCTGATCTAACCGGTCGACAGGACACCTCACGCATGTCCACATCACAGGTACCAACGCTATGAGATGAAGTACTCTGCATTTTTGCCCACTTTTGCTTGTGTTTGGCAGCATTTTTAGTCTCTGGCCCCAGCTCCACTGCTTTTAAATCAGCCTTTCTTTATTTCCAGTCAAGTCTGACCACAAAAGAGATCACTTTGGTTAGAAAACCTTTAAAAACAAACTCCTCCACAGTTGTTTTCCAGCAGAGAGACAAAGGAAATGATGATAGAGAATGATGGCCCTGAAAGAGTGCTCGGATGGAGCTTGTGTCTGCTCTGGCTTGGCATGATTTGGAGCCGATGTCGTGGTCTACAAGGCTTTTAGCATGCCACTATAAAAACACTTTGCTCTGAGAGGTGTTTTTGGGCTACATAGGCGGTATCTTAAATTTTGTGTGCGTTAGTGAAGTTGACAGTATGTGAAAAAAGTTTTTTACCACGGTAATAGATAAAAAAAAAAAAGGAAATAGAAATGTTTCCTTTAGAATAGATTAAAAAAATATATATAATTATTGGTCTAGTTTTTAAAAATCTATTTATATGTCTCTTTTAAGAATAGTACAAATCATTCACTCTATTGCCCGCAGCCAGCTAATTATTGCGTAAATTTGCAAACAACTTTGTTCTAACACCACAGAACACCAAAATGTGACATTTGCAAAGCATTGCATAACTTATGAATGTAAGGATAGGTGAAATGCAAGCGCTGGCCTTGGGCCATTGGGCCATCCTTTATTGTTGAGCCCTGCATTGTGTAACCACTGCCACATATTTTCAATTTTATTTGCGCAGAGTTCTTTTCAGAACTTGTCGCACATTCTTGAAATGCTGCCCAGAGTCATAATTCTGTCTAGAGAGTCTCTGGTGATTTTGAATATTTGCTGTTAACACTTCTGTTCAGATCCGCATTTTTTTTGAGGTGTTTACCACATTATTATTGTTGTGTTCTTTTTTTTTTTTTTTTTTCTTTTTTTTTCCCACCACAAATGAATATGTTTCCCCCTCCAACAACCCACCCACCCACTTCAGAATAGCATTCCCTATGATCACCACGGCAAGTAGATGCTCGCCATGTTCTGGTATGAGAGACAGCATTGGGTGAGTGACAGTTGGGTGTCTTTTTTTTATTATTATTAATATTATTATTATTCCTGGACTTCCTCTACTTCCCTTCATTGAGTAATAGAGTCCCTGTCGCACGTCACTGCTGTACGGCTGTTACGCAGCACATCACTCACCACACAGAATGAAGAGACACTCCACTACTTAATTCCTAGCTGTAATTCAGATAAAGCAGTCAGATGTTAAGCAAAGGCTCTTGAGGTGTTCAGTTGAAAAGCAGTATGGCGTTATTCAAACAGTGCACCACATGCAGGCTCCAGATGTAATACCCCATTCATTTTCTCCATAAAGAGAAACAAATCTACCATCAGCTCTGCGATCCTCTTGTGAATATATTACTAAAAGAATGTTATGCAAACATTAGCACCAAGCAGTCTGTTATGAGCTAGTTTCTGTACAAAAGCAGGTTCTTCAGTTGAAAATCAGGCATCATCTTCATCGAATTCCATTTAGTCAGAATGGTTTCTAAATATATTGCTTTCAACTTACGTTTTTTTAATAGTATTATATCATATTATTTTCTTTTTTTTGTAGTCTTTTCTGAAAATGTAGTTCACTCATAACTAATGAAAGGGAAAGTTCACCAAACAAAATTAATTACTCACCCTCTTGTCATTCCAAACTCATCTTCCTTCATCTTCAGAAGACAAATGAAAGTGAATCTGAGAGCTTTCTGACCATCCATTGACAGCAACAAAACTACCACATACTCTTCCAAACACAACTGACTCAGAAGAGATGAAATTGATGATCTTAACAGTGACTTTTTACTAGTCTTTTTTAATATCTTTACCATTTTTCCGGACCTTTAACATGGTTGTTGCGTTGCCCTTTATGCAGCGTCAAAAAGCTCTTTGATTTCATCAAAAATATCTTATTTACACTTTGATTTGAACGAAGAAACAGTGTATCCTTGTGGCGCGGCAGACATAGAATAGCGTGGGTTCAGTGAACATTCTCCAAAATTACACCAAGAGACACCAAGAAGACCAATTATTAGTAATAGTCAGGTTTTTTATTAGCGTACAAAAAGTATTCTTGTTGCTTCATAACATTTGGATTGAACCGCTGATGACAGATGGACTATTCTGACGATGTGTCAAACTTTTCTGGACCTTGAAAGTGTTCATTACTTGGCAGTCAATGGCACAGTCAAAGCCTCCAGGTTTTTCTCAAATATCTAAAAATTTTACTCTGAAGACGAACAAAGCTTTTACAGATTTGGAACGACGTTGGTTAGTGATTAGTGACAACGTTTTAATTTTGGGGTGGAGTAATCACATGAGTAATGACTGAATTTCATTTTTGGTTGAAATATCACTTTAAAAGCGCACTATTGCACCCAAGTCAGATTATTAAATGCACTTATGCTTCAAATCAGAATTTATACTGAAGATTAGGGGTGTCAAGGTACAAAAATTGTAAATTGGTACATAACTTGGTTTTCACATGTCGAGTTAGTTCAAAGCAGTTAATATAAAGCTTGTTTTATGTTTAGGACAACTTGCATAAGCTCACAGCAGATCACTGTGTTATTCTACATTATATTTCAGATGTGTTTACAGTGTCAAAATATATTGATACTGGTGCTTTCCTATCCTGGGGGGAAACTCAGTTTGGAATCATGTTCCACACGTGCAGTGGTTAAAACACATGCAGACTGAACCAGAAGACAGAAGGAGAATAAGTGTATGGTTACACCCTTCGTTCAGATTAATCTAAAATCTGGCTGATTGTTTTATATTGTGGCTACTAATTGAAGAGACGTTTTAACATTTCTATGGAGAAAATGAATGGGAAAATATTTATGGATCCATACTTGCATACTTTATACAGTAAGACCTCGTGCCCCACTCCAACCAATCAATCACTTTTTTATATATATATATATATATATATATAGTGCTTTGAGCAATACAGATTGTAGCAAAGCACTGAACATTATCAAATAGGAGAATAGAATGACTAATGACTCCCGTGGTATTTTTAATCTTTGCATAGAAAGTAATTCATAACACCAGATGATGTGATGCGTTACTCACAGATGGACGGTAGTGTTATCCTCTAAGCTGAATCTAGAAGGTTGGGCTTTTGCTTATTTGTACAAAAAAAAGTGTCCTAAAGCACCAATCTTCAGAAGTATTTTGAGGGTGCAATTTGTATTTTTATAATATTTTTTGTATAATATTTTAATCCTATGAATTTCTGCCCAACATAGCTCCATATCCCAGTGCTTAGATTTGATCAGATCAAGAGTTGTAAACACAAGGCCCACTCTGCTTTCATTTAGTGCAAAAAAAACAAAACTGTAGTGCTCCCATATGCACGTATGCCCACCAGACCATCTGTCCCAACTGTCCTATTGCAGGCTACACACAATCGCCATGTACTCCTAGATGTATTTAGAGAACACGATAAGTTTAATCTAGTGCAGGAGAGCTTATTTAAAATCAGTCACTGAGGCAGAAAGGAAGCACAAATGCCGTGCAGCAGAGCGCTCGTGATTGTGTGCTGTGCAGCGCCCTCTGCTTGTGAGTGTGTGTTTCTACACTCTGTGATGAATCTATAACCTCTAGTTGCCTGGGTGTGGATGCCTCTTTCCGTCTCGCTCTTTTAACCCTCAGTGCTTGGTTTTGGTGCTCTCTTGGCATGCAGTGTGATCACCCAGACTGTGCTCCTGCACCAAACTTAATCAGTGCAGCTTTACACTTGCAAGCTTTTTTGCTTTAAGCGTAAAACTGCTGCTTATTGTTTCAGTTTACAGCAAACCTCTATACGATTCCATTATTATTGTTTGTGCCCTGAATGAATTGTGTTTACTGGTAGTCTCTGATTTGCTGAGCTGCTCACCTCTGCAGCTCTTTTGTTCCCTCTGTAATGTCAGAGATGGATTCACCCCCGCCCTTTTGAGAGCAGCAGTCACATGATTGGCCCTAGAGTCCTCGTGGGCCCCCTGCACTGCCTTGCCTTTGACGGAGGATCATGAAAAATGTATCCCCACCTAGTAATTAATCACCCTAGTTTTTATTGTGCATCAGAAGGTGCAAGACATAATTAGCTGTCGGCTCTCCTCCGATCTTGAAATATCCTGCCATTTTTGTTCCTAAGTGGAAACAAAAAATACAGTATGCAGGGTTTTTTTGTGTTTGGTGTTGTAAACCTTGTTCCCCCCTCTCTTGCCATATGCCCCCTGCTGTGGCAGGCCATGGGGGAGCTCAGAGAACGGCCCCAGGACCACCTAAAATATTTAGGACTCAAAGCACGCAGCCGCAAATAGTTACCACCCTCCAAGAACTAGTGATGCACCAAAAATATTTAACCAGAAGTGTTTTTTTTCCGTTACGGTCTTTGGGGGGTTGAAAACATTTGACTGAGTGATGTTTGATTTTCATTGCTCAGCCAGTGAGAAGACATAAATATAACAGTTTTTGTTTACCTCAGGAAAGCTCATTAGTTAGCTCGAACACCAAAAATGTACTATTATGCTAATAAGATGTAGTATTTTGCATATGAATTATATCTTAACCTGTTATCATTAACTGACCTATTTTTAAATAATTTATATTTACAACATTTTAATTTGTTTGTATCTCAACACCGAGTTGAAATAGAAACTAGTGCTGTCAAATGATTTATCACCAATAATCGCATCAAAAATAAGTTTTTCTTTAAATAATATATTTGTATGTACTGTGTATATTTATTAATGGATGTATATTTATAGATCTCCTTCGATATATCAGATGTTTTGCTCTGCTCTGAAAACAGAACTGACTGTATATTCATCAGTGTTGTATAAAAGTATTAGAAAATGCAAGTGCATTTATCCGCAGCCCCGATCAGACACTTCAGGACAAATAAACACAACACGCACGTGACGCGCAAGTCTGTCAGCGCGTGGGTTTCGTGGATCTAATACCAATGCATTCCAAACGGTATGAAGATCACGGACGACAGGTGATAAGGATCGAAGCTCACACGTGCAGTAGTTAAGAAAACTACTCCTGCCTAAATAAGGCTTCAGTGTAACTCGGTAACTCAGTGTACGCGCTAAAGGTGAAAGTCACCATAGCTTGTAGTGTAGACTCCAACCCAACTTTGTGAATAGATTAATGGCGATATTTTTTTTTTATAGCTAACACGCCGATAACGACCCACCACTAATTTAGATATTCATTTTCTTGTATTTTATATTATATCTAAATGCATTTACATGTGAATACTTTCAAAATATATACTGTACGTGTGTGTTTTAATATAAGAATAAAAATTAAACGCAGCATAAACGCATATATTATGTAAAGAAAAACTTATTTCGGCTGCCATTAATCGTTTGACAGCACTAATAGAAACGCAATTATATCATTGGAGAGTTGAGATAAAATCTGCTGAATATACATTTCCAATGTTCATATGTAAGTTAATTATTAAATTGATATTTTTAGTGTCTGTGTTTTAAAAAAACAAACACATTTTGGTGCATTACTAGATCCATATATCTCTTGAGAAGTTAAGTTGACCCAGACTGTTAATGACTAGCCTAATCATCCTAAGGACACAAAGCAAAAATTCATGATGATGCTTATGGCTTGACATCATGAATCTGAAAGGAGTGATTTTTGACTGTTTACACCTGGTATTAAGCTCTGTCTTGGTTGAACCCAAACACTAATGCATGTTTATGTAAATGCACTATTGTTTCACTTCAATAGCGTACATAAAACTTTTCTTTTAGTTCTGTGGCTCACTGACAAGTAAATAGAGTCTGAATATTTGTGACCGCCTTGTAATGTGCTTGGGGCGCTCTGATCACAGAGTGTTTCTTTTGTTTACACATGGCTTTTAGTGCTGTCTGCTTGTGATTGGATCACCTGAGACTGCCTGATCTTTATACAAGATGTAAACAAGGGTATCCTTCACATTCCCATGACAGTCAAACTGAGATGACTCATGGGAATGGAGGAACAATGGCTATGTTCACAGAGCAGAGTAATATGGTTGTCAGTCTTGTTTGGAGTGTTAAATGATTCATTAATCACAGTTCATTTAAAAAAAAAAAGTGACATTCTGTAACCTGGCTTAAATATGATCAGTCATAAATGCTCATGAATCACTAGCAAAATAAGAGCGTATTGATATGTTATGAATGAGCATTTGCACCAGTTGACAGTGGTGTCCCATTATTGACATGACCTACACTATGCTTAAAAGTTTAGGGCTATTAAGATATAAATGTAAGATTGATGATGAACAAAATATTTAACAGTATTCCAGTTTTTAGTGTATTTTTTATTTTACTTTTGGTCATTTTATTATATACAAAACAAAATAAACGGCCTGCCCCAAACTGAATAGTAGTATTTGTGATTCATATTCAATGCATGTTTATTTGTTATCGTTGTGTTGCCGTGGTTACAGGTGTTATGCAAGAGTTCGAGGAGCAGTAGAATTTGTTGATGTCCATGAAGACATCATCTAATCCGCTCCCATCTTTTTTTTAACGAGTCACACCTAGCTGTTGTCACTCCAAAATACTGACTGCTTGAGCATAGTCCAACTTAAGTTGCATTGTCAAAGCCAATTCACACGGCAACTTTCACTGCACTTTGTCTGAACCTGTTTCGACAGCATTTGTTTTCACTGATCAAACATGTTATTTTGACGTTTGTTGGGTCTTGCAATGTCCCATATTGGTCAGCTGCTGCTTTAAAGTCCTAAATGTTATTGCTTTTTTCCGTGTTCGTCATCCTAAAAATTCGCCAGATAGAAACCTTGCACACATTTGTCAAAACACCTCTCAAAATGTGTCATTTTTTTGTAATGATGAGCAAAAGTTTGAGGCAATGTAATTGACATGGTGTGAGGTCTCGTATGTTTTTAACCTGTAAAACTTTCGGACCAGAATTGTGTGTGCAAGAACCATTAGTCGGTGTCCATCAGTGCAGTGTGAATTGGCTTTTTTTTTTTTTTTTATGCTCTTAGTAACAGTTTGCATTTCCATCATGTGGCATTCAGAAACTGACACGTCTCTGTCTCCTCCTCACGCCAGGCTCTTTCTCGCGTCACCCCAAGTGGCCTGCAGTCTGCCGTACCTCGATGAGACCCTCCACACACCTCAAGAGCAGACCAACCACGGCCCTGATCTGCACTAGGACTTCTCCAGCAGCCTCTAACCATGTGAAATCAACCTCAGCAAATCAAATCGACACAGCAGACTTCATTTCCTCCTTCCTCTCAATGCAATTAAACACCCTTGAGAGTCACGCAAACTCGAGAGATGGACAGATTTTGGTTTTCTTTTCTTCTTTTCACACACTCCACACACAGCATTTCCTTACCTACACTACTCCAGCAAACACCCGGGCACATCACTTGAGCTTGTTAACATCACTCTTTGCCAGACAATGGCTGGTAAGATGGGAGGGACGGGGCGGGGGGGGGGCGTGATTCTCGGCCATCGCTGCCTTGGGCCCTCTGACACACAACACACACCAGGAGGAGAGGGCCGTCCTCCTGCCGTCCAAGGGCCTCTTCGTAAAGCAGAGCGTCTTGGCTGAAGCCATTCACAGCGGCTCTGATAGCGCGACGCACCCTCTCCTATTGCAAAAAATTACTTTCACACAGCTTGGAATGCAGCTGTACTGATAGCCATTGACATTTTGCTTACCGTAATCTTTTATTTTTGTCTTTTTGTTTGTGCACACCAGAGATTAAATTGATTTCACACTGGCTACAGTCTTTCGCAGGTGAATCTCTTTCTCTTTTTGTTAGTTTAACAGCGTTAAGCTTATTGAGATGTGCAGAATTCAGAAATCGGATGTTTCGTTCATGTGGCAGGATGAAGGCAGTGTCCTTTTTATGTCGTTTTGGTAGTTTATTATGTGGCCAGGCGGGAAAAAATACAGCAAAGGTTCGAATAGTTACACCCACAGTATCACCTTCAAACTGTTTTAGATGTTTTTTAGTTTCGTTGCACCTATCAACCTGGCCCTCTATATCAAATTAATTTTTTTGTTTTTTTTTTGGCTCATCGTTTTTATTGCATTCCCTTATGCTTTTGTTTTGTTTCTCGAAAGCTGTGAAATGCCTGTATTGTAGAGTTGTTGATGTTATTAATGTTGCTGTTTGTCTTTTTACCCCCTGAACTAAGCTTAGTGCTTTTACAGTAACGCAGGCACACATGGTTGGGTCAAGACTGTTGACAGACATTCAAAGCAGGAAGTCGAATAATGAGAAAAGGGCTTTGTTGTTGTTTTTTTTTTTGACCCGAGGGTATAAGTCTGAACAACTTGGGGCATATGTTGAGACAAACGGGCATGTTTTCTTTTAACATTTGTGTTTGGATTTGGATATGGATGTCCTGAGCCCAGCTTGTCTCATTGAGAGTACACCAGCCATCATTGAAGCCATGCCTGATTTGTTTTTGTTTTTCTTTTGACTGACGCTTTTAACAATTGAGATGCAAGGTTTTTGTTTTTCTTCGACTTTATTAACTGAGTATTACCAATGCTTTTAGTACTACCTTTCCCTTGTCTCAGAAGTGTGGTTCTTTGACTTACTGGTGCTATAAGTCACAGAGGACGTGGAAGGCGAGCTGCCTGTCCATATCATTCAGCATAGTAGAGCGTAGGCTTTCTCTGTAGTCATGGGGTGGGGGGGGGCTAGTGGTGAAACTCTTAAATTCTGTTGTCATGTATATAGGATGTTTCTAGTGATGGCAAAGTACCATTTTTTTCATAGCCACTGTCTGTGTGTGTGTGTGTGTATTGTGAGTATGGGGGAAAAGGCTAGTGCTTAGAGAGGTGCGAGGGACTTTGTTCCGTTCTAGATTTTATAAGTTAGTAATTCTTTCTCTCCACTGGTGGTCTCACAGAAACAGCCGCTCCAGTACTGGTGTTGTTTAAATGTAGGCACAAGTACACTTTGTCGGGGATCGAGCTATTATGGATTTCTCTATTTCATTTTCTGGTTCATTCTACACACGACTGCTTGGCCAGTCCTTCTGCATCACACTGTGCTGTATCAGGTGGAATTATGGAAATCTTCCTTCCCTGGAAGATTTTTTTTCCTCATTTGTATTGCCACTGTATTTGTGTATTTTAAAATGTGTAAATAAATTAATAAGTACTTGTAAGTTGTCCCTTTTCATTTCACCGCAATAAAGACATACTTCATCCAGAAATTCTACATTCTATCAGGTACTTAAACCTATAGTTTACACAAAAATGTCAATTCTGTGATTAATTACTCGCACTTGTTCCAAACTTGTAAATTTATCTTCAGAACACAAATTAAGCAAATTCTTTTTAACTCTCCAAATGAATTGTTGAATAAAGGTGTTATTTTAGTTTTCTTTGAATACAAAAAGCATTCTTATAGCTTTATGAAATTACAGTGAACGGCTACTTTCATATTATTTCACTGATGTCCTTGCTAAGTTTTAAGATTGAGTGAATTGCCTTTGTTTCCTATGAAGGCTCAGAGAGCTCTTAAAAATATCTTGTATTCTGAAAATGGATACAGGTCTTAAGTGTTTAGAATGACATGAAGGCGAGAAATTAAAACCTTTTAATGTTCCAAATGCTTAAAGCTTTTTCCGCCAAACATTGTAGCCCCACAGAAACTGCTGTAGTTTGAACAGTGGTTGCCGAGCAACACGCAGACATAAATAAAGGTGTATATGTAGAGTATATCTTTTTCGAACACTACTCAGCCAATCAGAATCAAGGACCAGAACTATTAATTTAATAATGACCATTTTCTGGAGTGCAGCTGCAGTTCACTTAATAAATGACAGTTGGCGCTATTTAAACACCTTTTAGTAACTAAAATTAAAAATAAATAAGCAGCTGGGCTGCGTTCAACATTTATTAAGCAGATTTTTCGTTTTTAAGCAGACAGAGATAAAGTCATCAAATTACACAGGCAGTCTGAAAACTCAAAGTAAATATTGCAAATGTTTCCCAGACCAACTGGGATAGGTACAATGGAAGGGCAGTGACACTGACTCTGGGTTTAAATTTCTCATTGCTGCACTGTATGTATTCATGTTCAAATCTTTGACGTGGTGAGTATCTAGACAAGTAGTAGAGCTGTCTCCTCCAGACGCCAGTATAAAATTAAAACCACTGCCACCAGGCAGTGCTGTCAAACCTCATTTCCTCTATCTAATAGAAATGTAGGGACACACTGCATGCTTGTCATCATTATTTCCTAAAAAACCCCAGCAGTTTTACCACAAGCGTTTATCATTTGGCCACTAATTCGGTATAGCATTTGGTGCATTTCAGTAAATAAAGAATATATATTATTTCTTGCGATAATTCTAGGTTTGTTAAACATTTAGGGCCGGTTTCCTAGACAGGTATTAGATTAAGCCAGGACTAGGTCTTTGTTAATTTAGTAGTTTTTAGAAACATGTCTTACAAAAAAGCATTACCTATGAGCATTTTAAGACCAAACAATGGCAATGATGTACTTTAAGGTGTGTCAGTGTGAGCTTTTTCCAGTTTAGACAGCTCTAACATTTATTTTAATCTAGGACTAGTCTTAAACCCTGTTCGGGAAACTGCCCCATAGAGTAGGAGAAAAATACATAAATGCAAATATTGCTGTAGGACTCTTCATATGAAGTCATAAACGCAGAGATACCTGCTCTCTACTTCACCATTCTATGACAATCTCAGCAAAACAGTAAAAACTGAAGATGACAAACGTACAACAGGGTCAAAAAGGAAATTCACAGTACAGCTAATACTGACTATAGCTATATTCCACTAACATTAAAAAAGTTAAGCATTTGGCATTGTCCATTAGCATTGAAACATACCAAAGAGCATAAGGTGAAGTGGGCAGTCGTGTAAATAACAGTATGATCTTTATGCAGGAAATCATGACACGCACTAAAGCTACTGGACGCTCACAAAACATACACTTTACATAATGTATGAGGTCTGTATCGGGACACATACTATTACAGAAGCATTTGAGCAGAAGTGCTAACACTAAAGATATCAGATCATTCCGCTGATATCGATGAATATGATCAGACTGATTCAGTTCCTGTGGCTGATGTTTGTGATGTTAAACAACACTTAGTTAAAGATGCTGTAACAACGTTAAACCTTTTAAACTTTAAACATGGCTCCACCCTTTCTACATCTCTGCCATTTTGGCATGAACAAACTATATATTTAAACTATTAAGCATCTGTATCTTTAAATCTCTTTCGATTAAAGGCTATCTATTTATTTTCCTTTTAAGGCATTAGGTGGTGTCAAAATCGAACACCTCTTCCAACTCTCTTGCAAGTTCACTGTAAAACATGTGGCTGCTGTAAACAAGCAGTTTGATTGAAAGGGGCAAAGTGCTTAAAACACATTGTGATTGGCTTAAAAAGTGTCTACAGCCAATTTTTCTTTTACCGCTTATAGATAATAGGACCAGTGTCGGGAAAAGCATGCATAACAATATTGCGTTACGCCATTAAAAAGTAACTAATAAAATTAGTTTTTATGGGAATTACTTCATTATGTTACTTTTTGTCACCTGAGCTGGGCTTTTTTACTCATTTTTAATAACAAAACGGCAAAAGAATACAAACAAGTCAGAGGTTTTGAGTTAGACGTATTAAGAGTGGCCTGTCTAAATCTCTCTGTGTGGCAGTACAACTTGATTTTGAACAGCGTGAGTGCAGTGCAGGTCTCTATTATTGATTAGATGTTCATCTGTCAGTATGTAGCGCACATTTTAGGACATCACATTGGACTACACAGTGACACACATCAACACTGCAGGTCTCCTCAATCTCTTCTTATTTGTGTTTTTCAACCTCTTCTTAAGCAGAAATGTCCATCAGAGGTGGGTGTCTAGACTACAGGCGATGTTCTTATTCTGCTCATCATTATCTTTAAGAAATGTTTCCACTTCCTTTGGATCCTTCGTAACATTCTCGGCTCCATTGTGAGGCTCCTCTGTAGGTGGCGTACTGGAGTGATTCTTTGCCTCCGCTGTCTCTTCGTTTTCTACTGCAGTCTCTGCTGCCTCTGGCTTCTTCTTTATGAACAGTAAGTTGCATACAGCCAGCACTAAAGCTGACATCACAACTTCAATCCCAGCCAGCAGGAAAACAAACATGTACTTCTTAGTGGAGTCCAAAAGGCGCCCTTGACCAAAAGAGAGAACAAGGATTTCAACAGTGTTCAAAGTTTCTCAATAGATTACAGTGTGCATTAAAGTGGAGCAAGGTTTATAAATTAGAGTCATCTTAGATGTCTCAATACATCTCGGATGTATCAAGCGACATACGAAGAACGGACCCCAGGTGTGTGTGTGTGTATTTATACATACAGATTTACACATTACACACACATATTATGTAAACAAAAATGGTGGATGTGATTAATCATGATAAATTTTTGTCAGTACTAATTCAGTTACAATAATGTTTGTCGATTTATGTGACTTTTGTTGAATTTGTAGCAAACATACACTGTGTGTTTTGCATTATCATGCTACTAGTAGTTTCCCATAACCATGTAATGTTCTTTTATGTTCTTGGGCAGTCAAACCATTCAAAATCGAAATTCACATATGAAGCAACATATAAGATTTTATATTTCTCAGCCTACTTTAGTTTAAGAGGAAGCTAACCTACAGTACATATAATTTTAGTTTGAAATAAAAGGTAAACACTCACCAGCAGATGGAGGCCCAACCAGAACAGCAATGGCTTCAAGCAGGAGAACTAAACCAATGGCGCTTGAGAACTTCTCTGTACCCACAACAGCCATGAGAACCTCGAACTGCAAGGCTCCCACCATGCCATACGAGATGCCAAAGAAGATGCAGAACACCACCAGAGAGGTGTAGTCTTTAGCCAGGGAGCCCACCAGATCTGTAGTGCCATTGAATAAGAGAGCGAAACTAAAGAGGTAGACGCATCGAGGGCGAACCCACTGGAGTCCAGCGATAATGCCACATGTGGGCCGTGCGAAAATGTCAATGAAACCCAACATGGTAAGCAGGAGGGCGGATTTCGTGTCTTCATTTCCCAACTCTTTGGCATAGCTCACCACAAACACCGGAGGCACAAACAAACCGAGCACCATAATGGAGGCAGCGACTGTGTAAATAACAAAGCCCGGGTCTCTGAAAACACTGAAGTCCAGCAGCTTGGGTTTGGGCTTGGCTGTCTTGTTACTATCATCTGGTGTGTTTTCAATCCCAGGGGTCTCTGACTTCTTTGTCGAGACCAAAGGCCTCATTAAAGCCCCACAGGCACAGCAGTTCAGAAGAATCCCTCCCAAGATGAGGAAGCCCCCTCTCCAACCATATTCATTCTGAAGGACCTGCCCCAGAGGAGACAGACAGCACAGAGCCACGGGACTCCCAGCTGCTGCCAGGCCGTTAGCCAGCGGACGCTTCTCACTGAAGTATCGATTCAGCATAATGAGTGACGGCTGGAAGTTCAGAGCCATTCCAAGACCTGCAATCAGGAGACAGAAATGTTTCCATGTAGCTGGATAGACATCGGTGCTTCAGTAGAAGACTAAACGATGGCTAAAGTACCTGTAATGACTCCTGTGCACAAGTAAATGTGGATGATGCTTGTGGCAAATGATGCCAAGACCATTCCCAACGATGCAAAGAGGCCGCCCACCAACATCACTGGACGGCATCCAAATCGATTCACTAAAATGCTGCATAAAGGCCCTGCGAGGAGTAATTATATGCATATACTCTAAACTATTTGAATCCAGTTTCATCTAATTAGAAGACATTAAAAGGACCGGTACTCAGAAATGAAAATTCTGTCATTATTTACTCCAGAAATGTTTCAGTTAAAGGCAGTAGTGAACATACCAGTGCCATAAAGCATAGCCAATAGGATGGAGGAGATCCAGGCTGTGTCACTGTAGCCCACATCAAACTCTCTAATCAGCTCCTTGAAGAAAACACTGACAGCCTTGGGAAAGGCGTAGGAGAAACCTGTGATGACGAAGCAACCGAAGAGCACGGCCCAACCCCAGCCACCATCAGGAGCCTTCACTCCACTACTGCCATCCTCTAGTGCCACTCCTCCCATGATGCTCTACTGCTCTGTGGAGAGACGAGACACTCACTTTCTCAGAGGAACATAAACTGTAGAATTCAAGTCTATTATGATGCCTTCAGGATTTAGTCAAATGACAAGGCTTTCCAGTTGGAGGGCAATAACGGCAGATATAATAATAAAATGTTTTCAGTTGTATGGGTCTCACAAAGCAGTAACAAAATGTCCAGCTTATATTTGCATGCCAAAATCATAATGATGTGCTTCACTGTAATAAAAATAACAAAACATTTGAATGGTCCTAAAACAAGCTTTATTGTCTTCTGAGACACAACCCACAATAGACTGAGAATTTACAGAAAATATTATCATGCCTTTTAGCACATTTTATGATTGTCTTAAATATAATGATATATGTGAAATTAGAATGTGTTCTAGTTTATATTCCCTTATTCAGTGATAGACATCTGAATATATATTTGCATATATTTAGCCTACAGTTCCTGATTTTATTATTATTATTATTATTGTTTATTTTACCGTTTCAGCTAAAGCCACATTTTCACACCGTAGTATTAGCCTGTAACTCTTTTTAATGAACATTTGGAAGATAATTATATATTTTGGTCTATATATAAGTCTTTTAAAACATCCCTTATTCAACTCTGTTACTCAACCGAGCTCACTTACCCTATATTAAAATGCCATTTCGTTTCTCGCGTAAAATTGTTCTCACGTCCTGTCAAACGCGTAATTTCCGCACTTTCGCGCGATTCCTTTCTGTAAAAACAAGTCTCTACTGATTTTAATCTTTAATCCAGCGTCATTTTAAATATTGGCTTGTTTGCTCACAATGTCGCAGGGTTCCGTAATTCTTCCGTGTTTCAGAGTCACTTGTTACGCTTGTATGCGGGGATGCTGCGAGGATGCGGGGCAGATCATGCGCAGTCCACATTTATCAATGTGTAGCAAGGTTATTTATTTAAGTTCATAAATAGCCACTGCATCATTGACCATTCACGGTGTCTACATCTAAGAGCATTTTGTTGATTAGAGGCTCTTTGTGCAACTCATCCATAGCTGCGAATCAACATAACGTGTAGATTAAAATCCAGAGCTAGTACATCAGCTCAACTTCAATAACGTTGCATCGAATTGACATTTAAAGAGCTGTGCAAATATTTATCTTCTTCTGAAGAGGCTAATTAACGTCATTTTGGTTTTCCCAAATCCTCTAATTGCCATAATAAGATTCCGGGGTATAAAGCTAACCGTAAATGGTACTTACTAAATATATGATGTCCAGCCTTCAGATTTCAGTTCTGTTCACCAAAACACGCTTCTAGCAGCACGTATGACATGACAGACGCAGCTGAGTATAAGAGAGAGACGACTGACTGACTCTGGTACCGGGTCCTAAGCTCTGTTGTTCTCATCATCTTCTCATGTTCACCTGAGCGTGCGCGGGACGTCAGCTTTTCTTTCTGTTTCTGTGCAACTGTGTAAAAAATAACCTGGGGTGGGTTTCCCAAAAGCATGGTTAGACTACTATAGTCGCAAGTTACCGGCACGGTTCAATGAGTCGGTGTTTCCCGAAAGCATCCTTTAGACCAACTTTCGCAGTCAACATAGTAAGATTTAGGTTGAGGTTCAGTATGCTGTGAAATATTCAAGTTGCAGAACAGGAAATAGTCTTCTGAGTGTAAACTGGAATTCGGAATCTTGTTTCCAATATGCATATCTGTGGAGAATAAAAAACTTAACATGCATATCTATCTCAAACAGCTGAAGAAGTCACATTCATGTAAACTGAAGTCATCAGGCCTGGCTCAGTAGGTCATTTTCACAAACATGTAGCCTAATTTTCTTGGTTTTAATTTTAAGGTCAGAAAAGAGCATTTATCCAATGTAGCTTTTGACTGCAGAGCATTGCGGTTTGTTTTGAGCTTTCCGGAGGGAACCAGACTGACCTGCAGGGCATCAGAGGATTGATCAGTGCTATGGTGTAACCCAATTATTTCATCACAAACACACAGATCTAGTGTGGTTTGTTAAGCCCGAACACATCCACGGTGGCTGTCGTGGCAGCGTTTTCAGCTTTAAGCAAACCATTCAAAGCTGTTCAAGGCGTATTTTGCATATTCCAACAAAAAAACCCCTCAATGGTATATTTTGCATATTCCAGTGAAACCTTTTTCTGTATAAATAAGTCTGAAATATCTATAAGCTTTTCTTGAATCAACAAACTCAATGACTTATTATAGAAGCATAACAGTGGAAAAAGGAAAAGAATGACAGGAAATGATGGGCATGACTTGAGTCAAGTCGAGTTCCTGTAAATGAGCTAATCATGTTTTGTAGCGTATCTTTTTGAATGCGTGCAGAATGACTACATAAGTTGCCTCAAGTAAATATATGGATGTTTATTTAATGCGAATGCATGCATTTGATGTGTTGCTAAAACATTAGACTGGTGGTGATATTGGTTTTTATAATGATTGATTTATGTGTACCAGAATAAATGAAACACAATACACGTAAATGCTCTCGTGCTCATGATGCTGTGGGTGAAAACTGATGTTTACTACATTAAAGTCTGCATCTCAGTAACTGTTAATGATAATTAAACTTCCGCATTTACTTGGCTTTCATAGAAGGCTCCTTCCTCTTTCAGACTGCAGAAAGAAGAAAAACACAAGACAGTCATTGTTAAGGCAACAAATGGACGATAAGTGTTCAGACACATTCTGAATGAGCCAAAAAAGGACAGACAGTATGAATTATTTATGAACTGATATATTTTAGCTACCACTAAATAATCCTGCAGAAAATCATAGTGAAGCCACAAATTGACTGTTCACCAGGGCACACCCCAGCATTCAAAATCACGGTCAATTAATAATGTAGGTAACTGGTTTTATTTGTTTCTAATATGTTTTTCCCCCATATGTCACAGTTATATTGTTTATTGTACTTTTGAGCCTCAAAGCTCAAATAAATAGGCCTGTAAAATGACTTTATGCTGTGAAGCTTATGTAATTTTTAATGAGCGCTTAAGATAAACATGAAATATACATTTAACAACAGGCAGTTCAAGTTCATAATATGTCGGCCGTCATTTTAAAGGCCTACTCTACTGCCCTCCCGTGACGCTTCGGCGTAACAGCGTCACGCAGGAGGACGTACAGCCACTCGTTCAGCCAATCAGCGCGCAGGCGGAAGCTGCCGTGCTTTCTGTTTCTAAAAGTCGGGGGTCTCGCGGCTGCTAGAAATGACCTTTATCGTTTTATCTGGAAACTAGCTACCCGTTGACCTTTTGAGAAGAGAAAGATAACATGACATCCCGCAAACGAAAAAGGGAAGAAACTACAAATAGTAGTAAGAGTCCTGAAACAGAGAACAGGTAACTTTGCTTTGACTGGTAGCTTGCATGTTCATAATCGTTTGTGCATGCTGTGCAACTCTTTTACTCTTTTCCTGATGCTTGTTTGTTCAGCTCTGAGTCTTGTCTGAGTCAGCCGAGCGACCAAAGTGTTCATGAAATCATAACTTTCGAGCCATCTAGGTTGCCAGGTACTGATGATATATGCTGCGTCGTAATATATGTATTTATTAAAGACTACTGGCTCTCTTAAAGGTCTTTTTTTGTGATCTAACAGCAGTCCACTATGATCCTGACACAACTGAGCCCATCAGCTGCAGTCTGAAGTCTCTTGAGGAACTGCTGTCGTGGAAGCGCAATGAAGCAAGTCCTTTTAATGTGGCCACTGTGCCTTTGGCTCGCAGGGATCCTCCACTGCACAGCTGCCCGAGACGGACATTACTGTCCCATGACATGATGGGTGGCTACCTGGAGGACAGGTATAACTCAGAGTTTAACTGATTTTTCAGTGCGTTGTGTCAGTCACATTGGTTGTTTTCATGGTCCTGTCCTTTTTGCTGAGGTTCATTCAAGGTGCGGAGGTGGAGACGCCGTATGCCTTCTATCACTGGGAGTATATCGACATCTTCAACTACTTCAGTCATCAGATGGTAACCATTCCTCCTGCGGTTTGGACCAATGCTGCACATAAGCATGGAGTGCTCTCTTTAGGTGAGTGTCTTTGTGGGATTTTAAGGAATTCCTGTAAAAAGATCTTTGTAGAAAAGATGGTTTAAAAAAAAAAAAAAAAAACCTCCAAAATTATTGGGACAGTGAGGCCAATTCCTTTATTTTTTCTGTAAACTGAAAACATTTGGGTTTGAGTAACTGGAAACATTTGTCATATTGCTTTATACAAAAAACTGCAATATGCCTTTTGGAAGACCCATAATATAGTCATACGGACACTTTGAATATATATTGGTAGTTAGCTGTACAGCTCTCAGTGTAATGTTTTGCGCTCCACAGAAGAAAATCTATGTTTATATGTATATATGAGAGTGAATAAATAATGATTTCATTTTTGGTTAACTGTCCCTGTACTTAACCACAGCACCTCTTTACACAAGTGAAACCAGAACCGGTGTATTCAAATAGTCCTGTTCCCCTCTAAGGCACATTCATCACAGAGTGGACAGACGGAGGGAAGACATGTGAAGCCTTCCTTGCAGATGAAGAGAGTTACCGCGCAGCCGCTGATAAGTTGGTTCAGATTTCCCACTGCTACGGCTTCGACGGCTGGCTCATTAACATAGAAAATGTGCTGAGTGTGAGTAACCTAGGCATATCTGATGATATAGAGACGTATGTGAACACACTGAGTGCTGCATTACCACAAATTTCACTCACTCCTCAGGAGACTGCGGTGAAGAACACTGGACCCTTTCTGCGCTACCTCACAGACCAGATGCATGAGCGCGTTCCAGGGAGTGTGGTGATCTGGTATGACAGCGTGCTGAAAAACGGCTCGCTCGTCTGGCAGAACGAACTTAATGACGAAAACAGGCAAGTGAGGGGTGGTAGAGGGACAGGTCAGGTCTGTGATTTCTGATCGATATCGTGCAGCTTATGCCGTTTGCTTCCTTCGGTCATCCTGCAAGAATGTTTTTTGATGCCTGTGATGGAATATTCACTAACTACAACTGGACAGAGCAGAGTCTGGAGTGGATGAAGTCCTATTCTGCTGCTCAGGGCCGCTTTGCTGACATCTACGTTGGTGTTGATGTGTTTGCTAGAGGGAAGGTGGTCGGAGGGAAATTTGAGACCAATAAGGTTGGTGAAGTTTTAGAGAATCATTTGAATGAATGAACGGTTAGAAAGGAGTTTACATTGTTTTTGAGAGAAATATCTTGAATTCATCAAGATCAAAACTACAATAAAATATTATTACAGATGGGTTCTGTTGTAAAATTGAGTTCATTAGATGTGCTTTCAAATCTGTAAAGAGTTGAGAGTCACATGAACCTTCAGGAATCATTCTGATATTCTGATTTAGTGCTCAGGAACATTTCTTATTATTATCAGCGCTGCTTAATATTTTTGTGGAAACTGTGATATACTTTTGAATAGAACGTTCAAAGCATTTATTTGAAACAAATGTTTTGTTACATCATGAAAGTGTTTTTAATGTCGCTTCATTTAATGT
>JAUMHI010000035.1:5708040-5732395 GCA_032359435.1 Enteromius unitaeniatus
GAACGTTCAAAGCATTTATTTGAAACAAATGTTTTGTTACATCATGAAAGTGTTTTTAATGTCGCTTCATTTAATGTGACCTTGCTGATTTGTTTGACTCTTGAGTACAAAGCCTCTTTTTGTTCTTCTATTAGGCCCTGGAGCTGATTCGGAAGTATGAGTTTTCAACAGCCATATTTGCTTCTGGGTGGGTGTATGAGTGTCACGAAAAGGAAGATTTCCGCCAAAACCAGGACAAGTAAGCCTCCCCCCCACCACACACACAACCATTTGTTTTTGTGAAAAGCGGGGACATTCCATAGATGTAATGGTTTTTATACTGTACAAACTGTGTACTCTATATGCTCTCGCCCTACACCTTACCCTACCCCTTTAACGGCAACTTTGTGCCATTCCAGTGTTTTGAAAAGTGGGGACATGGGGTAATATCCTGAAAAGTCACCTTCTCTTTGTAAAGCCTGTGTCATACCCATTTCCTAGTCAGCAATGTACTTTCTAATCACTCCTTTCAGGTTTTGGAATTTGCTGTCTGATTTCGTTTACATCCACCGGCCCTCGTCCAGTCTTCCCTTCGTCTCCTCATTCTGTCAGGGCTTTGGGAAGAGCCTGTACTGGAGGGGACAGGTAAACTGAACTCGAGATTTAATACCCGTGTGACTCTTTCATCTCGTTCAGTTTGAACAATTCATCAGTTCTGTTTTAGCCATTCATCTTAAGTAGTTACGAAAAGTAAGAGCCCAATAAACTAAAATGTTTTCATGGTTTCTTAAGATGTGAAGTATTTTTCTATTATTTATAGGCCTTGACCTTCAGAAGCAAGCAGTCTATGGCTTATTGAGATTTATTGAATATTCATGAAAAAATAAGTGCTACAGTTATAGTTACAAACCCAGCTACAGCTGAAGGTATTTGTAATGTATCTGTATCGATCTACATTGGATATTTAATTGTTCATGTCTATTTTTACATTGGATTAGCTTCATCCACTCATGGAGTAAAGTTTAAAACTTAAAAAATGTAATGGTAAATGTCACTTTTAGAAAATCCCTAGATGAATATCCATTCTTATATTGTAATTCATAATGCCATAATTCACTTGTAGCATTTAAAGCGTTTTAGTGTTTTATTTCTCATTTATTTAGACAAACTAGAATTTAATTTACTAATCTGCCATTTTCAAATATTGATGCATTCCTGGTAATTTCTTATTTTTTTGTATGATGTAGGTGGAGATGAAGAGGAGCTGGTTTAATTTGCATGCTCAGGAGATCCAGCCTCTGTACCTTTCTAAGGACTTGAACAATGACGGCTGGCTGAGAAGCCGTGGCTGCTCTGAGGACGCCTGGATTGGAGGCAGCTCTCTGATGCTGGAGGGCATGATTCCATCTGGGCTTTCTGAAGTCTGTGCAAGGTACTGGAGGTTTTGTTTTCACTGGAGTGCAAAAAACTTCAACCAAACACCACCTTTTTGCCCCTTTGTAGGATATTTTCTCTCCACATTCCCTTGGCCCCCAAGACGTTTGTTTCTTTTGTCTACAAGCCACCAGTGGGGGTGAAGATATCCTTGGAGCTCAAAACAATAGACGGTCCTCTGTGCACATTTGATGGGACGGAGGAAATAGCATGTGAGTGGTCTTTCAGGCCTGGTTCTTTAGATATCTTAGAGTCTGAAGCTGTCGTGTTTAAAAATGTGGATCTAACCTGCTTAATCTGCTGTGTTTAGCTAGCAGTGTCTTTCCAGAAGCGTTAGCAAAGGATCACCAGTTGGTTGAGCAGTTTGCACGGAATTGTGGTCGTTGGACTTTGGATGGCTGGACTACCAGGTGACAGTCTGAAAAATGTTACATTTTCCTAGTTAATCATTGTACTAGGATATACCCCCCAGTTATATGTTTTTATTACACGGCTCTCTGGAATGCTTGATTCTGATTGGTCAGTTGAGACATTTGACTATAACAATAACCGCTCCAAAGTAATAACGCATAGCCGGTACTACTTGTATGTTTAAAATGTTCGTCACGTGGTACTATATAGTTTCGCGGAAGGATGAAAATGTTCCTTTAAAACAAATATGCCAATAAAATGTTTCAAATTCATGTCCAGTTTTTTTCCTTATGTTCAAGTAGCCGTATAATAAGCGGGATAATGTAGAGGCAGCTGTTATCCCTTACATGATACACACACACACATTTATGTAAAAGCATTTTTGAAGGTCCCTATAAGTTAAACTAAAAAGAAATAGTGCAGAATCTTAAATATTTCTGAAGCAATTTGGAATTTCCTCTCATTCCTGAATGAAAATGTATGTTTGACTCTTTGCTTCTGTTCACATGCCAACGATTGTTCAAAGACCTGCATGCCATGGGTTGCTGACCCCTGCTTTCAAGTCAAACATTTTTTGGCCACACCAGACATATATATATATAACATATGTAATACCTTCTCTAATCAAACTTGATGTGATTCTACTCATAGATGCTTCCTGTTGAAAATGACTGGCTGCTCACTGCGCGAAGTTTGTATTCGTGTTTCCCGAGATGAAGGCAATGAAAATGTTTCCTTCAACTGCAGGATTGGAGAGATTATGGTGAGATTGTACATTGCAAATGTCTTTTTAGTTTGAATGTATGAAAACTTTATTTACTAAAGACTACTTTTAACAATGCTGTTAAATAATATATTTTTAAAAATTGAATTTACAGTAAACCAACGTTATATGACAGCAAAAGCAATGCAATTGTAGAAGTATGAGAAATAATGTGTGTGTGTATGTGTGTATATATATATATATATATATATATATATTTATTTAATTATTATTTATTTAATAATTATTGAAAGTATCCACTGATATCAGTAAAATAAATAAAAACTGTATTTTATTTTATTAACCGATAGGCTACCTATACATTGACTTCTTTAATGTTTAACATAACATTTATGTATCAAATGTAGTGCTGATTAATTGTTTGACAGCACTAATCAAATCAAATTTAGAAATTTCTTAAAAAATATACAGTAAGTTGCATAATTGCATAATTAAATGTTGACATTGTGACTGAACATATTGTACATTACCAATAAAAAAGGTAAGGATTTTTTTTTTATGTCTGTGACAGAAGTCTCTTATGCTCACCTAGGCTGTATTTATTTGATCAAAAATACAGTAAAAGAGCAATAATGTAAAAATCTAATATTAAATGTAAAATGTACAGTGGTTTTACTGTCACCTTTAAGCAATAAATCTGACTCTCCAATTGACGGTTGTGCACATACAAAGTTGGTAGTAGCTAAATGGTCTGCATCTGTTTTTTTTTCTCTAGCTGTTGGATGCGGAGAGTCTCCAAGCACCCCTGCAGTCTGTTGAAGGCATCTGTGTGAATGATGTGGTGTGGCACACGGGTGCTGTGATGGGAGACGGACACGCGGTCAAGGTGCTTTTGAATGCCACCTTACGCTGGCATTACCCCATTCAGCAGGTCCGTCATTTCTGGATTCACTGGAGGCGTCTCCGCGGTCCTGACCCTCGCATTCCCTCTGGTCCACTGACTCTGATTGGCCGAACTTACTCTACCCTGTACCGTGTGGTAGAGCTGGAGGTGCCTGCTGCTCCGGGTCTCATAGAGCTGCTGGTGGAGCCTGTGAGCAGAGAGGGATTCAGAGTGCCTGAGGCCCAGTGGGGCCGACGCACACTCAGCTACAGCGCCACTTCCTCAGAGAGCCCATCAATGTGAAAGATTATTGCCTTAATAATCCATAACCCACACGCCGTATAATCTCTCTATTTGATATGCAAATGTGTTGATGCTACATCATGAGTTGGTGCTACATATGCATTCAATGGTTTGTGAATGGCTGAAAACTTAATCAAATTGAATATATGCTTTATTATTCTTATGTATACTTTGTTGTAGTAAAAGCCATTTTATGTATTAGTGTGCATTTTGAAGACCAAAGTGGTCTTTCTTTTATTGATTGCACATATTCTACAGCTTTTTAAGTCCATAATTTGACATTCATAAATGGCATGCAAACCTCATAAAAATAATCATGTACCTTCTTCCAAATTGTAATATTTTCATGAAAGTCTCTTAATGAAATTAAAATGAAGTTTTATGCATTTGTATGAAAGCGAGAAACGAGATGATGAGTTTTTTTCCTCCTTGACTTACAGATACATTATTTGTTATTTGCTGCAAATAAATGGGAATGCTAAACAACTGTAAAGTTAGTTCTGTCTGAGCAAATGTAGATTTCAGGCAACAATTCAAACAGTATAAAAAATTATGACTTTATTGTTTGCAGGCATTCAGATTTACAAATTTTACAAGACAGGCATAAAAAAAATTATTACTTTAAGATCTCAATAACAACAACAACAACAACAACAAAAAGTGTCAGATTTTGGTCAAATTTGAGTGTTGATTGTCTAAAAGTGGTTAGCAAGCCATTCCAGTTTATGTCCGAATGAGATCCATCACTCCTGCTGAGTCACCATCTTCAACATCCGCAGAGCCATTGGCCCTTGGTCAGATGGGATCTGTGATGATGTAAGGGATAGAGATCACATTCACTCAAAGTCTAAAAATAAATGCTGAGACATTACATTTCCACAATGAATCACCACAGCTTCTACAGTTAAAGCCATGCCATAATTACTTGAGCATATGACACTGAGCATGTTTTACCAAATAAAATCAAATAAATTATATTATGAATTATATATATATATATATATATATATATATATATAAATATAGTATACCATATGTCCAGCTTTGAGGATCCAGTAGAAGCCAAAGTTCTTGTAGGTCTTATAGAAAGCTCCAGTCTGGCTCTGTGTTTGTGGGTCCTCCAGTGCTGTCCATTTCATTTTGTTGAAGTATTGAAGTCCATCCCATTTCAGCTGTTTCACCCACAACTCCTGACCTGCTCACACATAAACACAAATCAATCATCACTGCAGTGCAGAAACACTATCCCGACAACACCCAATCATAATAGTCTTCTTAAATATCAAACTGCAGGGTCATTAAAAGTCGTTGTGTATGACCATTTGAGATCAGATTAAATGGACAGGGTCGTCTCTGGTTTCATGACTATATAAATACAGCGAGTAGTTAGACTTTGTTGTTGTCTGGGACGTAGTAGTTTTGACACACACAACTGTCAAGTGTAAATGGCCTGAATGTTAATCTAAAATGAGTTGCTATTCTGAAACGTTTGCTAATGGTTGATGTCCTTACCCATTGTGTCCACAATGAGATCCAGTTGGCCATTATAGACGGTAACATTGACCCCTGCAGCTAAAAGCTGATCTACAATGTCCACCACAGGCTTCATGAAATCTCCTGCCATGCTTTCAAACACTGCCTCAGCTTGTCCTGAAGAAACAGGAGAACACTTGTAAGGATCATAGTGTTACAAAACTACACAAATACCTCTGTAAATCAGAAAAGAATAATGACCTCCCCATGTGACATTCTTTGGTATGACACCAAGCTTCTGCCTGATTGGTCCATTCATCAACTCTGACAGGGTCTGACGGTGCAAAGGTCGAATGTGGCGACGCTTCAGTGAGGCTGTAAAAGCGAGACAAAACGATGACTAAAATATTTCCATTTATGTACCGCAGAAAGTTTGAATTTGTGCATGTTGAGTTCCTCACAGAGAAATCCATTGGTTTGATCCAAACTGGTCTTCACCATCTCATCTGAGTTTTGTGTGAGGATGTTATAGAAGTTCACACCATTTGTGTTCTACAGAAGAATAAGTAGTGCACTGAATGAAGCACATCATCATTTCTTCAATTAAACAATGCATTAAGAACTCTACTTGAATTTAATCTGCAGCTCCTGGTGCTCGACTCACCTGTTCCACTACATTCTCTGTGATGGACCACAAGTTTGTAGCTTTTTGGTACTGGCCCTGACTCACTGCCTCCTGCACTGCCTTTGCTGCTTTAGTCACCTCGTCCAGTCCATTGTCATCCAACAGAGACTAAAAAAAATTATTAATTTATAAAATTAATAAAAAATGAAATTAATACTTTTAAGGGTGCGTTAAATTGATTCAAAGCATGATTTTTGTGTTACTAAAAGATTCCAAAATTAAATAAAATATTGTTATTTTATTTATCAAAATGTATCAACATTTCCACAAAAGGTATTAAGCAGCCCAATTGTTTTCAGCATTGATAATAGGAAATGTTTCTTGAGCTGCAAATTAGTATATTAGAATACTTTCTAAAGGATCATGTGACTGAAGACTGGAGTAATGATGCTGAAAATACAAGCTTTGTATCAAAGGAATTCATTATATCTTTCAAACATATATAGATAAAAAAACAAACAGTTGTAATTACATTTTACTGCAATTTGGACCAAATCTAAAACTTGTGAATGCTAGTGTATTGTTTTGATCAGGCTAATACAATCAAGCTTAAGAGGCGGAGGTGTTATGATGAATTACTCACTGTGCTATAAAGATAAGGACCCCATGTCATGACTGAATCTGCATACAGAGAGAAAGCAATCAGAGGTCTTGAGTGCTGTATTGTTATGCATCACACCTGGTTTATTCTGTCATGCAAGTCAGGACTATACATGATGAATGTGCATAATGATCAGTAAACCAAGATATGATAACTCAAATCAAAGAGACATAGCGGTACACAACCAGACATGCTTTTTACAGACCTATAGGAGAGATCCAGGAATCTCCTAAAGCCACCCCAGCAAAGTTGCATTTGATTGAACCAGCTTGAACTGCCTAAAGAGAGAGGAAATAAACATTCAGTGCCAATTAAAATGAGTTTGAGGTGTGATCTGTAAATGAACAGCAAACAGAAACTAGTATTTTAAGCGGATGCCAGATTTACTTTTGCAGAAGTAGAAATTATTGTGACTCAGCAAGCACATGACTTTTTATGGCCTTGTGTGTGTTGCTACAAAATTCCCTCTCATCAAGCCTAAAGTGAGAATTATTTCAGTACCTTTGCGAGTTCGAGGGAAATAGCTGCTGCCATTTTGCCTCCATAAGACTCTGAAAATATATAGAAGGGAATCCCCTGTTGGGGATTAAAGTTAGATACTGTAACAAATGTTGAAAACATATTAAGTCTGGTAGGCATTTTTGTTTTGCTTACTTGAAATTCTGTCTTTAGAGAGAAAAAGCTCTTGAGGAGGACCATCATGTCTGATGCCACCATTGCAACGTCCTTGGTGAGGGCATCTTCAGTGTCTGTGTAACTGTATCCGGTGCCCACTGGGTTATCCACAAATAGCACACTGGCAGCATGCACCTGCATAGATGCAAATATTTTTTAAGTGAATAATATATTTTTTTAACTGTATATAACAAGGATAGTAAAAAGTTATTTATAAAGAAACAGAGATCAACAGAGGCAATAAATATTCAGTATTTCCCAAAATAAACTCCTCAATCAATACTACAGATATGGAAAATATTTGTTTACATACCCAAGAGGTTTCTCTTGGCTTAAGGTCTCGGTCAAGAGGTCCAATTTCCTCAAAATTGCCAAAACCGCAGCTAGATCCGCCAGGACCTCCCTAAAATAAACAGGAGCACAAGCGACCTTAGATGTACTCCGGAAAAGAAAGGGAAAATCAAGGTGGAAAGGTATAACAGCTATGTGAATGTGGATTGAAGGAAACTTCCAAAGAGACATGATCTGGAGAAGATATAGGAGCGGTCACACTGGGCAGATGAGTAACAAACCTGCAGCCACATAACCAGAGGTAGATCTTTATAACTGGCACTGGAGCTGTTGGCGTAATACAGCCACCAGAACATATGAGCTCCATCACGGACATCCACATATGCCCATGACTCTTTGGCTTGAACTGGAGCACAACTACCTGTGACAATAAGAACAACAAAACTCCCATTATATTCACTCAAGATTGAAGATTGCAACGATTCTTGTTCTGAATCGGATTCCTCATGTTTCTTATCGGTTAACGATTTGAGGAAGATATATTTAGGGGGGAAAAAAAGTTTATTGTTCATTTTGAGTAGGACTTGACGAAACGCACTTTTTGTGCAGCATATATATATATATATATATAGTTTTTAAATGAGCAATTTTGTACAAACGAGAATACTATATGCACATTTGCACGTTTTTGCTTCAATATGTTTCCAAATACGTTTGAAAGTCAATGCTACATAATTTGTTCAAACATAGGAATTATTTAATTCCCTTTGTCACTGTTAATAACTATAATATCCAGCTATTATAACGATTAAATCAAATATAAACGCCATATTGACGCGTAATCTGATTCATTCAAAAGAACCGACTCTTACGAATCACCGCTTTATCACACGGCAGAACCTAACTTCAGGAGAACCGTTCGGTTTCTTTCATATTTTAACTAAGTTCTCGGATCACAGACTTGATTTGCGTCCATAATACGATCCACGAAAAAACGGGCATTTTCTTTCGCTTTCACTTTGTAACGTTATTTAAAGTTACAAAACATTTCAGTACGCCTTCTCATGTTGCAATTACACTCCTCAATAGCAATAACTACAAAAAGTGTGACCGAGTCTAGAAAGATACACATTATCCTTACAGTTTGTCAAACTGTATCATTCAGCGGCACATACCTTTATAAAAGCTGCCAGCAAACAGCAGCACAGCTAGCACACCAGTCCACGAGCGCGCCATTATTATGATCTCTCTCTCTCTCTCTCTCAAACAGCCTGCCACATGGGCTGTGTTTAGACCCACCACTGCCTATAAGTATTCAAGCCCAGTCTTCTGGACCCCTGCGATGAAAGGCTCAGTATCATATGACTTCAGTCAGCTGACGAACAGGGAAGTCAACCGCATGCTCTCTTCCACACTAATAGAGGGCAGCAGAGTGTGGGACAAGCCTGTTTAAAACGGTGAGCGCCTCCATCATCCTCATTGACAATACACTGCTCAGGCATGGCCAGCTCCAGCCTCAACTCTGCCAGGGTTAGATTGTACTTCGACTATCCTCCTCCTGCTACACCTGAGTGTCGCATGTGTTGGTTGCTGGTGGACCTAAACAAATGCCGAGTCGTCGCAGATCTTTCCAGCGTCATAAAGGAAAAGTTTGGCTACAGCCGTAGGACTGTTTTAGACTTATTCATTGAGGATTGCTACCTGCCTTCCACAGAAAGTATTTATATAGTACGTGATAATGATAGCTTAAGGTAAGAAGTGCGTTATGTAATAATACTTTTAAATAGCCTTTTTACGTCGATATTCATTTATTTGTCTATCGTGTGTATTGACAGGGTGAAGGCATCCAGTGCTGTTTATATCAATGGAGCAGAGGTTTACCAAAACTCTGAAACACAAAACCCAAAGACCAAGAAAAGAGGGAGAGAGGATGAGAAGCAGATCTGTGAAGGTCTAAGTAAAAAAAAGAAACCTGAAGATGTGCAGATCAATGGCTCAGCACCAGCAGAGGAGGCCAAGAAGAAGAAAAGGAAGAAGAAGAAAGAGGTGAAAGAGCCTGCCACCCCTCAAAAGAACATTGAAACCCCATCTTCTGCTAAAAACAACAGAAAAAGCATTTCTGCTCTCCCTACCAGTGACAAAACAACCAAGACTCGCCAACAACCAATGTCAAGTTCTTCAGACAGCAGTGAGGACGAGTCTCACAGTAAGGCTCCTCCACCAAAACCCAAACCCAAGCAGAATGGCGCTGCCAAAAAGCCACGGAAAAAAAGCACATCGTCGGATTCATCGTCTCCAGATGACACAGAGAAACCCAAAAGTAGTGCTCCTGTACAGCCGCTTCTGGTTACACCTAAACTGTCTAGCAAAAGCTCAAAACTTCCACTGCAGACCCCGCAACGCCGAGAGAGCTCCACTGATTCCTCTTCCTCCTCGTCATCACTCGGCCAAGCCAGAACTACAGTTAAGAAATCACAAGTAGCAGCTCAGTCTGTCTCGTCTTCTGTGTCTCAAAAGCCTCAGGATAAGGCAGAGAGCTCAGACTGCGAGGACAGTGAGATAGAGCTTGTGATTAAGAAACCAAACCTGCAAGGGATGGGATTGAAAATCGCTGGTTTGAGCCCCGCTGTCAGTGATGCAGCCTGCAGGGACAGAGGAAACACAAGAGGTCAGGAGAGAGGCAGGGGGCGAGGGGCGAACCGAGGCAGTGGGAGAGGAGGTTTTGGTAGGGCCAAGGGAACACCGTGGAAACAAGACTTTCACCACAACTACGAAAACGACGAGCGGCAGAAACAGAACGATTCTCTGACTAATGAAAGTTTTATTCTGCAGGTGAGTTGAAAGTGAAGATGTGGTTTATAAGAAGCTACTGTTACCCAAGTATTGCAGGAAAAATGACCTAAATCTAAATCAGTGTTTTTTTTTTTTTGTTTCCTCATAAAACTAAAATGTTAAGTAACGTTTGTTTGAAATACTATAATCATCATTGATATAATAATCATTTCTGTAAAAAGAGACACTGATTGAAATCTAGCTTTATGCTGGTCAGTAAACCCTTGGTCCAGATAAAACATTTTCATATTTCAGGCATGGACAACATTTTATATTAAGCATTTAACAATGAGTATTCTACACTTTAATCACTAACCATACTGTTAATTTTTTGGTGTTTCTGTAGAATCCACCTGAAATAGCTCCCAGACGAGACTACGCAGCTTTACCCTTGCTGGCAGCTCCCCCTGCAGTGGGCCAAAAGATTGCCTTTAAGGTACAATGAATGTGATATGATAAATGATAGTAGATGTACTTCAGTTTGTTTAATATCTTGATAGCTTTTCTAAATCGGTGACCACATGTAAGTTGTCTATTGAGTTTTTCATGGATCTCTCGTGTCTAAAAGCTTTTGGAGCTGACTGAAAACTACACACCAGAGGTGTCTGATTATAAAGTAAGCCATTATACACTTCCTTAATGTAAATTGTGTTGTGGGTAATGTGAAGTAACAGGTGACTGTTGTTATTTAGGAAGGGAAGATTATTGGATTCAATCCTCAAACGAAAGTTTTGGAGCTTGACCTTCTTTCTCAACCTCAAGGTATTTTTTTTCTGATGTTTGCCACTGTGTCAGTCATATAAATTTGATGCCTGGAGGTTTGCAGCTCCTTTATTACTCACTAGATTGCACGTTTTCTTCTTCAGAAATGCCTTACTGTATTATGTGTTTTTAGCTCCAGCTGAACCTGGCAAGTTTGACCTGGTATATGAGAACGCTGATGGATCTGAAAGAGTAGAGTATGCTGTCACACATGGATCACAGGTACTGAATGTTCTCTTAAAGAAATGAAAATGTACTTGTCCTCAAGTCATTCAAGTCTGTCTGCTGCTAAAATAGGATAATCTATAATATTTTCCAGTCTCCAGTGAAGTATTGTCTTTTCTGAATCAGGAGAGAAATATGCGTTTAAAAAAGTGTGGGTTACAAGTGTGAACTTGTCTAAAGAAATATGTCGATGGATTTTGATTTGAGAGGACAGCAGGGGGGTTTGTTTTTTGTTTGTTTTAAATGGAGGAAGTGACATAGATTATGGATTTGTATTTTGGCCAGCACCAAGAGTTTAAAAGGAGTTATTTGTTAATAGGAGTTAATAGTTTTCTGATGGACTTGTGTCATGGGTGTTACTTTTGCAGGGCTCTAGAGTGCGATCTAATTTCTCAATGGTGCGAAAAAAAAAAATCGGAGGCTGCACCGGTGCGACCAGCCGTTCGAGGGGAAAAAAACAGCAGACATGCATTAAAGCCGTTGTAGTTCATTTTGACCCCTTCCAGATTATAACTCCACTAGTATTGGTAGGTTTAGTGATAGGTGTTTCAACGAAGGCAGTTATAATTTGGCAGGGAGTCCAAATTCGGCACAACACTGGGAAACCAAGCCGACAGAATTAGTTTCGTGGGAACGCATCCCATACAGATGGCAGAATAGGTTCTACTGTATTTTGCTGCGCCTCTGTGCGCCGCACCATGCCACTCGCAGCCGGTGTAGACACGCTGAGAAAAGGCTAGGCTTGTCAGATAAACAGCAGCTGTAGTCACACATGATGAGAGAAGATGAAAAAAAAAACATTTTTAAAGAAAATAATTTAATAATAAGTTAATGCCTGATTCATCCGAGAAAAAAAGTTAATCCAGATTGTTACACTGCGTCTGACCCAGGTGGCGCAGCCAATAAAAGTTAGTCCTAGAACCCTGCTTTGGATTATTGTGATGATTTTATCAGATGTTTGGACTATCATTCTGACAGCACCCATTCACTGCAGAAGAACCATTAGTGTTTAAGTGATGGAAAATTTTCTCCTAATCTCATCCAATGAAGAAACAAACTAAAAAATCTGTTTGGCTTGAGTACATTTCCAGCAAATTTTCATTGAAATATTCCTTTAAATATTACATAACCACATCAAGTTCTCACCCACATCACATGGATTTTTTTGAATGGCTGTAACAATCAATTGACCAATCAGATTCAGGGACAGATCTGTCTACTTATTAAAAAGGATTTACTATGGATTGGAAATACAAATGAACTGTTCAGGGGTCTGTAATTGTTGTACAATATTATTAATGTGAGTTAGAAACACACATACACTTACAAAACTACATTCTGTAATACCTTCATTGGTATGAAGATGTTTTAGATATCAGCAGTAGAGTGTTTGCACCGTGACTAATTATTTCTTAGACCCGTGTTGTATTTTAAATTCAGATTATGATTTATAATTACAGCGCTTGCAGGGGAAGCACATTTGACCTACAGGTTAAGCGTGCTCCATGTTTATAACATGCAGTGTCCTGACAGTGCTGTTGTGAGTATGGTTTGGCAAAGCTCTAAACCCTCTTTTGTAGCTTGGGTTGTAGGCCCATCCCCCAATCCCTCACAAATGTTGCTTTCTGATTATCCCGTATAATTGTTGAAGTGAATAACGGCGGTTCTTTGTACAAGTGTATGCTGTGGTAGGCTAAAACAATCCTTTCTTTGATGTCTTTCCTGCAGCTGACTGAGCGCTGGGATTCTCTTTTGGAGCCCCGGCTCATTGTGGAGAATGTTGGATGATGGTCATACAAAACATGTTAACTGAGCCAGACCTTCACGGACAACCTTTTTTTATTTTAATGCTGTTTTGTTGAAACAGCCAATTTTCATGTTGTATTAACTTTTCATTTTATTCTCAATGTCAGTCAAATAAATGTTGTTTTTTATTTGGGAGTAGAGGTGATTGATTGATTATTATTGTGCGTACAGTGAGTGCAAATGGCCAACAATGTTGGCCTAGGCTATTTTTACTTGCTGTGGAGAGATAGGTTTAGGTTTTCTAATTCTTTCATAATTCTTTTTAGACGTTGTGTGAGTCACAATTTGCATTTAGTGTAAACTATATTCTACTTGTTGCCTTTAAGAAGGAAAATTTAGCGCGTTCATTTAATTTGTTCTGTTTTAGTAATAAAGTTTACACTCTTGTGAGAACAAGCACTGAAGCAATATGTCTGCTAGAATTGATCTAATTCATGTATATATTTACTTCATTGAATGCTGAAAATAACAGCATCGTCACAAAAGCAAGTAACAAAACTGGGAATAAAGTGTGTGGTGCTGCATACATTGTGCAAAAATAAGTGAATGTGTATATGATTGAAAATGTTCCTCTAGAAGTTGTTTCTCTCTTACGTGACAGGAGCGATTCATTTTCTGATGAACAGAATGGAGAGGTGTACATTTTCTTGTTTTGAAATATCATATTTTTCATTTAGTACTGCCCTTCAGAGACAAGAGAAGACACTTACATGTTCTCCAGAGGACAAAATAATTTGATAGATCTCAAAATTATACAGTCATTGTTGGAAAGGGTTCAAATACACAAAAATACTTGGGAAAAACCAAAGAATTTATGTGACCTATAGGATTTTTCTGAAAAACAGCACAGTTTAACTGTTCAGGACACACAAGAAGTGATTCAGGTAACAACGCAGTATTTTCAACAGGGCCTTTTTTTAAATAAATAAATTAAACTTATATTTTCTCTTCTAAACTATACGTAAACATCTTATTTTAGTAAAGTAATAAACATTTAGCAAATTCTGAAAGGGGGGAAGTAAACTTTGGAAATGAATAAGGTTAGTAGGCTTGTAACAGAGTAATATTCTGGCCTGAGGTGTGACTGATATTAATTCAGCGGTGCTGACACCCTGAGCAAGAGAACAGGATCCGATATAGTCGATCATGTAATCTTTTGTTTGGGAATCAGGCCAAAAATATCGTCTCTTAATTCAATCCGATCTAAATTCCGTTGACGTTTATGTCAGTTGCGTGAACCAATCCAAGCGAGCTGAAGGCGCCCGCGTCACGAGCGACGTCAAAGGCAGCGCAGGCTCCTCCCCTCCTCCGCGCTGCTCGGGCTGGACTGACGCGCAGCTGCCGCTGATGTCGGAGCTGAGGCGGAGATGATGGAGAGAGCGCTCGCAGCTGCCCTGGCTCTCTAATACAGCGCGTTTGACAGCCCCTCTTCACAAGCATGGACGGCAATGTCTTCCCCGACCAAGAACAGCTGCTGGTTTTCCTGAAAAAGCTCAAAGAAGTGTTCGACGTGTGCGACGAGGACGCAGACGGATATATCCGTGTTGAGCACTTCGTGGACCTCGGTCTACAGTTCGGCCAAGGAGATGAAGTAAGAACCTCTCTTTATACAATCACCCGCTCGTTTCCTTCATTCTGGGATGCTTGGCTTTTAATGTAGCTTGCGGTGCACTTTTGTACCTTACAGTCTCTGGGATTCATTAAATAAAACACTTTCTCCTCATTTGTGCAAACAGGTTGGTTTATAGCGTCACATATGTCTTGTTTTCGGTAATTGGTGCCGGACTGGTGCGTTAGATTTATGATTTATGTAGGCTCTTAGCAGTTTAATAATTGCACTTCAGCCAAGTTACCTAGACAACCGTCTCCTCACTCTCCTTCATAAACTGTGATGTCATAAGGCATCACTTACAGATTCAACAGTTCATATATATATATATATATATATATATATATGTATGTATATATGAGCCTTGACCACAGAACCAGTCTTAACAGTAATTTTTTTAAAATTGAGATTTATACTGATGTATGCGTTGTTAGGATAGGACAATGTTTGGCAATCTGTAATCTTATGGTGTATTAGTATATAAAATACTGAGAAAATCACATTCAAATTTTTCCAAATGATGATCTTAGCAATGCATATTTATAATCAAAACTTAGGTTTTGATAAATTAATGGTACAAAATGTCTTCATGATTTTTGGCATAAAATAAAAGTCAGTATATATATCAAGAATATGACACAATATTAATAGCAATAGACCATTTCAAATAAGAGAATGATTGAATGGTCAGTTGACTTACTGACAAATGCAAAACATTTCCTTAACGTGATGGTAAAATGTATTTTTTTAAATTAAGAATTCTGAAAATTATTGTTTGGAAAATGTGTCATCTGTTATGTTGTAAAATTCATCCTGTCAAAGGATATGTTTGGTAAAGGTTGGCCTGATCTTGAATCTTCAAGCTACTCTAGCTAGCTTTTCCCAAATGTGTCACTGAAGACATTGTAATTCTTGGCTTAAACATCATACACGATGCAATAAAAATGACATATTCAAATGCTCATTTATTTATCAACCCCCTCTCCCCTATTTTAGTTTGTTAATCAAAATAACCATTGATTTAATTTTGAAAATGGATCATGATGTCATGTATGTCCTATCATTTTAGTATAGTTCTTGTCTCAAGCAGTGAGCATTGCTGGGTCTCTTAACTGTAGATCTTGACCTTGCATTTCTAGCTCCGGTGGTTTGGCTCTGTAGTTCAGTGTGTGTTCTTGATGGACTGCCAATAAATGCTTTTGTCTAGAAATCTGTCTAATGGAGAGCATCTCTTCTCAGAGTGACTAGTCAATATCCACTGATCTGTGAGTTCTGCTCCTGCTGAAAATCAGTTGTGTTTGTGTATTTTATTGCATTCGACTGCATTCAGCTCTCTCATAACAAAATATACATGGCTTTCTCAATAACATAGTTCTACTGCATTCATTGATAAATCTATTTAAAGTGGCAACATAATGTAAACATGATTGACTCCCATGAAGATTTATTTAATGCTGCATTAAAACGTGTTATTGCTTTCCTCCTCTCATGGTGATTGTTGAGTTCATCTGTCAGTTCAGTTTATCTGCTCCAGAGAACTGCCTGTATTTAGAGCGGGACCAAAACAAACATCGTAATGACAGGAATCACAGGTGCTTTGGCCAGTCCTCATTATCCTTTTCTCATTTACAGAGGCGACTGTTCTTCTGCCCAACTGGGCCACACTGTGTTTGTCAGGAGGCATTTTTTATGTTTTCTTTCTAATAAGAAGATGGACCCCTGAATGTGTTTTTCATGTCATTAGGCTGGTATGAAGGCACAAAACAAAAATGCCCATTTCCTTTACTGTCACCATGGCAATGCATGTTTAACAATCTGAGGATGCTAAAGAGGCCATTCCATTCAGTTAAAGAAACATACCACTTTTTATGAAAATTGGCCAATTTTCTAACTCAACTGGTTGGAAACGGTTGACTTTTAGTGTTTTTGATTCCGTTCAGCCAATCTCTGCATCTGGTGGTAGCACTTTTAACTGTAGCTTGGCATAGGTCATTGAATCTGATTAGATCATTAGCATCACACTCATACCTGACCAAAGAGTTTCAATATTTGTCTTTAAATTTTGCTAAATTTTCCCACTTTTTCCTAAAAGTGCTCCACCAGACCCAGAGATCGGTTGAATGGATTAGAAAACGGTAAAACTCAAATTCTAACCCTTTCAACATCAGTGGCATGTTCCCTTAAAGGATGTAGTGCAGGTTGTTTTGGATTTGTAGGTTACACAGACATGAACAAAGAGGTTTATCGGGGTCATTTTCAGATTGGCTTGAGATTTTGTTAGAACATAAGTATTTTCTCTACGTAACACAAATTGTAGTCTTTTTTTCTGCGTTGTGTGCTGCTCAGTCAAGGGCAGCCATTCCTGGTTGACGTTTGCTTTTTTGTTCAGCTGATTAAGGTGTTATTGCCTTCCTTTATACATTCAATTTAATCCAAAATGAATTGTGGTGCCTCAAGGCTCTTTGACATTTAAAATCAGTCTGTATAGTCTCAGTGGACGGCAGTAATGAAAAGGAAATGAGCAACCTGCCTCGGTTTGCCTGCGACTTTTTCAGGAAATCTTGATGTTGTTTATGGTCACAGGTTCATGTGCTGCACATCTGGAATATTAATGTAAATATTAAGATCACAGATTATCTCATTTAATTTCAGGAAGTTGTCAGATGTTTTTAGGCTGTGTGACTGTTTTGCTTGCTAAACTTGGTGAGCAGTATGCAGGAGTCAGCAGTGGTGACAAATGAGTGGTTTTATCTGATTGATAGTGGGCACACAGGGGACGGACTCATCGTCTTTCTAAGCCTTTAGTACAGACTCAAACCAAAATACAAACCATTACTGCTGCACAGGACAAAAACATGTAAATACTTCAAAAATAGTTATACAAATATTATGTATTCTTAATAAATACACACACACACACGCATATTATGTAAACAAAATCTTTTACATATTGTTTGGGTCGGTAAGATTAAAAAAAATAAATGTTTTGAAATGTTTTACTGCATTTATTGTATTTTAAAATGTAATTTATTCCTGTGATGTCAAAGCTGAATTTTCATCATCATTCAGTCTTCAGTGTCCTTTTTAAGGATTTTTTTAAATTGCATTTATTTTTTTATTCAAATTAAGTGTGTTCTTGATGAATAAAAATATTTATTGAACATAAAATATTTATGCCCTGAACGTTTGAATGCGTGCATTATTTAACTTTTTTGTTTTGTTTTGTATAAATGTCTTTTTAGCTAGATTCTATCACAATAAAATAGAGTTGAATATGGAAAAATAGTAATAATAATCCTGTAAAAAGTGCAATGAACAAAATGGCCACAAAGTAGTGCATTTATCATTAGTCAGACACAAATGTTTTTGTGCCAGGTGGTACCAGTTGCAGTGCTACAGATGAGTGCTTTGTGCAGAAGGAAGTGATGTAACAGCATGAGTGTGTGAGGTACAGTCAGAGATGACCGGTCTCTGTGCGTGCTGCTAGTCACAGATTCTGACTCACAGTTGTGAGGAGCAGTTCACGAGAGCAGCTTGAATGTTTGTGATGAACCTCTCTTAGCTTCTTGCCAATCCCTCCCACACTTCTTTTCTCAAATCCATTATTTACATTTCTCTGATTGTCATCACCTTATATCCATCCCTTCTTCCATTTCTATTTGCTGTTATCTCATTCCCTTTTCTTATCTTTTTACGTGTCACCTTCTTCTTCACCCTCCATCTGGTCTTCTCATTCCACACTCTTGTCTCTCCCCTCCCCTTCTCCATCTCCTCCTTCACTCTGTGTCCTGATGATGAGGTTGCTGTGATTGGTATGCGTGAAGAGCACGAGGATTTTTTTAGTGCAGAACGTGTGGTGAACATGTGTGCTGCTGCTCTCCATCCCCTCCCACAGGCTGCACTGGGTGGCCTTGAAGAGCGCTCGCTAATGTTCAGCCCTTGATGAAACGCTTATTAACAACAACGCTTCACAACACTGTGACACGATGTGAGGGTCAACCGCATATGACTGAGCTTTAATTAAATCTTTCGCAGACATTATTTGACCTTTCTAGGCTCAGATGTAACACAACTGGCAACGAAAATGTTGCTTAATACATCACAAATGCTGACTGACTGTGAGGATAAAGATTGATGATAGACTCTTGCTTGATCGGTGAGTTCAAAGAAACAAAGAGTTCGTAATCAGCCTGGAGATATTCTGGACGTGGTGTGAATTTTTTACTTCTGCTGATCTCGCCAGTTTTTAGTTATGTAAACTGAACACAACCGCTCTAAAGTACTTCTTTAAAGGGACATTTCATCTGAAAATGAACTGGCCACTGCCCCACACTGTTCAAACCAACATTTTTAAAGGGATAATTCACCCATAAATGAAAATTACCCCACTCTCAATCCACAGCTGTGAGACGTTCTACTCTCTATGCGATCTTGCAAAACACTATGGGTGCAGGACGTACACCAAACAAAAACAAACTTCGGCCAACCAATCGGCAAGAAGAGGTGGGGTTTAACACGCACAAACAAACTTCGGCCAACCAATCGGCAAGAAGAGGTTGGGTCTAACGCACGCAAACAAACTTCGGCCAACCAATCGGCAAGAAGAGGTGGGGTTTAACGCACGCAAACAAACTTCGGCCAACCAATCAGCAAGAAGAGGTGGGGTTTAACGCACGCAAACAAACTTACTCACAAAGCTTCACTTACTCTGAATGTTGGGGCTGTAAGGGTCTTCGATCTGGATTGCTGGGTCAAGAACACGATAAATCACCTGAGCAGAAAGAAAGTGAAGGTCAACAAACAAATGAACTGACTAATTAACAAAGTCTAAACACTGAATACTTCTTACCTCTCCTTCTGTAGACGGCTCGATATCAGAATATCTGGACTCGCAGATGACATCGTCAACTTTACGAAGAGGACCATGGGAAATTCCTGGGAAGGTGGACTCACAGTCAAAGGCGAAGTAACGGTACACCTGCCAGGTTCGGCCAAAATCTGCAGATCGCTCAATCAACATGGCCGCCGGACGGAAAGTCTGTGTACAAAAACAACTGACAATATGAGGTCAGTTTGGAATGTTTCAAAGGTGATTTCTTAAATAAAAAAACTTTCTTACCTTAAAAGTCATGATGAGATGAGTAAAGTGAAACTCTGCCTCCAGATCCAGCTGAAGGTAAACATCAGACTTTCCTGAGGAGAGAAGACATTAATAATTTCATTTCTGATATTATTACTTTATTTTAATATTTTATTATTAAACTGTGGCGTGTTATTATTATTGTACTTTTGATGAAAATATACCATCATAAAACATTTTTCACACACATATTTGTTTATTTAGTTTGTCTACTAAGCAGTGGACATGCAAGTACATGCACCGCTGACCTTTTTTGTTATTTTATTTCATTCTGTTTTATTTCATTATATATTAATAATTAATTATTAATTAAATAAAACTGCAAACTTTCTAATGGTCATTTAATTGCTTGTATTGTAGGTTTCCTATATACATTTAAATAATATTTTCATATTTTATGATCTACATATATATATATATATTTGTTGTTGTTTTTTTTGCTAGATTTTGCTATATTAGTTCAATATTTTCACAACTTCACTGACTTCAAAGTTCAAGCAGATTGTGATTATTATTTTACTTTCTGAAACAAAACATTCTGTAATGCCAAATAGTAGTAAAATCTCAGACACTGCTTTTCTAAAAGCCTATGAACATTTATTTAATAACAACGGAGCGACTGCAGTGAACAAGATCATATATTTTCCTTCCTGAACCACTTTATCTGGGAATGTAATAACGCTCTGACTTACTCTGAACAACAATGCACAACAATAACCACATTCAAACTCAGTGTCCTACAGTGACTGAGCAGAGCTAGAAATAGATGGGATGGTTTAACAATCTCCTTTTGTTCTGTTCAGCTCTTACTTTGACAGTTCATTATTCATCTGGAGCAACAGACTGTCTGTATTCTGCAGAGCTGGCACCATATAGAGCTCACCTGTGCCTCCCTGCATTACCATTACAAAGCTGTAACTCAGTCCACTGCAGCGGACCTTTGTCTGACTGCTGGATTTAACCTGCGTTTCATAATCAACAGCTAAACAGGAAGGAAAGGGACGTTGAGGAAAAGAGAGACAGGTTGTACCAGAGCTGAAGAGAATGAGGGAGAGAGGCCAGCAAAGGTGAAGTGGAGCACAAAAGGAAATCAACTGAATGACTTGCTGTTTTTTCAATACATGTTTCAGTGTTTGGCTGGAGGAGGAAGTCGTTAAGCCTCAATCCAGAGCACATGCCAAAGAGCCATGAAAAACACTACTCATAAAGAACACCTGTTATTTTTCTATAGAACATATATGCACAATATAGAAATACAGACAAAAGGCAGTTTCCACAAACAGGGTACAAAATAGTGAGTGAAATAATAATAGGGTACATTATAGGCCCTGAAGTAATGTAATGTAAGCGCCACTGACCTTTTTTGTCATTTTATTTAATTATTTATTAAAAATTAATTTTTAATTAAATAAAACTGCTAACTTTCTAATGGTTATTTAACTGCTAGCCTTTATATTTCCATAGTAATATTTTCATACTTTTTGCATAATTTGCATGATTGACCTGATGTCAATGTAATCTACATGTTGCTAATATATATATATATATATATATATATGGACATGTTCCTTTGATTCCTTTTGAACATTGGTTCAATATTTTCCCAACTATAATGTGATAATTTATTAGTTTTTGTTTCCTATTTATCAGGCCAACTATTTTGTCATCATTATAGACGTCGTGAAATAATGATCAATTATAAAAAAAATAATAAACAAAAAATTCCAATAACAGTGTTAATAATTAGACCAAATTAAGCTGTAGAGCAAACTAGTTTAGGATCAAATCTTGGCATATGGTCACTGATCAAAATTAACATCTCTCTTATGCTAAAGAAAAAAACGCATTTGATCATATTCTCCGCTGCTTATTTTTTAAGCCTTAAAAAGTACACCAAAATTGACCATATCCAGTGTCCCCTCTATATCGATACAGGGGTCATGACAGGATTCCACTTGTGAGACATACTCTACAACAAGTTATCTACTGTTCATTATACAACATTGTTACAGAAAAGTCACTGAATCCATAGCGACCATGAGCAAAAAATAGTGACCATTTCCTGTGAACGGCCATAATTAATTCCTTAACTGAGGAAACACACAGCTGACACAAAGGGGTTTCACTCTCTTAAACTATAAAAGGAACTCTATTAAGATGTAAGGAGTAATTGTTTGAGATAAAATGACATATGATCTAAATATAATTTAAGTAGCTTGCCAAGTTAAGCTAATTTAAGTAGAAAAGTCAAGTGCAGAGGATAAGTTACTAACAAAAAGAATTAATAAAAATAGTGCACAATGTACTGTGTTAATATGAAAGAAAATTCTGTATTTATTTGTACAGTCTATACACCATGTATTTGGTAATTGGGTTGTGTTTTGGCTAACGTAAATGTCTGAAAAATTAATGGCAGAAAAAGAGCCTAGATAACTATCATGCTGTGGAAAATATAGTTAGCATTGCTATTTTTAGTTAGTTACTCCCCAGCACCCAACACTGCAGCCCACAAGTGCACTTAGCAGAGTAAACAATAAATGCTAAGAGTGCATTAGGTTCAGGTATTAGCCCGCAGCTTCTGTCATCTTTTTTTATCATCTATGTTCTGCTCTAATAAAGTTTTGTTTCCCTCTTTTATTCTCTCTGTGAGTATGCCAGCAGCAGGCCGTGTCTGTAATTATCTCTAATACTGCAAGGTTTAGGGAGTGTGTGTCAGGGTGAGCCTGGACATCCAAGCCAAGTCAACTAACAACCTTCCTCTATTTCTGCACTCTTACATACTTCCATTCTGAATAACAGTCTTCATCCTAGTACTGCAAAAAGTAGGTCTTTACATTTAAGTCGTTAATTTAGTTGATTTGCATTAAAAGAAATAAATGACCTGAAAGGATTTGATCAAAATCATAATTTAAAGAGCATCATTACTCCAGTCTTTAGTGTCAAACGATCCTTCAGAAATGTATCTAATATGCTGATTTGGTGATCAAGAAACATTTCTTTTTAGTATTGATGATAAAAAAGTTGTGCTGCTTAATATTTATGCAGAAACTATAATACATTTAATTTCAGAATGATCTGATTAAAAGTAAAAAAACACTGTCTTTACATCATATTTGTAATTTCAGATTTTTTTTTTAACTAAATCTTTCTGACCCCAAGCTTTTGAGCAGTAGTGCACATTAAAACATTATTGATAAATATTTATTTTCAGTTCAGTGAATGGTTTTACGCTAATTTGCCCCAGCGCTGGGCTTCATTCTAAGTGCATGCATCTCTCTCCCTCAGCCTCTGTGTTATTAATAGACGCCCTGAACATCAACCTTCTAATAATACATGTGAAGTGTTTCCAGTCCTCGCCAAGCAGCTGGGTTTGGAGGGCTCAGAGAGGCAATCAAATATCCTGGCAACATATTACTCTACTTTTGACAAATGAAACCAAACGGAAGTGTGGATTTCCATCTAAACATCACTGAAGATGCAGATTAGCACATATGGCTCTCTGGATGCATTAATTAATAGTTGGCTGAGGCTGAGCTGCGGTGCATATGGATCCAACCCAGACCTATAACTGTTTCTTATGAAGTGCAAAAAGCTTAAAAACTAAGTTCTTGCTCTCTCACCATTCTCAGACTGCCACCAGGACTTCTTGCGGTGTGGTTTGAAGGTGGTAATGACATTTTCAATGCGGTGACTCATGGGGTTGGAATAAGGATCATAAGGTCGCCGTGAATCACAGTGGAAACACTTCTTCTCTTCCTAAATAAGGTGAAGGGTCAAAAATAAAAAAGGATCAGCTCTTCACAAACACAGTGTGTGTATAAACGTGTCTCACTGTCTGTGAGAACTGGTGTCGGCACTACCTGCAGATGGCTGACAATGCAGTAGGGTTCTCTCCTCCGCTGGCCACAGGTGGAGGAAGCTTTTAAGTTCTTCTCTCGACCCACCAAGAGGTCACCAGTTGCAGGGTAACAGCTTCCATGGGCACAGCCGTGGGCAAGATCAGGCTCCTGAGCGCTGGCTCCTGACAGGACTTGCAAAGAAACAAAAAAAATTTAAATGATGAGCAGAAGATGATTTTATCTGTAATGCTGTTCAAATAAAACCTTCAGTCTTCAGTGTGCAAGACAAAAAATGTAACATGTAACCTTCAATGTCCTGCCAGTTTTGGTAACCAGAACTCAAGCAAATTTTCCATTAATGCTCAGCAAAGGCCAAGTTTCCACAAAAAGTCTCTTTAGACTGTGGTGGTGAGAAATTTAGTATGGGGGTGGCCAAAATTATAAGAACACTAGAAGAAAGAAGTCAGTATTTCTGTCTTTTGCTGTAGTGTGTCAGTAGGATATATAAATTTACATTTTCAAACATTCATTCTACCATTAATTGTAATCATCCAGTGAGATTTTTGTTTCCAAAAGCTCCTCACAGAGATCTGATCTCATCATCATCAAAAGTCTCCAAGATGCTTTCAGAAACCTACCTGCAAAGCTACAGTACTGTATTTAGGTTTTAGGAAAATGAGGAA
>JAUMHI010000035.1:5737130-5748955 GCA_032359435.1 Enteromius unitaeniatus
AGAAACCGGCAGTTCTTAAAAGTTGAGGAATTCCAAATGAAATCCGATATTTTGACAGAAAACACAACAAAGAATATTGTTCACATGTAGCGCCTCAAGTCTGCCTGTTATGAAGGACTCTTGCTCTTCATCTTTCTAAAGAACCTGTGTGTCTTCACAGAGTTTATGGTGCGTCAAATACAGCTCCACTGCAGCGCAAAATGCTAATAATATTATAATAAATTACAGTAACGCCACATTTTATTGTTAGTAACGGTAATGAAGTATCTGTATCTGCTCAGAGTAGAATGAATACAGATGATACTGTGAAGCAGATTTGTGCTTAAGCAGGTGGAGATTAAAGCTGTTGGTATTTCAAGCACAGACGCATGTTGAAATGCGATGCACAGCGACAGTGTGTGATGAAGATGTTTCTGTGCGAGTAAAGCCCCCGGCTTTCATGCACTAGAGCACTCCCTTCATCAGGAGAACCGCAACACTGCTCTACATGACATTGAATTTCACACGCCAGAGCCTGTTCCCGTGAGCCTAAAGGAGAGAAGAAGGATGAGAACATTTATATATTGAAAAACAGTAGCCATAACTGCTTATTAATGGATTTTGATAAACGTGTTTGTCATAATGATCTTGCATTTATCAGTGTATTAATTGGCAGGACTCAATAGTTCATCCAAAAACGGAAACGGCCTCATGTTCTTCCAAATCAGTTTTACTTACTTTCGTCTGTGAAACACAAAAGGCGATATTTAAAAATATGTCTTTGCATTTCTCCTCCACACAATGAAAGTCAACATTCATTTTCCACAGAAGAAAGCATAATGAATTTTATTATATTAAAGGGGTCATATGATGTTGCTAAAAAGAACATTTGTTTATTTTGTGTGTTTGTTTTATGCAATTTGAGGTGCAAAAAACACATTATTATCCACATATTGTACATTTTTGTTTCTCCTCTAGGCCCCGCCTCCTTAAACAATTCGATCAAAGCTCATCGTTCAAAAAAAACATGTGGCGGAAATGTTATGCCCCTTACCATAACACAATGCTGCCTTCCGGCGCTATGGCACCATACCAATAAAACACATTACAAACCAGGCGTTTGTCAGTGGGGACATAATTACTGATTATCATGGCTACTGTCTTTTTTACGCTTCACGTTGCATAACACCTTGTCTGCATTTGTGATCGGAGAAACGACAAACAACAAGCACTCCCCTTCACTGCTCAAAACTCGCATTTGAATAGTCAGCAGGGTCTTGGTTAAAGGTTGTGAGTCAGAAGCAGCAGACTGTCCTTGCAGAGGTAGAATTGCTCCACTTTATATTCTCTGTGCACAGCCTGCGTAGGCTACTCTCCAGGTTTTAATAGTATATCCTGAACACACTCTAATATTGTGTTGAACTGTCCTGGAACCGCTAGTTGTGTCCTTTTTTGCAAGCTCAAACAAAGTAGCTACACTTTTGCAAGGACGCACAGCGCATCCAAGAACTGGCAGCAACACTACAGTGAGGATAATAGCTCCACCTTCTTTCTTTGAGTAAACATTTGGGTGGTGTTATAAATATAAATAAACCCACTCTGTGATGTAGAAAAGTGGGGGTGTGTTTAAACAAGCCATTTTAGGGGGGCATGGACAAGTCATAACTTTTATAAAGAATATCTCTTTGCTTTTGGAAAACTTTTATCCTTTGCAACTTCTGGAATATTATCTCCGCACTAACAGCTGGTAACACTTCAAAGAGAAAGGGAAATTTGAAATCATATTTAGAATATGGAAGTGTTGGAGATGATGATCAGTACTGCCTGTGCAGACAGAGATTGCATGGTCATGTGTTTACCAAATGATAAGAAATCAAATACTTATTGTCAGAAGTGCCATTATGTTTGACATTGTCATTTGGTCCAGGGTCAGATTATAAAGGCAACCCATTTTTGGGTGATGCTGTGCAGTGCTGCTACCCGCTGAGACCAATATCACTGCCTTCGAGCTTTCAGCAGCCACTGGGCAATGCTTAGCATGTTGTCTCCTCTGCTCGTCTCTCTCTGTCTGGGTTGGTGTGAGCAGCCTGGTTCTGAGTGTATGCACTGTCACAACTGAAAGTATAAAAAATGACATCACACGTTAAGTACAAGCTTTTTCACCAAGAAGTCGACTGTCACACCCAGCGTGAGCCTGACATGTCAGCATGTTGCTCAGAACCCTGTGCGCCGCCAGAATTAGTCAGTTTTCATGGTGATATATGCTTGAGTATGATCTTTGTGCTCTTTGTCGCCATTCAGCACATTCAAAATGTATATGGCCATTTTGTCATAGTCTTGAGCTCACATATAGCCGACCACACTATTTAAAATAAAACAAATGAGCACCATTGAGCTTTGTTGGTTGCTGCAACAGTATGTTGTTTGTGTACGTCTTTAGCTTTCTGAAGAGACTGGTTTGCTTTGATTTTAGAACACATTTGTTTTCATTTTTCATGCGTCTCCTAGCAACCAGGCACTCGTTTCTGTGTGAGTTTGTTGTGATCGGAACAACTTTAAAGTCTGGTACTGTATGATCCCCGTCGTGTAGTGTGTGATGCTCAGTTTTACTTCCTCACTGTTTACGGTAAGTGTATGATGCGTAAAGGTTGTGTAGTGTTTTCCAGCCTTTAGTCTAAATAAAACTTCCAAAACACATTGAGGTCTTCATTGCAGATTAAACATCTAACCAAAATATTAAAAAATTCTTAAATCAAGGATTTTCTAGACAATTAAAAACTAGTGGATGTTTTTGCAAATAAACGTTGTTTCGAGAGGATCGCTGGACGAGTCAATCACGCACGGCTGGTAGCCCATCGTCTAATTATCTCCTCGTTAATTCATACCCAATCGAATCTTTTCCCTTCGCTATAAATATCCCCGCTTTTCTGTAAGAAAAACAGAGGGGTGGGGGGGGCAGGCCGGGACCGAGCCGAACGGCACGCCAAAATTCGCTTTTTATTTTACTATGATGTAAGCGTGAACTCTTGAATTGTATTGTTTTCAGAAAAACTACTCAAAATTAATTGACTTCTTGCTTTAAACAAGCAAAATAATCTGCCAGTGGGGTAAGCCAATACATTTTATTTCAAACAGAAAACAACATTACTTTGCTTATTTGCTTTTGAATTTGTACGAAAGAGGTTGTACGAATTAGCCACCTTGTAAAAAATGTACAAATTGCCCTGAGACTGAGCTCATCAGAACAGACCTGTGACTCTTTTTTACATTGCAACCCATCGGTTCAGACCTCTGGTTTCAGATTATGGAGGAATACAGTCATTTGTATGCACACTGTGCCCAAACAGCCAAGCCTGTGCTCACTGTGTTCCCTCCTGCTCTTCTGCCTGTTTCTTACTCTTGCTGTCTCTCACTTCATCCTCTGTTTATTTTCTAATCCACTCTGTATTACACTAGTATACACTGATGGGGTATCTTAAGCTTTAGGAATGTTGACATTTATTTGGATATTTTGATAGTGTGTGTGTGTTGTCTGATTCCTTCTGCCTTTTGGCTCGTCGGTTTGATTAGAGAAAGGACTGTTTGTGGCCCCCCTCTCTTATTCTCTTTCCCTCTTTTCTCCTCGTTTTCTTCACATTCCAGAAGTCCACCTAATCTACCAGCTGTCAATCACAATAAGGGTGGGGAAAAGTAAATAGAAGGTTAGAAGAGATATAAGCCATGCTCGTATGCACACAGAGAAGGATACTTCACTCTCTAAATTAAAGCCTGAAGCAATCACTCACACGTTATATTGTTTTAATACAGCAGAACAGTTTGAGTTAACTGTTTTCTGCCCATCTTTACTTCTAAGACACTCTGCCTCTTTAAGACATCCTTTAGATGTTCTCCCAGCTGAATCTTTGCAAAATGTCTTTTTTTTTTTTTAGCCCTTTGTTGCCCCCGTGGCAAGTTTTTAGAGACCTGTAACAGGCATCACATTTGAAATGAGCTCCTTTAGTGGATAAAAGTGTACCAATTTCTCAGTTCAAACGTTTGTTAGGTTATCTATGTTCTTTTGTGAAAAAAAAAAAATGGCTCCTGTGATTTGAAGGTTGATTTTATGAAACGTCCCAACATTTCTGTAATTCAGATTGTATCAATCATAAGTGTTACTATGGACTGAGGTACTACTTTTCATTATTATGACTGTTTGCAAGCTTTACTATTGCTATTAAATATGTATAATTTATTGAATATATATAATTAACTAATATACAAATACAGTGTCCATGACGGGACACAATATATGTTTTAATCCCAAAATCTCAAAATATAACACGCTAGCAACCAGACAGCAGACATTTAAAAACTTATAAGGTCTTTCCTTGAGTGCTGAGTCAGAAATTTTCTTATGCATTATTTAGTTTTTCGTTTTTTTGTGTAACTTCGAATGACCTGAAGACTGCTTAGTTATCATATAAGCTGCATCTCATTTCAGCAGCTGCATCCTCTGGAGGTCATATTTGTCAGCCACATAAACAATTGTTTTATGTACATTTCTTTACCTGACGTATGCGGCTGATAAATGCTACCTCTGGAGGATGCAGCTAACCAGTGTGGTCCTACTTGGGAACCACCCATAGTCGAGCACCACTTGCATTTTCTTTTCTGGCTGTTTGTAATAATGGTAACATTACGTTTTGTTCAAACAACAACGATTAAAAAAAAAAAAAGCATTTATTTAATTTCCTGAGATATGACAACAGGAAGCAGGTGGAGATCAACCACACCTGACTGAAATAACAACTGTCTCTATCACGCAGTATTTTTAAAACCTGAAATCCGGGTAAAACAGTACAAACATGGCTGAAATAGAATGGCTTTGGCTGTGTAAACAGCATCAGGAGCCGAGTAGCAGTTGGTGATAGAGCTGTGTGAACATCTATTCATCTGCAGCCAACACCCTCCTGATCTAACAGCATCCTCTCGCGTTTCCACCCTCCCTCTTTCTCTCCGCCTCTCTCTTCCTTTCCGTCTTCTCAACTAAACCTCAGACTGTGTCTGGATTCCTGCAGCATCACAGAGATAATATGTAATGTATTTTAAGATGGTTTGAAGAGGTGTTCGCAGCTGTAACAGAGAGAGAAGGACATGTGTGAGGTAAAAGCTGCTGGACTGAATCTAACCGCTGCTGCACTGAACTCCTGGGAATCATGGGAAAGTGGGGCATCACGGATACACAGCGGAGAGGAGTAATGAAGGAGGATTGCTCTTTCTTTCCTTCTCTGTCTCTCTCTCTTTCCCTCACACACCTGCATAAACATGCCTCTCGAACCTCACGCATATGCAGAGCACAGCATATGTGAGACTTCTCACTTGCAGCTGTGGAAGTGTGAATGTACATGTGTAAATGATCACCAGTGATTAGATTTTTACTTCAGCTGTCTTTGCCTCCAGCGAGAGCTCATTGCTGCTGTGAATTTATGAGAAGTGTTAATTAAGAAAGCTCTTAAGATATTCCATAAATCAGTCATAAGACCCACTCTAGTTATTAAAGTGAACTCTAGTTAATTTTTTAATTTTATCGTTACATTATTTGCAGACTTCTTGTTAATGTTAAATAATACTACAGTATGCTTAAAGGGACAGTTCTCCCAAAAATCTAATCATTTACTCGCTTTCGTGTCAATTCAAATCTGCGTGGATTTGCTTCTTCTAATTATTTTGATACATTTGATTAGCAAAAGGTCCCCAAAATGGTTAGTTGCCAGCATTCTTCAAAATATTTTATGTTCCACAGAAGGAAAAAAGTGTAACATTATTTTTTTACTGTAAAACGGCTTAAAAAAAAGATTAAGCCAGAAGTTACATCACTTTCATTATTCCCCCAGTTTCACAGACAGGTTTTAAGCTAGTCCCAGACTAAATTGCACATTTGAGCTGTCTCAGATGAAGATATCTTGCTCTGACATATCTTAAAACATGTCAGTGGCATTGTTCTGTGTTAAGACATAAGGCATGTTTGTAACAGTTGCTTAAATATGTTAATTAAACGAATGCCTAGTCCTGGCTTAAGCTAAGCCCTGTTTGTGAAACCGGGCCATTAAGTTTTAGGTTCAGGTTTTAACTGCTGGGTTGACTGTTTCAGGCTTGGATCTAGTCAGCTTAGTTACTTTTACAGTATGTATTTGCACATTGTGAAGCCAGTATAAATGGCTTTGGAGAAGAAAAGCCAACATAGGCTCATTGGAAAAAACATGCCTTTACTTACATTATAACAAAACTCGTAACAAAAACGTACCTATAACAGCATTTATAGCAACATTAGTGGCACTAAAACACCAACAATGGGTAAAGACTTTAATAAAGACTGCTGGTTCCTTGAAAAATACTGTGCATCTTGAAACAAATGTAACAAGATTAGTAAACTCCTATATTTTGGTGTTTAGAGGGCATAACCGGCTCCTTACTGTATGTATAGCTTTTCTGATATTATTAACTGGCTCAGTAGTTCTCCTGGTACAGCACTGCACAGAGCAGTCCCGTGTTATGATAAAAGAGCTGAACGTAAGCTGAAATAGTCTACAGCAAAGATGTATTAACACTTTCAGTTTAAAGTAGGTTTTATTGTAAGTTGTATATTATTTTCAAAAGCTATAAAGCTTTACAATTTCACCACCAATTGCCATATATTTAATTTAACAACCAACATGATAAAATGTTGCCAGAGTCACATACATCCATTCCAACTTTTATTATTTGCTATTTCTGGCATGTGTATGAGAGACTTTCAAAGCAAAATACTTGGCTTTTTTTCATATATATTTATTTTTTTCAGGCCACCACATGATCAACCCCCTATTTATCCTTATTTTATTTATCTATTTGCATTATTTTCCATGGCACTTAAACGAGGAGAAGGTTAATTATCCGTAATTGTGCGTATTATCCAGCACAGCTGAGGTTAGGCTTAAGATAGCTGTGTGTGTTGCAAGGGAGCACACTCACGCTCCCCTCGATGTCACGGCTGTGGGACGGCTCAGCTGAATAGTTTCCTAGCAACAACCTAGAGAACGAGGCAGAGCGAGGGAGGGAATGTGACAGGACAGAGTAGGGGAGGTGATTTGCTGGGGGGAGTGGCCAAAAGCCCAACAACTGTTGCCAGACCACTAGCGTCTCTGTCCGTACGCGTTGGTGTGTGGCCGCATGATCGCCTGCTGCAGGTCGGAGCGAGTGTGTGTGTGTATGTGTGAGGACGACCGAGCCGGTTTGGAGCAGCGCTGAATGTAGGTGGAGATCCCCGAAGCCACACGTCCACAGGAGCGCTGAAATCTGCCGGGACTGGACACTGATATTTCACCTGTTGGACTGTGGTGAGGGTGGGGATCCTGGAGGGAGACGGGGACACCAAGTCTTGGGCGTCCTCAGCCGATGAGGGCTTAACCAGCACGGGTGCAGAGGATGGAGGAGATGGAGCTTCATTATTGAGCGGCGGGGTAAGAGGATGAGATGAGATAACTGGCATGTGTGAACGTTTGCTGCAGCCAAGTAAAGCCCATTGTTCCTGCTCTTCCTCTCAAGTTCATCCTCTTAGTGCACCTCCCAACATTGATTCTGAGAAGCTCTTGTAGATCTCTTTGACTTCCAATGGCATTTTAGACAGATGAAGCGTTTTAATTTAGCATTTTATTGCTAGATAGTAAGACTCTGAGTGTGTTGGAATTCACAACCAGCCCGTGTGTGTTTCCCAAACGCTACACCTGCCCTAGAGTAACAAGTTGAATGAATGACTGGAGAGCCAGCCTGGATTGTGTGGTGATCTTTTGGAGGGGAAAGGGGTCATGCTATTGAAATGCTAATCAGACAGTGTGTGTCGATGTGTCTTTTGGCGGTGTGTGTGTGTGTGTGTGTGTGTGTGTGTCTGCCTTCGTCTACCCAACAACCGTTGGTGACCCCATTGTTTCAGTTTTCCACTTACTTAATGCCATATCTGTTCTTGGAGATAGAAACCCCCCAGTTTTGCACCTCAAATGAGACTAATGGTGTAGAAAAAGTAGCGGACTGATTGACTGTTGTTGTGCACATGCTCGTAAAGTTAAACAGTTAATTCTGTGTCTCTTGGGAACAGGGCTAATGGTGTGCGCTGGGAGTTGTTGTGGGGTTGGGGGTTGTGGAAAGGGGAGGAACTGGGGAGTTAGAAGGGACTGTGTGAACATGAAAGGGGAGGTTGAGTGCGCTGGGGTGTTTTGGGATGACTCTTCGATAGTTAATGACCACCTGCTGGTAATACCGCATCCATGTTGTGTTTGTATGAATTTGTGTTTCTTAATGCTGCTGAAATGTTATTCAACTGGCGCTTTAGGGACGCTTTAGAAAGGTCAAGGAACAATAGGGTTTGGTGTCCATTAAAATTCCTTCCCTGGTGCTTGCCCCTCTCGTGGTTTGTTTTGCCAGAGTGTTATTGGCTACTTAAACTTTTACCTCGGAGAGCTTGTCAGCTATGTTATTATATGCTGATAAATGCTCATTGTAGCTAAAGTTTAGTCAATGCAAAGCCCTGTTTCCTCACTGTGGAGAACATTCAGTCATAAGCCTGATCTAAACGCAGCATATGTGTGCTTGAAATGACATTGTTGTTATCTGTCAGAGTTGTCATACATATTTAAATTAATAAAATGTCTTAATTTAAGCATAATTGTGTCACAATATAATTAGTGCTGTCAAGCGATAAAATAAACGTTTTTGTTTATATATTAGTGTGTACTGTGTATATTTATTATGTATATAAAAATACATTCATGTATAGTTTTATGAAAAATATGGGAAGTTTTTTTATATATATATTTATAACTATATAAATGTTTATATTGGTAAATATTCTGTAAATATATACTGTATGTGTGTATATATATATATATATATATATATACACACAGTGCACACACACACACGTTATGCAGACAACATTTTACATATAATGCATTATAAATGCATTCAGTCAGTACGTGTCCTGTCTAGGTTTTTGTAGCTTTCAGTATTATTCTGAAATATTATTAGTCCAAAGTGACTTTTTGAATATGTTTTAAAATATATCATTTATTACTGTAATGTCTCAGCTACATTTTCAACAGCTTCCAGTCTTCAGTGTCACATGATCCTTCAGAAATCATAATAATGCGCTGATCTGATGCTTAAGAAATGTTTCTCATTATTATCAATGTTGAAAAACTGTTCTGCCTAATATTTTGGCACTTATTTTGTATATTTGATGAAAAGAACGTTTAAAGGAACAGCATTTATTCAAAATGTAAATCTTTTGTAAAGGCCTGGTTTCACAGACAAGTCAGGATTAGGCCATAGTTAAATTCAAACATTTAGGTAATTTTTATAAACATGTCGTAGAGAAAAGAATTACTGGTGTGCATCCTAAGACAAAAGAAGTGCATTGACATGTTTTAAGATCAGTCAGTGCAAGTGCCTTTAATTTAAAACAGCTCAGATTTACATTTTAGTCTAGGACTAGGCCTTGTCTGTGAAACTGGGGTGAAACTAAATGTTTCTTTTGATCAATTTATTGTGTACCTGCTATAAGAAGTACAAAAATAAATATATTAAAAGTATCTTACTGTCCCCAAACTCTTGAACGTTTATGAGTGTATTTACAGTATATACGCATTTTTATTCCAACTTTTGCTTGGTTTTATGTGGAAGCTGATGCTGCAAACATAGGTACTGTAAATACGTCAGTCTGGCTCTCTTGTGTACTTCATTTACCACATTAGCCATTTAGCAGCTGCTCTGACAACTTTAGATATCGATCTGTTATGAAATGCTGTATCAGGTCTGCTTATTGCGTGTGCAGCAGAGATCCTGTGCATGACCAAGGGCACGATCCGCACTGCCATTTGATGGACGCCATAATGCAAAGCCCAGCAAAAGATATCATTCAGAGTTATAGTTGGGACAAGAGGTTAATTGCAGTTTGGACACTCTAAAACCCGATAATGTGGTGCATCCAGACTATTGCTCTGCCAAGGGAGAGGGGTGGATGAACATTTTGTGACCGACCTTTTGAAGTCGGTGGTACACTTTAATGATTGTGCCTGGATGTTAAAGCAACTAAATTAAGATCCATATTTCCACTTGTCTCGACATGTCTAGCTTTCGAAGGGACGCCTACACATGCAGTGGAATAAAACAGTCATTTGCTTAGTCAATTCAGCATTGATTGCGTAACTGCAGCTTTGGATGGCCTTTCTGTGTGTTTGTTGGGTTACCGTTTTCAAGGTCAATAAAGAGTTCAAAGGTGTTTAGCTTTGATACCATGCAGGGAAGGGCAGCTGACGGTTTTAGAGCCCCGAGAGCTGGATTATGACTCATGGCTCCTGGTAAATCCACACTGTCTTTTGTCTGCTGACTGTGTAGGCAGCGAGATGGCCAGCTATCCAGCTGCATTTGCACTGAGATCTCAAACAAAACCAGCCAAGCGCAGTTGATACAAAAATGAGCAGCCAGCTTTTATGTCCTCCGCTAGCATGTTTCTGTCATCACTTCAGTAACATAACTGACAGTAGTACTTGTGGTGTACTAAAGTGTTTGGTCTTAGCTTACAGGTTCATTAGGGTCAAAACTAGCATTTAGCAAAAACAATAATGTTAAGGGTAAAGCTATTTCAAGACAATATGTACACATTGTTAGATTGGGGTTGTCGGGTGGTGCAAAATGTTTGTTTGAAGTGGGTTGTTAACTGAAAACTCCCCAAAGACAGCAGCTACTGTGTGTGGTAGGGATCGCTGTTGTCTCGGAGAAATTTGAGAGGCTTTTCTGTCATGTTCATGCACACACTTGACAATTCTTGTGAGCTGCACATGAAAGGCTGTGAATATGATGGTGCACTTTGGACGCTAGCCAGAATTGAGTGTTGTGTTTGTTTGTGTGGGTTGCTGTCATCTTAAGATGGCAGATCTGTAAAGAAGTGCTGTTCAGAGAAAAATTCTCTCAACCACGTCTAAACAGAGCAAAAAGAAATACATCTTTTAGCTCTGCTTTCACCGAGGAAAATAATCTTAATGAGGTACATGAGTGAGATATCTAGGTGCCTTCCTCCATCGCACATCTTCTCCTAGACTTCACAGACGAAACTTCTCTATTATTTATAGATCTGAGGGCTTTGGGACATGTTGTGCATTTGAATGTTTTCAAGCATGCTCCGAGACTAAGAAATAGTGTCGCATTAAACATGTTTAATCCACGACCATTCACAATTTTTTATAGTTGGATTGTTTTTATACTTTTTTTCTTGTGCTTACCAAGGCTGCATTTATTTAATCAAAAATACAGAAAACCATAATATTGTGAACGTGAATATATCATTACAGTTTCTATCTGAATATATTTTAAAATGTCATTAATTGTGATGGCAAAACTGAATTTTCAGCAGCCAATTCAGTCTTAAACGTTTGATGCAAAATCATTTGAATATGTTGATTTTCTGCTCGTCAAACATTTCTTATTATTATCAATGCTGAAAACAACTGTGCTGCTTTTTGTGGAAACCGTTCAGATTTCTATGATGATTAGAAAGTTCAGAGACACAATCAATGTAATGCATCCTTGCTGAATAAAATGCATTTTTTCCCTACATTTTATTCTATGTGACCCTACACTTTAGAAGAGTAGTGTACTTTCTGACCATTTCGTTTAATTCACTCTCTAGATTACAGAACTTTAATTATTGGACTGTCCCTGTAAGCCAAGTAATAAAAGGATATTGCTCTCAGTCAGTAATGACATAAAAGTGTGTTTGATTACACAATAACCATCGACGTGGCAATGTGACTCAGCATGGACATCACTATGTGTTT
>JAUMHI010000035.1:5756640-5804163 GCA_032359435.1 Enteromius unitaeniatus
AAACAAAAAAATCACAAAGGGGTGTTATTGATGTATTTTATCCAGTAGAACAAATGTCTGCTGACCACAGACCTTATTTCCAACATTTAAACAAAATGCATAAAAAATAAAAACTTTAGCATGTGGGAACCGGCTGTTTTCAAAATACTACGTCTGTATTTCAGGACTCACGTCTCCCTTTGAGTGCTCTCTTTAGTGCCCTTAACTCTGCAGCATCTAGAGTTCATATTAAATGGCATAGCCTTGCACTTCTGAGAGGATTCTTTATGTCTCAGTTCACTGTAGGTAAAGCTAGATATATTTTTATGAGTCTCTTTAATCACCCCGCTCTGTCAAAAGCTTTATCGAGAGACGGGTTTCATCAGAGGAGCTGTTACCATAGCAACAGTGTTCCAGTCAAGGGTTTACTAATCTTTGTGAATGTTATCAGACAGTGAGGGAAAACTGAGCCCCTCAAGAAAAGCCTGGGGTGTTTAAGTGGGTGTGTGTGGTGGAATTGGATGGAAACTGCTGAAATAATCCTTTTATTATTATGTGGACACCTAACAAATTTGGCACTTCAGAAGAACGCCGCCGCAATCTTTCATCTGTAACAAGATTTAAAGCATTCATGGGATTATGAGGTTTCCACCTCTGCTGCTGACACACGAGACATGATACCGCAGACAGAGATCCTCATCTTAAAACCTAGTGAGCTGCCTCGCCACATAACTCCTACTGTAGACAGACAACAAAATCCTAGCTGTCCTGGGACTGCATGAGTTATTTCAGAAGTATAGAGACAGCAGACAAATAAGCAATAGACACAGTACACTCTTCAGCAGCCTTGTTTCTGAAAGTAATTGTTCTATTGTTATAAAAACTTTGATATAAAAACGGCTAAATTAATAGACTTTATTAATAACAATGTAACCTAATAAAATTCCATAATTCATAAGTATTAGTGTATGATGTTTCATTTGGGACGAAATGTATTTTTATATATATTTCCAGTTTTGAATGAAATCTATGTATATTTAGCTACATCACTTCTTCTACAATGGATTCTTTTTTTCACTGAGATTGATACAGTGCCTTCTGGGATTGCCTTTTCATTTTATTATTATAAATCATAATAAAACAAGGTGACAGCATAATCAAGTGGCTACCTTTTAGAACCGAGCACGAGACGCTGATCAGTACAGCGTCAGTACTTCCTTTTCTCTGGCTGAATAGGTGTGATGAGGAAGTGAGGTCATGTGGCATTCTGTGGCCTTTAGCTATTAATCCTCTGGCTTTTTTGTCCAAATCCTCCACTGCATACTCTGCTGAAGTTAAAATGCATTCATGCAAGGCATGATCGGCACCACTATGAACTTTTCTATAATGATTAGCAGACAGGTATTGTATAAATGAAGTATTGCCTAGATATATATAAATCACTACGCAGACTTGTCGATAGATCTGCTGTTGAGTGACTTTAGTGAGAAGGCCATCAGAAAAGGGTTTTATTTGTACTAAATATGTCCAGCTATAACAGGTCACGAGGAACTGTGTGCTCCTGCCCTTTCGAGGACTTGTGTGTGAATGCTGAGTGTGTTTGTCCTCATTCCCCTTGGTTTGCAGATTGTCTGGCTTTATCATTGTTGTTGTAGTTAAATGTGTTTTGCCAGTGCTGTGATAGCTGGGTTGGATGTGAGGACGGGAGAGCTGACTTGTATTTCTGCGAGCTGTTTGAGTTCAGACCTGTGTGATGTAATGAGAGGAGGGCTTTAAAGAGTGACGCGGGTCACGCAGTTACATAAACACAGGCAGAGGTTTATAATTAGAGAGCAGGTATTCTATTTTTACTGAGGTCCTCCAGAGCTGTCTGATTATCAGTGTAATCTCATGACCTGGGACAAACTGACTGCAGTACATGATCTTGGCCACTTGGGGCAGTAGTGAATCTATCTATCTATCTATCTGTAGATAACAATCAAACTTGGAATGCATGGTATTTTATAATTTTTATGAAATGTTTTTTTCCCTAATATAGGCATCTTTTCCATTTCTTTACAGCCCAAACAGGAAAATTTCCAGTACAGCATTTGGTCGGTAGGTCTCTCATCTTTTTGTTTTCCACGTGATTTGTAGAATATGAGATTACGAAGCGCTGGCTTTATACCCATTGCCTGACTATCAGTGTGTCAGAAATTGCATGCTAAGTAGGTGCTACATTTAAATCTGAACTTACTTTTTGACTGTTAAAAAGGATGTACCAATACAGTATAGCATAGTATTAGTATAAAGGGTGAATATGGGTATGAGTCAAATTTGCACATACTACATCCTCCATGTTGTTACTGTCACATGACCTCCACTCCACTGCCATTCATAAATCCTGATAGAAAACTGTCTTTCAAATGCACCCTTCAGAATCCTAAAGGGTCCAGAATCCTTTTTTTTTTTGCCTACTTTTTTTTTCAGTTTCCTTATTCTCTGTTTGTCTGTGTGTCCCGCAGTCAGCTCTTCCACCACAGCAACTTCAGCAGCAGTCAGGGCAGCACAGAGGACCTGTTCAGAGACAGCATCGACTCCTGTGATATCGACATCACAGAGAAGGTCCTGGAAGCAGAATAATGGGGTCACTGAAGACCCTGTTAATTACTCAATGCAGAAAATTCAAATGTTTTGGATATAGTTTTTAAAGCCACTACAATAATGTAGTTTTCTTGTAAACATGATTCAGAGAAGGTTGTTCATAATAAATATAATAGTTCGTACTTTATTTCTATTGCAGGTGAGTTATTTGGAAAAGAAGATAACAGAGCTTGAGAACGACAGTCTGGCTAATGGAGATCTGAAATCCAAACTTAAGCAGGAAAACACACAACTAGTTCACAGGTATTAGTTACAGACAGTTATTAGTTGATGAGCTTAAGGGATGTATTCTAATGTATTATATGTCTGTATGTGTTTGTACGTTTTCATCCATCAGGGTACATGAGCTGGAGGAGCAGATCAAAGATCAGGAGACGCGTGCAGAGCAATGTTTAGAGGAGGAGCTGAAGAGACACAGAGAGGCCTACAGTAAGATGGAGAGAGACAAGAGCACCGAGATTGAAATGCTTAGTAACAGGTACCTAATCAGAAAACGCACAAAAACATGTGGAGGTTTTTAGAAGGGCAGTGTGTGGCATGCTGTTTTATAATGGATGATTTCTCCCCACAGGGTCCAGCAGCTAGAAGAGGAGAAGGCAGAGATGAAAGTGAATGTGTGCAGACTCAAGTCTCAAAGTGAGAAACTGGACCAGGTCAGATATGCATCAGATCTCGAGCTCTTGAGTAGAAATCCCTTGTCCATCAGCACAACCACACAACCTACATCACACATCAGGTTACGCATCAAACGGTTTGTCTACCAATTAAAAGATAGCACTCTCGCATTTAAACACTCCCCGACACACGTTCACACACACCTACTTTCACACTTTTAATTCTGACCTCACTGAAGCATCTTTTGACACATTTCAGCCGGCAGCGAGATCCCTGGAGCTTGTCACTCTTTCATACGGCTTGCATTAGCTAGTGTAATGAGTGTGAAAGCTCCTGTCTGCATGACATTAGCAGCCCTGTATTTAGACACGATGGATCGAAACATCGACGAGCAACCGCACGACTTTCTGCGCTGTAGCTTTTGCATGAATCTAAAAACTAGGTCATTGTCTGATAGAGCTGAAAAATGAAAGGTCCTCTTGTGGACTAGCCTGAAAATATTTTTTTTTAGATTCAAATCAGCTAAAGAAGCTATTTTATGGTGAAATTGTCAGATTTTATTGCTGATTTGAAACATTAAATATGAAGTTGACACAAGTCAAGTGGATGAGACTGAGAATCGTGCTTGCAAGCATTTTGCCTACCTAAAAAACAGCTGGCAAATGAATTGACTTAATAAATTGAATTCTTTTTTACATTTTTATTGGTATAGTTTTTATAATACAGTGTTTCAAAGCAGCTTTTCAAGAAATAATAATGTTATGTCTAAAATGCCTTCAATCGGTATTCCATCCAAAAATAATTTACTGTTTACTCACCTTCATGCCATCCTAGACGTATTTGACTTTCTTCCGTCTGTGGAACACAAATGAAGATGTTTCAATAAAATAATCAATCTCTGTGAGTCCACGCACATGGATGAGACTCTCGGAGATGACACGTTAAAAACATACTTTACACTAGGGCAGTACTTTTCAAAAGGTACGTGTTTGTACCTAAAGGGTCCATCTTGGTACCTTAAAGGTACATATTAGTACTTAAAGGGTACATATTTGAACCTAATGGGTACAAAAGTGTACCTTTTGAAAAGATACCACCCCAGTGACAGGGGCTCCATTTCACTTGCACATGGGCTATTTTAATTAAAATCGTTATTTGTGTTACTTTAAAAATCATATACATTTGAGATGACGTGGTTGTGACAAGGTAACATTTAATGCTTAGGTTTGGGACTAGGTGATATCGCAACGTAAAAGTAATTAATTGTTGATTTAGATCTTTGTATATTGTATGTACAATTTTGTCTAACAGATGTATCAGTGCCACAGTGTCAAAAAATGTGATGTAAGTTTTTACAGAATTATTTTATGTGATAATGTTGAGAAATATGGGGGTATGGCTTAATTTTAAATCACTAATGTCTTGCTGTAGAGACAATAAATGGTTTTAGACAGACTAATTCCACCCTTATAGTGGTTGACAGATTACTCGTATCATAGATATTTTGGTCACTCTTTATGTATATTTGTATGCATACTTGTGCACAGGAGAAGCAGCGTATGACAGATAAACTGGAAGACACAAGTCTGCGTTTGAAGGATGAGATGGATCTGTACAGGAAAATGATGGATAAACTTTGGCAGAACAGACATGAGTTTCAGAAGGAGCGAGAGGCCATGCAAGAGGTACACACAGTGTCATGTTCATGACTGATCACTACTATACACACAAACATAAATGTCCAGAGCTCTCATACAATTCACATGTACATGTAGCTGATTGAGGACCTGCGGCGTGAACTGGAGCACTTACAGCTCTTTAAACTGGAGACTGAGAAGCCCGGCCGTGGCCGTAATGCTGCAGGACTGTCCGAGTACAACGCAAAGACTCGAGAGATTGAACTGGAGCACGAAGTAAAGCGACTTAAGCAGGTACAGTGCAAATATGTTATCTAATAACAAATTTAAATTGCAAATCAGCCGATTCCATGATTGTTTATATGATATATTGTATATGGTTTCTGTGTATACTTTACATGTACTGTCAAGCTCCAAAAATCACATAAAGGTATCACAAACGTGGTTAATGCACTGTATTTAAAAACATTTATCATCCACTGAAAATTATGAGGATATTAATTAGAATTGCTCTAAATAATAGTCACCAGCTTACTGTGTATCATTGGTTCACTAACCTTTTGACTCCAAGGCCTTTCACTCTCCCAGACAATATTCATGTAGTCTAAGATATTTTTACTGTAATAACAAAGCTGCTATTATTATTATGATTAATTTTGGGAACAACAATTGGAAATGTATTAAAATAAAATAAAAAATATTATAATTAATTACATTAAAAAAAATTACATTCCACAATTCTAGGCATTTCAACAACTTTGAAATTACAATGTTAAAATTACAAATAGCAATTTTGAAATCTTAGATAATTAGAAGAACTCATATTCATTAGAGATATTTGTGTGACTTTTCCAGGTCTGGAAATCACACTTTTAAATTTCCCTTATATATACATATTGAGCCATGTTGTGGCTCCCTTAGAAGTGTGCTGGGGCCCCCTAGTGAGAACCACTGCTGTATATATGTATATGTATACTTACATTCAGTATAGTTAGCACACTGATATAGTTTCACAGTGTTGAATCTTCTAATAGGAAAACTATAAACTCAGAGACCAGAACGATGATCTGAACGGACAGATTCTCAGCCTCAGTCTTTACGAGGCCAAAAACCTGTTCGCGTGTCACACCAAGGCCCAGTCACTGGCAGCAGAGATCGACAATGCCTCCAGAGATGAGGTGAGAACAACACTCACAGTCTACAGAGACCTACAGAATACTGACCTTGTCCCAGTCCCCACCCCCAGTGCATTATGGGTGGTGATGGTGTAATCATGTTGCATGGATTTTTCAATTGCTTTTCTATCTTCTATTAACTATTTTAAAGAATCCCACCTACAACTGATTACTGAATGACTCTGTACCTTAATATATAGTGACGTTTTTAATATGTTTTGTTGCATCTACACTAATTGTGTCACTCATCTTTCCAGCTGGTCGAAGCTTTGAAAGAACAAGAGGAGATCAACTTCCGTTTAAGGCAGTACATGGACAAGATCATTCTGGCTATCCTCGACCACAACCCCTCCATTTTAGAGATCAAGCATTAGGGCTCCCGAGAGCAGACAGAGGACTCGCAGTCGGCGGAGAGCTCCCTCGTCAGGCCAGGGGTGTGAAATGCATCCCTTCTGCCCCAGTACATCATGTATTTACAGAGCAAGCCGCTGTGGAAATGATCGTGTGTCTCTCATGTGCTCCGTCTCACACACGTGGGTCATGGTTTCCGTCACTACTCATGTCATCACGCTGTGCGTTTAGGCTGTAGAAATGATCAAAACAAGTGATGAAACTGGAATCTAGAGTAGAAGTGTACTTTTCACTCTCAGTTACATACACACTACCTCTGAGTATGTACAACTCAGTGTTGTATTCTACACATGAACAAAACAATATAATTGAATGAAATATCACGCCATATAGGAGAGCTGTATGTGCACCCCATGGCATGTGGGGTTTATTAATATTATTTGAGCATTGAATCTGAATCAATGGACAGAGCAATAGAAAGACATGTTCTCTGCGAACATACCTTGTGGTCTGCTGTGAAAACCATATAATAACCAAATAATAAAACCATGTCAGTCCATCCCCGAGATACACTGCTGTTAATGGTTGATGCTTTTAGTTGGGCTGAAATGATGTTACAGCTTTTAACTGATCTTCAACATCCTTCGACTGAGGGGTCACATGTAGAAGCACAAGTGCACTATGTGAGTACAGATGACACAGTTGTATAATATAGTATATATACGTATAGACAGAGAAAAACTCTATTGAAAATGGGAAAAAGAAAGGTTTATTTTTCTTAGACGTTTGGATGAAATGCTCCACTGACGTTTAAGGTAGAGGTGGATGTTATACATAATGAGTGAGAGGTAAATGATTATGATATAATGAAGTCTTCTTGTTTAACAAGAACTACAAAAGCCCCAAAATTACAGCCATAATAAAGTCTGGTTAAAATATTAAGATCAATGTCAATGTCTCTACTACAACAATGCTTTGTCTAAATTCAAACATGCAAATCATAAATAAATATATATATATGCACACTACTTTTAAAAAAATTGGGGTCAGCAAGATTGTATTGAGCAAGGATCAAAAGTGACAGTGAAGACATTTCGAACGTTACAAACGAGTTTGATCTCAAATAAACATTCTATCCATCAAGAATCCACTAAAAGAATTCAAAAAAAGTTTCTTGAGAAGAAACTGAATATATTAGAATTCTAATCATTTCTTTGAAGTCTGAAAACTGTATTTTGGATCAAATAAAATGCAGCCTTGGTGAGAAAAAGAGACTTCTTTTAAAAAAACAAAAACATTTTTAGTCACTTGGATGATATTGTACACCAGTGCCATGGATAAAGGAAGCTGCACATGTAATAAAAGTGCTTGAATTGTACATCCCATGAATGTATCACCATGCGCAGTATTCCCATATTACCATTTTCCAGATTTAGCTAGTCAGCTACTATGTGAATCAGTATTTGAAATTCTCGAGTAGTTTGGGAAAGGAGCCAATACTGCTACATGCTCGATTGTCACAAACTAGTTTTGCTTTGTTGCACAAATTGTACTGAATCTGTTTCTTTGCATGGTCTTAACCTCTTTCTGTTTGTGTCCTTTATTTGGAATGTAACAATTAATGTTTCGGTTGTTTCAGTAACTATTAATCTGTTCGGTTATAGAGGAACTTTTATATCTTTCTGTTCTCTTTGTGTTGTAGCATTGTTCACTCATTGTAAATGTTGTACAGAAACTAGTTAATATTTGTATTGATGTGCCACTCATCAACCTTAATGAATAAAGGAAAGGCTGTCTTTTATACAGTTTTATGAGAAATGACAAGTTAGACATGCAACTAAGTAATGTATAAATCATTGGTCACAGACAAGACTCGTTCCTCATGATCACTCTAAAGAAAGGAGGTCTGATTTTGAGCAGTCACTTCTGAACAAACACACATATTAAAGATTTAATGTTTCGTATAATTTCTGTTGGATGACCCATTCACAGCAACAATGTCATTTTTGCACATTTTAAGTGTTGTGCTGTGTCTGTGTCCACTCTTACCGGTTAGACGTAACACAGTTCGACGTTTTTCTGTGGGTCATGATTTACAGAACCTTTTTTCATTTGTTTATGCCTTTTTTGTTAGATAGGTCTTTCTTTAGTCCAGTGTGTGGGTATGTAACTAGATTATTATTACTCATTCATATTTACACAAGTAGAAAGGGACAAATAAAAAAAAACGCTCAGAAAACTCAATAATAGTTTAAAACCCTCAAGAGTTATGACAAATTTGAAATGTACAATAAATGACTTGTTTTGGCATGACTTAAAATGACCAAAGGGTATTGAATTCTTTGTCTTGTCCATCAGTTTTTAACCGGTCGATTTGAATTTGACTTGATTTGTGTGCACTAAGTGTAAATTTGTCTTCATCTAGTGGACAAAGCCTGCATCATCATAAGAGGCCAGTATTAGTGGCATTAGATGTAAGAACATAATTAATTAAATAAGCAATTCTGTGGATTATTTATATTTTTATACAATGGAATATCGACAATTGTGAAAATCTTACAATCTATCATTTCTGAGCACGGTTGAGCAATCTTGGAGCAATTCATGAAATATGTGCATATATAAAGATTTTGTGTCTTATACCAGGGAGAGATGTGTGTCAAACCTCTTCAAAGCGATCTAAAGACGCTATTCTGCACTCTTAAAAATATTATTTTGTTGCAATGATAGCTGACGAAACCAAGGAACCTGTCTATTGCACAAAAGCCTCCTTAAAATTGGAAAAAGTTTCTTTAAATCTTCATGTTCATGACACATAACAGTTCTTTTAAGTTTGCTGTTCACTGAAAGGTTCTTTGGAGTACCAAATATAGTTCTAGGCTATCGCATCACTACAGATATTCCCATTTGGAACCTTTATTTTAGACGGTACAGTTGAATCCTCTTTGAAAAGCATTTCATAATCCTTCATAATCTTAGTTTGCCACAATGTTCCAAACTGAAACCACCCTAAATTTGAATTCCTCTTAAAAAGGGCAGTCCCATAACCGACCACTACGTCATATTTATTTGGGCAGAAAATGCCACTGTGTTTATAGGTGATTTAATTATAACTTCCCTAAAATAAGTGAATAAGTAGTTCAGTTCAGATGGGAAAGTTACACACTTGTCTGGAAATTCTGGGAATGACAAGGATGTCTGGTTGCTCTCATTCACAATGCAGGTATTTTTAAATAGAAGATTACATAAAATGTAAACCAAATATTACTAATTGGAGGGCTGGGATCTGTTATGACTTAAGTAATTTACAGTATACCACGTTTATTGAATCTAGTTTACGCGAGCATTCTCAAAAGTCCTCTTGCATCCATCCACCAGGAGGTGCTACTGAGTTTTATAAACCTTTTAACCATACCTTTAAGTGCTGAAATGATAAATATTCACACAACAACTTAACTAATAAGTTCATAAACAAAGAAGATTACCTTTGGTTACCATTTGTTTTAATTGTTTTAGTTAAAGGGCAATGCTGTGTTCCACCATCTTGACGCGTGTTCATGCCACAGACCCTCAGAGAGCTATCATGGGACTTTAATTGAAAGAGATAATAGTCACATTACAAACTCACATGTAGCCTATGTGTACAAGTCTCATGATGTCTGCACTTCACTTGGCATTCCCAACATAAGGTATTTGTATTCGAGCAATATCCTCATTCTTCACATTGCTGAGGCTCCGATAAGCCAGCCACCTCCCGCACAATTCTCATTAGACACATCCAACAGGAATGTGCTCTTCAAGAATGACTTACATGTGTTTTATCGCAGCTGTCCAAATAAGAAGCCTCCCAGAGCCCCTCCTGTATTCATTAAGCGCCTCTTTTGTCTCATGTTTTGGGGGTTTTAAAGGGATATATTTAGAAAGAGAGGACTGAGCCGTTTGCGTAGATGATGTGTTGTTGCCATTAGGGGGTAAAACAGCATCATTTCTTGTCATTATCATTGCTGAAAACAGTTGTGTTGCTCAGTATTATTGTGGAAATCATTTTTACAGGACTATATGATCAATAAAAAGTAAAGAATGGGAATCTTTTGTAATTTACAGTGACCTTGCTATCACTTTTGATCAAATGAATGCATCTTCGCTGAAACTGTCTCTCACTATCAGCCCGGTCTCCTGAAAATACGAAGAAATAATAGGAAATCTCGTATTGACGAGGACTTTGGAGTATATATGATACACCCATCGCGTATCATATACACGGCAAAGTCAATTTTTCCGTATCTATAACACGGTTTTCCTTTTTAGTTGCCGCGCTATTTATACGCACATTAATGAGATCAAGTACCTCAGAATATTTAAGAGTAAAATGAATATTACAAAAGAAATTTTAAGGCCTTTTACCCTTAACGAATTTATTGAATCTTAGGCGTTACCTCCAGGACTGAGCCAAACTGAGTAGCAATTTCTGAAAATAACTTTTTGACCATTGTTTAACATTAGCCTGTGTGGTCCAAAGTGACCCCAGCAGATTTTTTTATTTTTTTGTAAATCAAACATTATAACATCTTTTTTTGCAAGAGCATGCTACAATGAAATGCTCATAATGATCATACTGCAAGGAAGTAAATAGGGTCCATTTTGAAGTTGACTTCAAGCTGTCAGCCCTATATATGTTTTAAATGGCCTGTCAATGTTGCTGTAGCCCACAGCTGTTTCACTCCCACAGCAGACCTCAGAGTCTACTCGCCTGTCATGGTGTGTGCTACATTACCTCTCTGCTAGGGGAATGTAGCGCTTTATTTGGGCCAGGCGCGGCTGCTTCTCATGATTGAGCACTGCAAGGTGTGAATGACCTCCTTCTCACAAGAGCAGGGAGGACGTAAGTGAGGAACCCAACGTACAGGGGTCTGTCCCACTTTCAGGCTTTTCTCGGATCTCCTTTTAGTATGGGCCCTCTTTGACTTTAGCCAGAGACTTCGAATCACAGATGAGAGTTACTTTATAGTCTGATGGGGTAGATAAACAGTACTGACCTGATCCAACACTCATAAAGCATGTTAGTGTGGAATGCTAATCAGATCCGTAAGATCAGATAAGATCTGTTTAGACTCTACAGATTTAGTCAGATTTTTTTCTTGTTTTGTTTTGGCAGTAACAACCTGCTTGTTTCCTACTTTTCTATACAGCTGATATAAATTTATGACTTGCCAGATGAATGTGGTTATAATTCTGATGCGTAGCTTAAAGGGATTGAACTGGAAAAAAATAAGTTAGTTTTCAGTTTAATTTTTTTTACATTTTCTTTATTTGATTTTAACAACTATTGTAAAAATGTGTTTAATCATTTTTTTTAGTACGTGAAAATAAATAATAATTTTGTAAAAAAAATAAGCTTAAGTTAAGTTTTTGAACTCTTAGTTAATAATTATTTAAATTAAATTGAAAAAGTTTTCATTAGTTGGCTGGTCTTAGCTGATTTAAGCTGAAAGTAGCTGATTTTGGCTGGTCTCCAAGCCCAACCAACTAAAGAAGTAGTCAAAACCTCTCTAAAACCAGCCTACTGACCAGCTAAAACCAGTCAACCAGCTTAGGCTGATTTTAGCTGTTTTGTTTTTCCAGCTGGAAAGGAAAGTTTTAGTTAACAATAATAACTCTGATCCAAACCAGTATGACTTCCATTCTAATCTTCTTTTCCAAATGAATGCATGAATGAATGAATGAATGTTTTTGTCGGTTTGAAACAACATGAGGGGTGAACTATCCCTTTAAATCCCTGTTGTCCATACTGAGTGCTGTTCTCACAGGGTGCTGTTAAGAGGACTCACAAACCTCCTCACCAGAAAATCGATTACCTGCGTGTTAATTGCTGCCCTCCACGTGGCGTCTGCCCTCTGGCCATAAAAAGATCACCGTTCTCCCACACGTCCTACAGGCCAACTCGGGTCTTTTGAGAAAAATTGTCTTTAGTGTGGTTTCACTCTTAGGGGAAAATCAATCCGAAGGCCGCCCACGTAGTCAGACTGGTAATAGGAGGACAAAATATGCATTAAATGTCATACTGAATTTAATGAAAAAAAGAAAATAATCACCGGCCATATTGCTTAAAAATTCAGAAATAATAGTTGGTCACAATTTACTTTAAGGTCCAATTCTGGCTTTTAACAAACCATTAACTATGACTTTTACCTCAATAAACCTAATTTGTAGCTTATTAGGAGTTTAGGTATCAAGTGGGATGTGGTCATGCACAGTGTTGGGGGTAACGCATTACAAGTAACACAAGTTATGCAATAATACTACTTTTTCCAAGCAACTAGTAAAGTAACGCATTACTTTTTAATTTTAGAGTAATATAACTGAGTTAGCTTTTCAAAAAAGTAACACCAGTTACTTTGTTTTCTTATTTATTGACTGATATGTCTCCTGAAATCAGAAATACAGAGAGGGTGTGAATACAGTGTAGTTCTAGACTCAGTGTGAATGTGCGTTAATTCATCTCACTCTCAAAAACAGATTTAGTATTGATCAAAATGAATTAAAATAAACTCAGAATATGACGCAAACTAATCTCATTTTACTAAGCAATATCTTTGCTGCTGACCTTTAATGATCCAGTTCAACCATACGCACAAGCAAAAAAGACTGATTTATTGTTTTGTTTTTTATTGCTGAAGAGTATTGAACTTCTTCTCCTGTATTCTACTTTACAGATGTGAATGTACTTTTTCTTCAGCCTGATTTTTATTGGTGACACTTTTTGGTGTGCTTTTACATTTGCTATAAATAGAACTTCTTATGTTAAAAACACTCAAGCTCTGCCCATATTTAAAAAGTAACGCATTACTTTCCATAAAAAGTAGCGTAATTAGTTACTTTTAGGGAGTGACGCAATATTATAAGGCATTACTTTTAAAAGTAACTGTCCATTAAAAATGGTCTTAAATATGGTCTTGCTTGTTAAGTACTAATTAACAGTTAATATTTTTATAATAGGCATGCTAATAAGCAAGTTAAAAGTGAGAATTTATATGGTCTTAATTAAATTTGTTTAAAGGTTGTTGTTCAGTTCAGTTATTATAGGATTAAGGATGTAGAATACGGTCATTCACAATATGTGCTTTAAACAGCTCTCCCCTGTTTTTAAAGGGACAGTAATCCGGAAAAGAAAATTCTGTCATTATTTATTCATCCTCCAATCATTTCAAACCCGATGAGGAAAATGAAAGAAGATATTTTGAAGAATATCTCAATAGACTCTTTTTACAATGTGTGATGACATATTTCTAAATATATTAACATCATAAATCTAACAAAGTTTATTTAAACAACAAAGTTTTTTTATTATTTTAATGTACATTTATAATAACTGTTTCTGAGAACCTCAAAAAACAAAAACAACAAAAAAAGGTCCATGAAGTGATACAATAAAAGCCAGTGGGGTTTAATGTTGTTTAGGCCCCAACATCCCTAAAAAAAAGAGTCATTCATGTTCTGCAGAAAAAAATGACATTAGTGTGACTAAATGAATATTGAATGTTTATTTTTGGGGTGAACTGTCCTTTTAAGTAGTACTTGGCAATGCTATGAATGACACAGCATCAAGGGATTTTATGTACAGTAGTCTCGTTAAAACTGAACATATGGATGCTTTACAGCCACATGGTGTTAATTACAATATTACTTGGCAGAAGTCATTGAGGTCTGCATTAAGAACAGCATTTTGAACAGAAATGAGCTACAGAATAGATAAAGACAAGTTTAGTGGGACTTTGGATCCCAAATGACACTTGGTGAAAAAAAACCCAACTTTTGGAGTGCGTGGAGTGTGTGACTCAGTGTGTGTGTGCTGTAAAGGGGAACTCCGATCTGTCCAGGCATGCCTCCAGCACTCTCTCTTTCCCATAGAATGACTCATAGAAACGTGCTGTTTAAAGTAGGGGAATTCTGCCCTGGTCTGGCTGCCCGGCACATTGGGGACTAATGGGAGACAATGGCTTATGGAAAGCTCATGCTTAAAAGCACTAGCCAGCGAGAGCCTAAAACAGTCCCGCGGCAGTGTTTTTGGCATATAACACTGGAATGTCATTTGGCAATGATCTGTTTGTCAGTCTAAATGCAGAGCAGAAACAGATTCCAGCTTGGCATTTCAGGTTTTGTGTAACTGATGGAAAAACAGATTGCAGTGTTGAGAAATTTTCTAGGTTCTGGCTTTGCCAAACCCACCAATGGGGAGCAGACTTAAACAGTTGCCGGGCAACTGTGCCTGTCCTGCCTGGAGAGTGCCAAGCTGTGTGTGGAGCCATGTGGGTCGTGTTATAGTCCTGGCATTCCTATATATCTAGCTCATCTACTGCCACCAAGCATGAGAAGACCACAAGTTTCTGGAGATCATAGCACCGGTGCTCAGGTGATGACATACCAGCGTGTCTTTACGTCTAAGTGACTCTTGAATCTCTTTTGACACATGTAATGACCTCAAGCTGTCTATTTAATATGAAGTATATAATCAGATTAATATGTGTAGCAAATTTAGCCATGCCTACTACACAGTGTGCCTGAGCAGCCTGAGCAACCTTATGCGGGTGCAGATAGAAACCGAAGAGGATTATGATACTCTGAGAGAGCAGTCCCATTCATCAACACGGCATTTGCTCAGCCTGCACAGAGAAATTGGTTTCAAGAGCCCTTTAAAAACTGCAATGATAGAATATTTGACCTGCCAAGAATGAACTAAACCACGCTAACCAGCTTAAACCAGTTCAAACCAGCCTAGTTGCGGGGAAAAAAAACAATTTGAAAGTGAATTTAGAACTTACAATACCACATTTAAAGCTCCCGGTAATTTGAACTGGCTTGGTAACAGGGCTCGCAGTGGCCTATGTTTGTAACCACAGAAAACAGTCATCACATGTGAATTTCAGGTATGAGTTTGGTATGAGAAGAGCAAATGTTTGGAAGTGCTGAAAAATTGCCGTGGCTTACAGTCTTGAAAGGAAGAATAATGTCATTGTGAACAGATTGTTGACTCTAGATTTGAGCTGCTTCCTGAAAATCCAGGAAAATCTCAGAATGCATTCTTGCATGAAGGAAGCCGTGCAAAGAATAAAACAATATTTTGGATGCTTTTCTATGAAAATATAACGTCACACTTTATTTTAAGGTCCAATTCTCGCTATTAACAAACTATAATTTTTGCCTCAATAAATTCCTTATTTTCTGCTTATTAATAGTGAGTAGTTGTTAAGGATTACAGATGTAGAATAAGATTATGCAGAATATGTTTTATAAGTACAAATAAACAGTGATTATGTTAAGAAAAGGCATGCTAATATGAAACTATTAATAACGAGAATTGGTCGCTACTAAAATGTAACCAAATATAATTTTAACACAACATGCTATATAGAAATTACATACATGAAGTGGCGAGGATAACTTCTTTCTCTTACACTAGAAATATACTGGAGAGAAATTTGGAATGGGATTGAGACATGATGCATCCCAGACTTTAACCTCTGCCCCACTGGGAAAGCTGTGGCTCTATGATGCTGCTGTACCATGGCAGTTTTCGTTCTATGACACAATAGGCCATTTCACTTAGTGGTGTTGTTGGTATTCCTCATGAATATGAGGAAATGAGTCAGACCTGATGTTCTTGTCATCTTTATTATACGCCCCCACACCCAGCCCCTCTTTCTGTCTGGCTCAAGTGCTCTTGTTGTATCTTCTGGTCAGCAGAGAACAGATGTTTCCCAGGACATCATCGAGTAAACATCTCCTCCTCTATGTCTCCTGTGCTGGCCATATGACAGGTTGAAGAGCGGATTGTCGGAAAGGTGTGAAGCCTCCGCCTTCATCATACTAAAGACGTCCAAGACATTTATCACAGATTTCAAAACCACATGACCACAGTGTGCTAATGATGCTATTTTAAGATGCTGAGAAAAGCGTCCACTGCATTTTAGCAATCTTAATTTTTTTTCTGTAGGTTCTGGCGTGTATGCATGTGTTACTGTGAGTGGGAGGAAGTCTCATTAGGCCCGCTTATAGCTATAGATGGGAGTTTTGGGTCAGGGTAATATGGGTATTTGTCTGACAGTGAAACCTACAGACAGAGGCTTAACTACATAAGTCCAATGTTAACATTGGCTCTGAGCTTTGCATTGCCTGAGTGTTTCATCATCATGATTTAAGGCCATTGTCGGTTACTGGCTAGGCTTCGGATTTACCCCACAAGTTCTTTGTCTGTGTGCAATCGCCGTTTGTAATACATCCAGTTTATTATATTGCTTGTAACACTATTTTAATGATATTTAAAGCCTTTAGACAACAACAACGTGTATAATGAACAGCTAAACTTAACTATTCTAATTAAGCAATGTAACACAAACATGCGAGTTTCTCTGAGTATCAGCACAGAAGTGATTCAAAAACAATGCAGCTGATATATAATTAAATTTGATTGCCCGAACATTCAGACAAATTTGTTATTATGATATTCTATTATTATTTTTATTTATATTTTAAATGTATATCTTATAATATCGCTCTCAATTACATCATTTGTTAATAGGCGGTAGAAAAAACAAAACATTTTCCCACTTGTCCGTGAACGTGTTGATTTGCTTGAGTCATTGAATCATTTAGTAAATCGATTCAAACACACTGATTCATTCCGTTACCCGAGCTGTGCACTGTTTAGAGACTAAGTTTCTTTTCTGTTTTTGGCATATTTTGGAACTTTTTTATACTTCAATACAATTACAGAAACAGGTAATATTGTATCTAATATTGTTTTCACTGAATATTACTTTCTTGTTTGTTTGTTAAAAGCAATGTCTTGTTTAATGTGACAGGTAACAATTATGGGATTGAACATCTTGGCAGACAACCGCCTCGCTCGCTTTCAGGAGAACTTCCTCTAAGTTTAACGCGATATATAAGAGTTGTGATTTATCTCTGTCACATATAGAAGCATGATTAGTTTTTGTCTTTTGTTGCTGATAGCGCTTCAGATTTATACCGGAGCTCTGTGCCTCAGGCCTGACCTCCCAAAGCAACATGTCTCTATAAATCAGACTGTTCTCCATCTCTATAACACACACTAGATGAGGATGTAAATAATTAGAATATACATGGTAATCCCCCCTAAAAGGGTGAAACTGAGTATGAAGGTCCCTCATGCTCGTGCACGTCTCACCATCAGCACGTCCACTCCTTTAGTTTGTACAGGGGTACAAAGCAGTACAGCTAACTTAAACAAAAATTCTAAACTAAAAACTAAAATTGTTTTGTTAATTAAAACGAACTTAAAATTATAAATTAACCTTACATTAAAAAAAGAAAAAGAAAGAAATGCTACCTGGCTTGGCAACTAACTAAAATAAAATTAACCTAAGCACTAAAATGACTAAAACTAAATAAAAAAAAAGTAACCCCCCAAAAACTAAATAACATGAAAGCATGAAAAGTTTTAATATAAATAAATAAAAAAGAAATTGGATCATCAGGTTTGTGAAGTTCATTTCATCATAGTTGTTATTGATATTATTATTATTATTATTACATTTTTTATTTTTTTTTACCTTTTTGAATTCTCCGATCATTTAGTGCCCTTTTTTACAATCATCTGCAAGCTAACATTCGGCTGACCTGCATCTCACATATCAATGAACAATTGACAGAACCAAGTCCCTGGCATTTTTGTTTTTCAATACTCCATGCCGTTTGGACGTATATACCAGAGGAAAAGCTCTGCTGAGACTTCTGTTTCATTGTGACTTTAGTTTAAAGCAAAGAGGACAGTTAACTTAGACATTTAGAAATTCATGTTCAGTTTTAACTTTTACTCAAATTGCTGTGCTGTTATATAATTCAATCATTCAAATGTTCACTAGAGATAACAGAGTTTTCAACCTCACTTCACGTTCACCTTGTCTAGAAGTGGTTTTCAGCCGTTTCACTGGCGTCATTATACTCCTCGTGGCCTTTATACTGCTTACCCAGATGCCTGTTTCTCTGTTTGAAATGTTTTTGGAGAGACCTGGCTGTCTCCCTATATGACTCCTCCATCCATAAAACCTTTTCCTCCAGAGCGCAGTCTTGCGGTCCTTCTTAAATCATCCCCGGAATGTAGTCTTAACAGTGTATTAATGGCTTCTCTTTAAAGCATGGCCAAGATGGCTTCATTAATGCATGGTGGCCTGTAGAAATGCTCCTCTCGGGTCTAACGCAGACAAGTGCTGCACAAAAGACCGGAAACGGTCTAAATGAAAACGCCTGATGGATTTCAAGCGTGTATATTCAATGCTGATAAGGTCCCGGTGCTAGAAGTCCAAGCCCAACTGCTTGTTTTTTTTTTTATTCATTCTGATCATTAAATGCTTTCTTTTTTTCAGTGCTACGCCTGTGAAACACAGGATTTGGCATTTTTACAGCGCATGCTGGTATTGACGATGTTATATGGCTGGTGTGCATGTGCGTCTGTGTTTGTGTTAAAGCAATAAGTCTCTCTGCATCTGCGTGTTATTGTGTATGTGTGTTTGTCAGCTGTTGGTTCAGGCTGGGCCCATTTCTTCTCCCTGATTGGAGAAGAGAGTTGTAAAGCACAACAGAGAGCTTCTTTCTCTGTGTTCCCGTGAGTAATGCAGGGCCGCTGATACAGGGTGTGTCGACCCACCGCCCCTGCGCTTTCCCCTCGTCTCCCTGTGGCTTAGTGACTGACAAAGAGACTCCAACTCTTGGCCTACTGTTTGCCAAACACTGTTTAACGTTATTCCAAATCAATCATTTGAAGCGTTTCCATGCGATGTGATCATTTTTACAGGCTTTGGCTCAAGTATTTCAGAATGACTGAAGCAACATGTGAGATGCTATACACTAATATCGCATGTCACATGTCTTGTTAAGGCAAAGTTACATAACTTTTTAGATCTAGTAGGAAGTTCTTTTTGTAAATTCATCTACCTTAGGTAAATATATATATATATATATAATGTATAATAATAATAATAATAATGTCTTTTATGTGCATATTAGCAAATGCTTTGAAAATTTGACTCTTGTTTTACTATAAAGTTAATTTTACAGATCTGAAGTATTTAAAATGGCATCAGGGGAATTGGAGTGTGTGCACATAAGAAAAAAATCTGTTTCTTTATGCTGCTGACATTATACTGTTTAATTCATTTTATTCTGTTGATCCTTGTTTGTAAGATCTTACATTATTCTTATAGTGGACAAAAAATTTAAATATTAAAGTAAATAAAGTAAAGTAAATATTAACCAGATATTATTTACGGTTGTTTGGCTTGAATGCAGTGATTTTTACACAGCGCTGATGGGATAGGTTTAGGGTCGGTGAGATTTTAAAGAAATCTGTATTTGTTTAATTGAAAATCATGTAAAACAGTAACTTAACGTTAAAACTTATTATAACAGGGTTTTTTATATAATGTATATTATAAAATGTTATATTTCTGTGATGCAAAACTGAATTTTCAGCATAAGTGATCCATCAGAAATCATTGTAATATACTGATTTGCTGCCCAAGAAACATTTAGTGACTCCAACTTTTTGTACTGTATAGTGTGGAAAAGAGTCTCTCACTATGGTATCATATGGGGGGGAGGGGGTCTTTGACATCAAAAGGTTTAAAAACTCCATGGATCAAAGCATGTGTTTCTGGACAGTCTCACGTTTGAAATATGGTTTTGTGGATTAAAAATATGTCTCTTACAAATCCATCATGATATACAATCAGCATACGTTAAAACTAAGGGTCATCTCACTGATTTATGAAGAACACTGTGATTACAGTCCCTGAGCCAATTCTATCAGTGAAAAAAAGAAGACGGAAAGAAAGATGCAGCGTCAAAGATTCACTTTTATTGAAATTAATGAGACCGATTCCAATCCAATGTGAGTTTATACTGGAAGTGGATATCCTGAATGTTTGACTTGCACCCAGTGGAAATGAGAAAGCATGTGGCTTGTTGTCCTCGTGTGGGTGTGAGGGCTGGAGTTAAAATGAATACCAGAAATACTTCTATTATAATCTTTAACATTGCTGACACTCGAGCAATAAAAAACGTTTCCGAGTAGAAATTAACATCTGGTATGTGCTTTTTTATGATCATGCAGCACATGAATCCACAGGATGTGTGACCTTTAAAAAGCATTTGGTCTTGCTGTGTGTGTGAACAACGTGTATCTGGTCTGAATAATCTAACTGGTTCTTCTGTTTCTGACCCCAGCGCAGGTTCAACAGGCCTGAAGGATGACATACCCTGAGATGAAGTGTGCAGAAGAAGGCCCTCCTTTCTGTATCCCATTAACATCACCTCATAAAATGCTCCTACACGACATGGGCAAACTGACACCCATGTGTTAGCTGGCTCAGCTTTCTGCAGGTATGGCATATTTGGTTTTCATTTAGCCCTTGGCTCTCACGTCAGTGATGGATCGTCCGAAAACGACGTGGTTGCGGGCACAGCGCATGGCTGAAGAATGTACCCGGCCCTTTATCAAGCCATTTGTGCATTTCTGTGTGTTGTCTTGGCCTGGCAAAAGCAGGCGCTCATCTGCGTCTTATATTAGCGTAAGGAAACTCACACCTTAGCCGTGCGTCCGTCACATATTTAGAAAATTACTCTGCTAAGGAACTTTAAATAGAAGTAAACTGACTGCATAACAGCTGATGTATTCATTAGGCTTTATTTCGCATCTATTACACAACATACCAGTCTTAAATCGCAAATTAACTAACTGCTAATTAAGGGCATCGCAGTTTTGCCATCTGACAGCACATGTCCAGTTAGAATGCTGATGTTAACTTCCATTAGAGAGTCATGGGTTGAGTTTCACACAAGCATCGGGCTCAGGATAAATGTGTGTGTGGCTCGCCTCCGTGGCCTCTGTCATAAACACTGACTTGTTAATCCTGTGGGTCAAATCGCTGGGCTGCTGGAGAGGGGTGAGAGGTGCTGAGAATACCTGGCTATATTAAGCCACTCTCTTCATCAAAAACATCCTCTGTCTCTATTAAAGGGATAGTTCAGTCAAAAAAAAAAAAAAAAAGCATCATTCGCTCTCCTCCTCGTGTCGCTTTAAAGCTATGTGACTTCTGTGGAGCATGTTTTTTAATGAATGTAAGTGTTGTTTTGGAGCTCAATGACTTCAATATGGATCAAACATTCTTCAAAATGTTCTTTTGTGATCTGACGAAGACTGAAAGTCAGTAAAAGTGAGTAAATAAAGACAGAATTTTCATTTTAACGGTAGGACGTTTAAATATCTTTCATTGTGAACAATGATTAATATTACTGCATTAAATAATGTGTAGAAGATAATTAGGTACAACTGAGTTAAAGCAGTAATAGTCTGTGACTATATGTGTTTTGTCCACTGATGTCCTGGACTATCTTCTGGGACTCAAGGCTGAAAACATCTTCACTATAGGAGATATAAAGGATATGTGTAAGGATATAGTTTTAAAAATACTAATATGTGCAGCATTTATTAAAAATATTGAATAAATAAATAGTTTAATTGAAGAAAAAAAACTGTATTAAGTAAGTAAGACTTAAGTAAGTAAGACTTTTCTAATACTTTTCTGGTAACATGTATAAAGACAATACCAATTCTCACTATTATCTAGTTGCTTATTAGCATGCCTGTTATTAACATATTGGCTGTTTATTAGTACTTATAAAGCACACATTCTACATTCCATATTTTATGTCCCTAATCCTACCCGATACCTAAAATTTTAATAAGCAGCAAAATTATTGGGGGAAAATGTTGTTGTTAATAGTTTCTTAATAGAATTGGACCTTAAAATAAACTGACTACATTTATTTGACAAGGACATATTAAATGTGACAGTAAAGACATTCATAATGTAACAAAAGTTTCTATTTCAAATAAATGTTGTTTTGAACTGTCTAGTCATCAAAGAATTCTTTGATTCATTACAATTTATATATATATATATATATATATATATATATAGACACAGCTTTTCAAACATTAGTGATTGAAAGCCTGTAAAAATGCTAGAAATATAAAATGTAAAGTTGCACACAATAAAAGGTGGTTGTCCTTTCTCTGTGTCTGTGTGCAGTAGATGTGCTGTGCGGTCCAGAACTCTCATTTAGTTCATTTAGTATCATCAATTTCTACCAGTCTCCGTGGCCTGGCCCACGATGGGCTAAATTTGGGCACTGATGTCCCTCTTTATCTTCCTGCAACAAAGATGTCAACTCCCCTGATGTACTCATTCAAAGAGCATTCAGCACAAGTGGGTCAAGGCAGTGGTTAATTCATTAATCCAGCCTCTGCAAGCAAAAGTGTGTTTTGTTCCTTAGGGTTATTTAAGGTTGAATCCCGCCTTTCAGTTTGATAATTGGTTACAGTCTATGACCACATTTGCCAAAAATTAATCAACACTTTCACTAGAGAGCTGTGGTGGAGCAAGCAAACACATAGCTCCATTAATGCTGGATTGTTAACTAACATACACATGTTTTTGATCAATTTACATAAATTAAATTTTTTTACATTATTGTTTATTATTGAGGTCAAGCTGAAGTTAAATGTAGAATTAACATTGTTTTGTTTGGTCTTTGTTTATAAAACATTATATCAGGTTGGAAAATATGCTATTACTACGGATGTGTAAATAAAACACATTTGTGACATGCTAATATACACAGTGATTGCAAAATTAATGCTTTTTGTGAACCAAAAAGGCTTTTAAAACTGTCTAGTTTATTATGTTCATGATAACACTCAGTGTCACCATAAGTAAACACTCCAATTTCCTGTGGCCCGTGGCTCACAAATGCATACAAATGGACTTTGTGTCTAGCAAAACCAAGAGCTCTCGCTCTACATGCTCGACAGGCATTTTATATTTATACTTTCAGAAAAATACTGTTTACAACGAGGCTAGACTCATTAAATATGATGTTAAGAAGGGGTAAACAGTCTCTTTATTTTTACTCCTCTTGTTTTTAAGCTGTCCGTTGTGTACGCTGAAATGCTGGGTGAACAGTAACTCAGTGCCAAGTGTGAAAGAGTGTGGTTTTGGCAAGAAAACTGGACTTCTACTTGATTCAAACTTTGTGGACATGATAAACACAGTGATTCTTGTATTTTTACAATCTCTTGAACCTTTCTGGCACCGATTCAAGTTGTGAAAATGCACATTGTTTGGCATTTAATGCCAGTATCATTCATTGCAACTGCAGTAAACATATTTTAATATATATCTTTTAAAGTTTTTTACACAAATGAAAACCAAGTCTAAACGTACACTTCTCAGACAACAAAACAGTTTGATAATAAAGCATCTGCCTCAGATTAAATAAATGTGACGCACCTGTCTGTTAAAATGTGCTGATTCTGAAGTAAATATTTATGCATGCAGCTGTCTCAGCAAATCCAAGGTATATTAGCAAAAACATTTATTACAAATTGTTGTACCATTTTTTATTTATTTTGTGATGACACCAGAAAAACCGCTGATTAATATTTACAGATGATTAACACAAATTAACATTTACTTACAGAGAATTTATCAAGCTAGCATTAAAAAGTGCTTCATCTTGATCTATGGCACTGTTGTGGTCTAAAAAGGACCAGGAGATTTTTGTCTTACAGGTACTAATGATTTGTACAGGTTTGTATGTAAACTATCAAGCTACAAGCTAATGTTTTTTTTTAATCAAACCAACTTTTCCTTTTAATAATTTGTTAATATATACCTTTCCAAATTATTCTATTTGATTTTATTCAATTGTGGTTATTATACACAAAACTGTGTTACGGAATGCAAAAATACTAAGGGGGATATTGTTAATATACATTTATGAAATTATGGTAACACGCAATTATGGTAATTACATGTAATGCGAAGTAAGCTAATTTACTGGTATTTAAAATGACTGAAATTACATCTTTTAAGAAAATGGTCTTATAAAATTGACAAAAGGACTTTATATTTGGCCAGTCCTGTCTGGGATATTAAAAAGCTTTTGGCTGCCAATATAGATTGGCAATAGACAGACTTTACCACACAGTCGGTTCTTACTCTGTTTATGACGGCTCATATTGCATTTCATTTAAACTGGTACAAGTCTTCATCACATTAGGGATTTTAAAAATGCCTAGTTCTTAGGAAGTTGTTTTGTCTATTTTTGCTCAATCGAGCTGATACAAAAAGGCCTGTACCAAGAGGAAATCATGCCATGGACTTGGAACAATACGTTAGATAAATAATGTATTTAAACAAATTTGTTCCTTGTATAAGTTCATCATTTTCCCTTTGATGAATTTGTATAAAGAACAAGTTCAATTTTGTGCATAAATTCAACCACACTCTATGTCACAATCATTTTAAAACTTCCTAAACTGATTTGATTTCATCTTGACGTTTTTATGAAAGACAACCTGTGGTCTATATGTTTGATTGGCCAGGCACACTTTGAAAATCTACTCTTATTTGCTTGCCCAAACAGTAAAATAAAGTCCAGATAGTACAGGACATATTCATGCCAGATGACAGATTGTGTCCACATAAAGAAAATGTCATTTAAATAAAAGATGTTTTGTCTGTTTCTCTAAAAGAAGTTTTTCCCCCTGACAGACATGCAGAGAAAATTGTTTGCCTCAAACTAAAAATAAATGTAGTGGTAAAGTACACCACAAGGCTGAAGACCGCTGGTTGGGTACGTCTGAGCGTGTCATTTGTATTATGTTCACTAGGACTATATCGTTTATATATATATATATATGTGTGTGTGTATATATATATATATATATTGTCTGCACATCACTTCATTATCTGTGGTATCTTTCTACTGCAGCTTTCTCTTTTCTATCTCAGAACTGCTGCCTCTCTCATTTTTCACTTAAACAAAAGCATATTTCTTCATCGCTACTCATCTTGTTTCTTATATTTGATAGGATCTTTCGTTTCTCCTGGCAAATCTTTCACTGTTCACATGAAGTTTTGGCGGAGGTCTAACAGACCACAGGGCATGTTTGCGAATCATTTTAATCACGAGGTGTATGATTTATTCTGGCATTCCCTCTCCTTATTCCATCCAGCAGAGGCTTAGTAGAGACTAGTAGAGTGTATCTTGGTTACGTTTGCTTAGCATTAATAATGCTTCTAGTAATATATATATGTATGTATACAGCCATGCACATGAGCACACTGTATAAACATATATATATATATATATAGCCAACACTTTGACAATTACACCCGGGTAACTACTACAGTATGTAAACGCAAACTTGAAAAGAAGTACTTTGATTGTGGTTAGGGCTTTTATGTAGTTTACTCAGTTGGAGCTAGATGGTGCCTACGGGCCTAAGGCCTCTTCCTGCTGTGGAGAAGAAAACATCATTTTGTGTCTGTAGCAGGCACCAGAAACCACACTTATAACAACCGAGAGGCTGAAGTTCTGTGTTCTGTTAAAATCCTGGCTTCATTTTAAGTCAGGATCGTCATGCACCTATTTCTGCAGTCCTGGCTCACTCAGTGCTCTAGACGAGATAAGACATGACCAAAGACCAAAGAAAATACGCAACACTTTTTAATCATCTTATTTGTTTCTCGTATATGCGTAAGTCTTTTGTCTAAAATGAATGCAGTTTGTGGTTAAAATGATGCAGGTAAATAAAATATTTACAAAACAAATTATATATATATATATATATATATATATATACATACATAGATACATATACATTACTTACAAATGAGGAAAATAGAAACAGTAATTTTTTTCAGTAAAATCTTTCATTAAATAATAATAATAATATTATTATCATTATTCAATAAATAATAAAACAGGTTTTTGCTAATATTTTGAATCAGATTTTTTGGGGGCTATTTTTTATTCGTTTTTGCCTTTTATATATGTAATTTCTACCTATTGTAATTTATTAATTTTAATTAATTTGAGTTATTTTAGTACTGTGGCAATTCAGAGGGATGACGAGGACAGGCGGATCCAAATGCAAACTCTTCATTTACAAAAACAAGCAGGGTTGATAACACAGCAAACAAGTATAACGGAGGTAATCACAAGAATAATTCAAGAACGTAGCAGGGGGTCGAGCGAACAGCGAACAGTATCCAGAGGGGCAGAGACAAGAGTGGAAATCCGAGGCGGGCAGGGTCAGAAACAATAAATCCAGAACAGAAAACACAGAAGGCTTTACAAGTACATTCAACTAAATGACAACTAGCTACCATACAATAACGTTTTGTTTCAGTTAAAGATTATTTTATTTTAAACAATGAAATGTTTTTATGGTTTTAGTTTTAATTCATGATAATAACACATAGCTCTTTCCCCCTCGTTAACACAAACATGATATTGTACACAGTGTTGGCACAAGCTGATTGGTTCATGTTCATGCTGATTGCCTCCACTCTGCTACAGGTTATATATGCTGCTTGTGCAGCAGCAGTATGTCTTAAATACTCACAGCACGCTAACTGCATATGTACTGGCAAAAGCAAGTTCCTGTTCTTGCTTTGCAGCAGCAGCAATAATCTACAACAACAGCAATAACTAACAGCAGCAGCACTGAAGAGACCAAATACATTAACATCATCATATTCATCACCATGCTTCAGAGAGCTGTCATTATAGAAATTAACTAATGCCTTAAATCTGGCCATGAACAAATTGTTAAGCATTTATATCTAACGGTTTCCAGATAAACAAATTCCTGATTGAGATTGTGAGTCAGTGTGGCTCAGGAGGTGTGTCTGTGCTGAGTCACCAGATCTGTGTCACCTTTCATTTCTCTTCTCCACCCAGTCACAGACCACTGCCTCTTCACTCCTCAACAACACACAGCTGCTGAATCACACACACACACACACACACACACACAAGCTATTCATGAGCATTTGGGATCGCTCAACAAGTTTTCACTCGTCGTCATTATGTGTGTTTGTTTGTAAAAAGGGAGAGTGTGATTCATATATATATGTGTGTGTGTGTGTGTGTGTGTGTGTGTGTGTGTGTGAAATCTGGGTTTGGATGCTTCATAAAACCACAAGCATGCTTTCTATAAAGACATACTCCTGTGAGCTTGATCAATATCACATACTGCCGTCACAGACGTGATGTGTGATACCACATCAGCTTTTATCCAAACGTGTGGACGGCTTCCTTTCTTTCAAATGAATCTATGAAACAAATACTACATCTTTGTGATGTTCAGGTAAAGACTTCACATACCCAGGTGTGATTTTTTGACTTGTCGTTCTGGTTTCAAGCTCATATCTTGCACCTCGTCAAGTTTTTTCATCTGCACCATCAAACCGTTATTTTGTCTCTTGTGCTTCAAAGTTACTAAAATTGTTAAGCATGCTTTTATGACCTCACACCTAGATTACTGTAACACCCTTCTAACCTCTTACTCATTAAACTGTGTGAATAGTTCATTTGTCCTGAACTCCGCTGCCCATAATGCTTCCATTGTCCTACAAGGGCAGTATAGGAACTTCAGCATCACTGCCCTAAAACTCTGGGGTACCCTCCTCAGTATCTCTCCAAAATGTCAAAACTCTGTTCGATTCTGCAGACGGTTATTCAAATGTTTGTGATCTTTGATTCCCGCCAGAGCTGTACAATTTCTTTTGAAATACCATTTCGTTTTTTGTATTAGATATTACTCCATTCACAGCGGTAATGGGGCGAGACGTGGCATACAGTAACAGTCTGCCTGCGTACATTAACTAACAATTAAACAAAAGAATTGCTGTGAACATAGCGATATGAATACACAATAAACTGAAGCCACTTTTTGCAATGTCATTTTAGTGCTTTACTTGCCTTCTTCAATGATGCAAATTTCTTAAATGATATATCTATTGTTCTTTTCTTTCTCTTCAAATATTGGTAGCAGGTAATTAATCAGCATATTGTGCAACGCTTAACATTTTACATGAATTGAAAGCCAAAAAGCCAGCCAGTTAAATGAGCTAAATGGTACACTTTCATTAAAACGTTTGTGGTCGGTGAAATGTTTTGATAGATGTTTTTGAAAGACGTCTCCGATGCTCATTTATTTAATCAAAAATACAGTAAAACCATAATATTGAGAAACAATTACTTTTTTTTATTGGAATATTTAAACAAAAATGTATTCCTGCGATAGAAATGCTGAATTTTCAGCAGCCATCAGTCTTAGTGTCACATGATCCTGCAGAAATAATTGAACATGCTCAATGTTGCGCTGCTTAATGTTTTAGTGGAAATCTTGTTTTTTATGATTTTTTGAGGAAAAGAAAGGACTACATTTTTAAAACAGAAATCTTCTGTAACATAAATGCCTTAATCACTTTTGATCAAGCTATTGTTTCCTTGCTAAAAAATAAATGAATAATAATTTTATAAAAAATTTTTTTAAAGAATTGTTTTTCTTTAATAGCCCGGATCTTCTCTTCTTTTTGCACAGGGACGTCCTGGCCGGAGGGAAATGCACCATTTCCAGTGTGCTGTGATAATAGCGAAGTGCAAATGAGACGTGTGGGACAGCAGGCGATCTCAAAGAGCAGCCTGAGATTCCACAGGCTTACAGCCTCATGCATCCTCACCGAGCTGAGTCACTTTTTCTCTCAGCCTCTGTGCAGGCTATTACCTGCCCCTCACCAAAATACAGAGCGTTTATTGAGTTTCTCAGTGTGATTTTCATGTGACATTATAATAAGAGAGAGAATCTGCTGTGATCGTGAAGCAGGCTCATGTTTTGCTCTGACTGGCCAAGCTCAAACTAAGAACACCCGCAGGGTAATATAATCATGTCCAGAAGAACTGTACGGCTTGCTAGATAGTTTTGGGAGAATGAATGAGCTCAAACTGATATTTGACAACACAACTTTGTCTCTGAGGTCTCCTGACAAACTCTGAAAAGACATAACCTCAAGCAGGGGAACTTCATTCAGTGTTCACGAGGCTGACACTGACAAGTGGATGTGAGAAAAAGCAGTCCGATTCGGAGCAGAATGAAGTCACCTCTTTGAAAAGAGCTGGTTTGAAGGAGAAAACGTACATTGCATTAATGAAAGGAAAGGGTGTATTTACTCAACCGCTTATTAACATAAACCACATATAGTGTGTTTCGCATTAAGTTACACAAGATCTTTTGACTCTGTTGCAAAGACCACAAATCTAAATGTCTAAATTAGGAACCTGCATTTGAAAAGGAAGGTCTGAAAAGCATTTCACAAGAAGGCTTTCTTATTCTCTGTTATATTAGAGCGTGCATGTGCTTTAAGCTCTGCTCGGTCATGTCTGTCTACGCAGGGACGCTGAAAATTGCAAGAGCAATAAGGATTTTTAGGGGCATTATGACTGGGTTAATAAAACACAGCTGCTCCTAAAAGTCCCTCATTTTTCTTGCTGCCTTTTGGGTCCTCTTCCTAGATTCACATTTCAACAGCAAGGAGCCGGCTTTCAGTCCGACGGCTGGGTGTTGGTGAGAGCTGGACACCCTCTCCCTCTCAATGGGAAGCGCAGACATGGGGCTGCTGTATCGCTTCCTTGCTTCTGAAGGCTGGAAACAAGCGAGACCCTGTTTGTCAGCCGTCCAACAAGAGAAAAGTTTAAATTAAGAAGAGAGTGAGGGGAATTTTAGCCTCCCTCCTCCCCTCAAGTGTGCATGCCAGGGGTTTATAAATTGCCCTTATAAAAAAAGGGGTTTGCTTTGGGATTTAGGTAGGTAGCTGAGAGGGGTGAATGAGTTCAGTGCATTTCGGAGCGGGATTCTTTCCTATTCGGATTGGTATTTCTGTGTTTATACATGCACTACAAACATGCCCATTACACAGCGTGAGGGTCCTTTCAATACTACAATCGTGAGCTACAGAGATGTTTGTGAAATGCTAGGAAGTGTTTGGATTCTGATTCCAGGCCAGTGTGCAAGTAGCACAACAAATAGCACAAAAATAGATAACAATGTGCTCAGTCACAAACGAGCCGCAATTTAACATTTACGATCTTTAATATGTTCTAAACTTAAAACAGTAACTGCATAGAGAATCCTTAATGGAGCAAACTACTTTGGGTAATTATTTGACTAAATTATGTAAAATACTGTATTGCAGTTAGTAAGCAATGTACGCAAAACTCGAACTTCTTCTCACTCTCAAGTTTCCCACTTACAGAACAGCTAAATATTTTGTATTCTTCTTATTATTTATGTATTATAATATATCCATTCAGACAGAAATAAGTGAGGATGATTACATGAGCCAGAAACTGGGACTTTGTAGGCCAGTTGAGAGTAAATTTAACAACTCACCTTGCCCTCAAAGACCCAACCTCTAACACATTCAAGTCTTTAACCCCAAAAATACAACAATTATTATTATACATTCGTTGTTGTGTTTGTTTTATAATGAATGACCATAAAACTATGCAATTTCACTAAATTGCATTTTAATATACTTTATTTGGCCTGTTTCGTTCCTACATAGAACTATAATTCACATTAACATCAAGCCAAATAACATCTCAATACTTAAGCAGAAATGTAGAAGCACCTACTATTGGTGCATTTTCTGATCTATAACTAGCAACAACAGATTCATTTACCTCTGCTTGACTTCCCTTGTTTGAGGGCTGTATCAACCCAGCTTGCAGGTTATTTGATTTATGTCCACTGTTTTGATTGCAGAAAAGTTTGTCGATCTTACGGTCCAGTTCTGGTTCCGACCGCTGTCACAGGAGGGAAATAAAAACGCAGTCTTCGCTAACTTTCTCCTGAGAAGATATGGGAGTTTATTCTTCTCTGGGATGCGCCAGAATGTATTCGAGCTGATTTGTCGAGAGAGTGCTCATGACTGTCACCGCCGCCGTCTTAAAGGGTTTACCTGGAGTCTGCTCACACTCGCGTGCCATGAGAAAGACAGCCGCAGAGCTCTCGCGCAGGCCCTCCCCAAAATGGCATTCTAGGTAGCGCATGCATTTATGAACGTGCCACACTCACCTACTTGTCTTTTAGCTCTTGGTTTGGGGCACAGCAGCTATAAAGTTTATTGCTGGGTTCGCGTTTATTAACCGGAGACATCCGGTTAATTTCTTTAATGTGGCAAACGTATTAAAGTCCCACAGGAAACAGCAGTAGTGTTGTTTGATTTGAAGCTTTACGGTTTTATATTGTTGAGCCGTAGAATATTCACTGCCATGGCTTATATCAGCTGCGCACTATGGCCGTTGTATAGATGGGTTTTTATCTGGGGCGCCAGCGTCATCTTGTGGATACATGCAACATTAATACAACATAACGCACACTTTTACATTTACATACCTTCCCAGTTCAATATTTTACTCTCCTCAATAATGCAATGCTGAAATAAGACACTTTTATTAATTAGTTAATTACATTTTTAATGCATGCCAGCATCAAGGCTGTTTTCATGGGGCTCTCAGAATAAATGACACAAGGTATACCTTCATTAGAATTAGAATGTCTTTATTGTCACTGTACACATGTACAATATATACGTGCGCGATGAATTAATGAGTGCAAACATGTAAGAAGTATATTTACAATACAATACACATTGAAATGTATATTGCATGAAGTCCGGTGTGATTCAAGTTCGTGTGTGCGCATGTGTGGGATCAGTGCAAGTTCGAATTAAGGGTGGCTTTTGGGAAAAAGCTGTTTTTGAATTTATTTGTTCTCAATCTGTCTTGAGTCTTCCTGAGGGCAACAGGTTGAACGGATCGGAAGCAGGATGAGAGCTGTCCTTAATGCTCTGCTGAGGCAGCGGGAGGCGTAAATGTCCAGCAGGGAGGGGAGATCTTTTCTGCTGCTTTAACCACTCTCTGAAGCCTCTCTCTGTCTGCCATGCTGCAGCTACCATACCACACTGTGATGCAGTATGTCAGCAGACTCTCAATGGACGCACGGGAGAAGGCCGGCAGCAGGCTGGGGTCCAGGTTGTGCTTTCTGAGGACTCTCGGGAAGGAAAGTCTCTGCTGGGCCTTCTTGATGACTGCACTAAGGGTTATAAAAGATATTTCAAATCTGCATTCAACAAAAATTCCAATAAACATTCAGGAGATACATTTTTCAATAAGTTAAACACACCTCTGAAAAAAATTTTCCTATTTACATTAAAAACAGTGCAGTCGAATAAAATATGCTTTATAGTCTTTTTTATGTTTGGCGAGTAAGGCATGGTGATTCTTCACTTTTTAATAAATATCCATGCGCAAGTCTTGCATGACCTAACCTACATTTTAAAATTAGTTACAAATATATTTTCCTTACACTAGGATTTATTCCAGCTGATTATTTTATATTATGTTCACAGGTTATCACAGGTTTGACATCACAGAAAGGAAAGTGACGGGCTGAGTGCTTCTTTTGAAGGTGTATCCACTTTCTTGTTACCAGATAAACCCATATGACCTGGAGCCCAGCAGAAGAACGTTTCTCTTCCGTAAAAACAGCCTTTGGTTAAAATCTGGCTAAAAACCTTTATAATCACGGGATGGTCAGTCTTTACATTTTAAGCGTTTGAAGGCAGGAATTTGAGTCAGTGAAAATGGAAAGATTTGGTTTTTGTCCATTTTCTATGTTTAATGTACCGGTTGCACCACAGGAATTTATTCTGATTTAAGTCTGGCGCTCCCTTATACTAACAAGCTTTCTGTTTTATCATTTCTGATCAAATGCAGCCTGCGCGTGTAATAATATATGAAAACAAGATATATGCGTTTCTTTAGGATATTTAGAGACTTTTTCTGCAAAAGCGTGTATTTTGTCCCCATCTCGAGGCACGGACGGGGTTCGAACCCGCGATCTTCGGTTTACGAGACCGACGCCTTACCACTTGGCCACCGCGCCTGATGGCCAACACGACGTAAATCACGTTATTTGGTGTAACGTCGACACGCTGGAAACTCTCGCTATAATGGTTTTATAGGTTTTCGTTAATTAATTCTCTCGCTCGAGCCCAAGCGTCTTTTAAAAAAAAAAAACATTATAAAAGCGATCAAACGGGCGAAGTCTTGTCGTTCCCTCTGCTAAATTGGACACATCCGGTAGACGTTAGCCCAGAGGTTCCCGGATGTGTAGCAATTCAAATCAAAGATCACAACAAATCGAGTTAAAAGTACAACAAATGCATCCCCCACATGACACAGTCTTTGTAACCTAACGTTATCTGTACGTGTTCTATGCGTCTCCCATTATTTTAGAAGATCCGTGAAATAGCAGTTAAATAAATAAACAAATAACAGCACTAATAATGCTGTTTCTCTACGGTTTTCCACTAGTAGTCCGAAACACGTCGCTCTATATAATTAACGTAACAAGTTAAACGGACATCAAAGGTGTGGTACATAATGTAATAATTTAGTGTTAAGATCATATTTAAAATGAGTCCGTTTATCAATTTATTAGCTTATTTTTTAATGCATTTTCTTCTTTTTTATTCAGTCACGATTTAACAGGAGTTGCCATTTAAGCGTATATTATTAAAGCAAACGGGATGAAAACAAACATTTAGGTAATGTTTTAAATATATATATATATAGGCCTTAAACAAATACTCCGTTTTGTCTAATTTAAGACAATCAACAAAAACCCCTTAAATGTCTACATACAAATATTTAACGCAGTTAGATGCTCTGCATTTATTTAACACGCCCAGGGCTTTTTTTTTACTATATGTAAAAAAACGAATTTCCCGCGAAAACCTAATAAGCGAAACGGAAGCGCTCGGTGCGCTCTCTACCACACTTGACTGCTCTGGCCAAACTCGAGGTTTTATCAGCTGTGTGGAATACATTCAAGACGGAGGGCGGGTAATGACCGCAGCACTTTCGACTGGAGGCTGTTTCTCATAGGGCACAAAGCTTCTGGGTTCACTCGGACCTTATATCCTCGTAAACGGACCGCACACTTTCTGCCGCGGTGTTATGCGTGCGTTGTAGTCAAGCGGCCAACATCGCGTGGATCCAAATTACACATGATCCGATAAGAGTTCGCGACGCGGACGAGGCGTCGTTGTGTCGTTTCTACGTCTTCACGTCACGATACTTTTGTGCTGTCGCCAATTCCATCCGGTCTGTAAAACAAACTGAAGTGCCGGCGCGTTTATGTTAAACTGTTACTTTGTTGAGGGGGCGAACCGGTCTCGGCTGCTCTCCCTTTGTCTGGGCCCAGGACTCGGCTGAATCCACCGGAGCTCCGTCTCAAGCGTCTCGTTCGACCGCCAGCGCTATTTTAGGATGGCTCCACAAAAGCACGGATCTGGTGGAAACGGTTTTTATAGCAACAGCGGCGCGAGCAAAGCAGCTAATGGAGGAGCGCACGTATCGTCCGGTGTTGTGATGACTTCAGTCAAGCGACCCAAGATGGAGCAGGTCCAAGCCGACCACGAACTCTTCCTGCAAGCCTTCGAGAGTAAGTTGCTCACGAATACAACTTTGGAAATGAATCGCTGTTTTACGAGCATGCTTCACAGTATCCGTTTGCGTTACCGTCCGTAGTCCTAGCGTAAGGGCTAAACGACAATACTCGCCTGGAAATTGTGTCCTGTAGTTCGCTGAATGCTTTAGTAAGCTGGATAATACACGTTTAAAGTAGTTATGGCATGGTTTGTTCGCACAAGAGGGATTTAGATAGGTATTAGTTGCCTAGGCCACATCCTTTATGAAAATTAGACACGTGCATCAAGAGATGGCACGTGCTTTATGGTGCTTTTATGTGTTTTAAAATAACATTGTGTTACTGTTACTGTCATGAAAGATCAATGGGCAGCAGTTATGAAACATACAAAACACTTGATAACCTCACTTGAAGTTTCTCTACACTTGCTAAAGTGCTACCATGATTCTGATGCAAGCATGTCATTGTACAAAAAATAGGGCTGATTTATGCTTTATACATGCTGGTATGATTTTTTTTTTTTTTTTTACATTTATTTTCTTAAATGGAAGCTTCTTTGGTTATTTGCATGGCATGAGTCAGTCTAGCAACATTAGTGTGCATGATACCTTTGCTTTTTCTGTGTACAGAACCTACTCAAATATACAGATTTCTTCGCACAAGGAATCTCATAACGGTAAGTAGCCCATAATCCTTTTGATATGACATGGCACTCTCATTTAGATGTGAGCTAATTGTATATGGCTGCCATAATAATAGATTTTTCCTGTTCTTTCAGCCAATCTTCCTGCACAGATCTCTTACGTATATGTCCCACAGAAACTCAAGAACTAATTCAAAAAGGTAAAACTACTGCATGCACCTAATGTTTTAATCTCTTTGTTTGTCAAAAGCCACACCTTCCATTTCCTTGTGCAGGCTTCATAGTGAGAAAATTTGCATGTTGACAAATGCACTGGAACTGACTAATGTACTCCAGTTGTAGTTGGATAACTTGAATGAGAGCTTCACATCTCAGTGATTTACTGGACGTTTGTTGGCCATCTGTTATTTCAGGAAATGCTTTAGCATCAATGACCTGCTATTCAAAGTAGAGAAGTCGAAGGCGGATCAGGAATCTCACAAGTAAGTTGATCTTGATCCAGTTTTATTTAGCTCATTTTCTGAGCATGTCTGCAGACGTTTTAACTTCAGTTCTGTCTTGCAGCATGACAGCGAACCTACAGCTCACTTTTACTGGATTCTTTCATAAAACTGGTAAGCCAACGTTAATATTATCTGTCGGCCCACATGAATAATGCTCTCCGATCGCTTGGTGATTCTGGTTTGTTGTTCAATGTATCAGAGAAGCCGCTGCAGAACTCGGAGAATGAAGAAAACTCTGTGTCTGTGGAAGTGCTACTTGTCAAGGTCTGCCACAAGAAGAGAAAGGTAAAACTTTGCCATGAGAAGTTACAGTAAAAATATCTCTTACATTGACCCTTTTCCTCCACAAAACAAGCTTCCTCAATCAAAAAAAACTTGTCTTTGTCTTGATTCAGTATATGTGGCCCACAACTGTCTGTACTGTAGGTTAATTTTTAATTAATGTTTATGTTTGCCAACTTGCACAACTTAAAAACTCCAGTGAAAGTGCTTGACAGGCACAGTTTTCGGTCTTGTGTTGACATGTCTGTGTTAAGAGCATTTGATTAAGCTTAATTCTGCATAGTGCAGCATGAGTTCACAATAACTTTTCTCACAACAGAAATGGTGCAGTCACAAAAGTTATTTTTCCTTCCATGGGTAAAATCCAGTCAATCAAATGGGATTCTATGCAAGCTACAACTTTCATGTTCAGGCAGAAAGATTTTGCTGCATAGATTTTAGTGAGCTCAAGTTGGTCACACAGATTCACCACACAAGTTGTAAATGAGAGACAATGTACTGTTGTTGTTGTTGTTTTTTGTGTCCCCAAGGTTGTGCTGAAATTTTACAAATGTATCTACCTAAGGACTAAATTTTTTTTACATTTGTAAACCTCAGTCAATTTTTAGTAGTACACTAACATACAGCTTCTAAGCTAACGGGTGCTTTTAACTTGATGGTTTCATATCTTTTTTTTTTTTTTTTTTTGTAGGATGTAAGTTGTCCAGTAAAGCAAGTGCCTACAGGTAAAAAGCAGGTGCCTCTGAACCCAGACAGCAGTCAGACCAAGCTAGGAGCTTTCCCCACACTGATTGTGCCCAGCCAAGAGTTTGAGGCCAGTAACAGCCACATGGTGAAGTCCTACTCCATTCTGTTCAGAGTGTCCCGTCCAGGGGGGAGGGAGCACAACGGCGTGACCACCAGAGACACAAGTATGAGCTTCAGAGACTCTAAAATAGCTTGTGGTTGTCTTGCACCTCAAAGCCAATTTCACATTTTGATAAGGCCTTCTGATTAAGTTTTCTTCTGCTCAGATGTTATGGAAGAGCTGTCTAACAGGAAGAAGAGATACTGCTCTAATCAGGATGATGGAGAAACAACATTTGTGGCTCAAATGACCGTTTTTGATAAACATAGGTAAATGTTCTAGACTAAATGGTCTGTTATTTTAGCGTGTAGTTGCTTTTTGTTTGCTTGTGCAGTTAAGACAGATTTTTTTACTTATTTTTCAACAGACGCCTCCAGCTTTTGGATGGTGAGTATGAAGTCTCGATGACAGAGATAGAGGAGAGTCCTGTAGGCAAAAAAAGGGCAACGTGGGAAACCATACTAGATGGGAAGGTCAGTAGCAGGCATTGTTTTATAAGTCTTATTGTGGCTATTTGAGATGTTCGTATGTCATTAAGTAGTTTTTGTTATGCAAACAAATTTCAGAGTTTTTGGTGGTTGTGTTGTATATGGAAGGAAGCAAGTGCAAAATGCTTCAACATTATTTTGTAGTTTTGGACTCGTTTGTGATCTTTACCCTGTGTTTCAGTGGCTTCCACCCTTCGAGACCTTTTCTCAGGGACCCACGCTTCAGTTCACTTTGCGATGGACCAATGACACGGCTGACAAGGGAACGGCGCCAGTGGCCAAACCGCTTGCCACACGCAATTCTGAATCCAGCACAGTAGATAGCAGCAAGCCTTGCAATGTGAAGCCGCCACAGGCAGTAGGTAAGATCACAAGTGCTGGTTAGAAGATCGCTCACCTTTGGTCTTTGAGGATTCTGATCATTGCAATAACATTTGATTGATTGCAGCTGTTAATGAATCAGTTGGCGCTGATCTACCAGTAAGAAGAGAACAAACTCATGTCGACCCTCGTCAGAAAATACGTGTATATTATCAGGTGAGTAACATGCATCTGTAAATTTGATCTGAAACACAACGCTGCAGTTATCAGTGATCCCAGACCTTTATAATGACTATCAAAAGGGCAGAGAGGTTCTCTAAATGATTTTTTTTTTTTTTTTAAACGCTGATTGTTGTCGTATCACTATGAGAGCGCTGGAGTCCATAAGTCCTGCCTAGACATCCATTGTTGATCTTGTTTGGTTGGCTGCTGTGTGGTCATGGTCTGTTGTGCCCATCCCCTTGTTTTGTAGTTCCTGTATAACAATAACACACGGCAGCAGACGGAGGCCAGAGATGACCTGCACTGTCCCTGGTGCACTTTGAACTGCCGTAAACTCTACAGCCTCCTCAAGCACCTCAAGCTCTCCCACAGCCGCTTCATCTTCAACTATGTGGTGAGATACATCTCAAAGTTATGAAACCGTCACCAGACCACACGGATTGTGTAGTCGTAATCGGTGTAATGCCACAGTGCTTACACTTGTGGGAATCAGTCTGTGAATGGCTTACTTGTAGTTCAGCTGGCTAAACTTTCGTAGCCTTCAAACAATGATTGAAGATTATTCTAGTCTATGTTTGGTATGAATGTTGATGGTGATGAAGCCATGTTTATATCATCCAGCCTCATCCTAAAGGAGCCAGGATAGATGTGTCGATTAATGAATGCTATGACGGTTCTTACGTGGGCAACCCTCAGGACATCCACTGCCAACCTGGCTTTGCCTTCAGCCGCAACGGCCCAGTGAAGAGGACTCCAGTTACACACTTCCTTGTGTGCAGGTCTGTGTGGGTTGAAAGTTAAACACTGAAAGTATGTGTATACAAATTCAAAAATGATTGCACCTGAGTAAAACGCTTCATAATTTGTTTTTATGTGCTTACTTTATTATAGGGTTGAACATAAGCCGCTCACCCCCCTCATTAATAAGTCAGTGTTTTTGGGTGCTAACCAAAACATATTGTTCATAAGAAATTAATGATGCATCTGTGCTATAACAGCTGCTTTGTATTATATAATGTTTAAGATGAAAATAAAACTTGCTGTCCCATATCGGTTGAGTTCCATGTTGATTACCATTCAAACGTTATGAGTCAATCACAGAGCATTCATTTGTTTTTTTTTGAATCTGATGTTAAAATGCTGTGTTTGGTTTTCCTCAGGCCCAAGCACCCAAAGCCCAGTCTCTCCGAGTTCCTGGAGTCTGAGGATGCAGAACAGGAGCAGCAGCGGACGTACATCAGCGGACACAACCGCCTGTACTTTCACAGTGACAGCTGCATGCCCCTTAGACCACAGGAAATGGATGTGGACAGCGAGGATGAAAGGGACCCGGCATGGCTCAGGGAGAAGACCGTTATGGTGAGGAGGCCATCATAAGATGGTTAACCCTTTGGTCCTGTTACCATTTGAAAGATCAAGCATAGCATTTAATAGGTCAGACTGATTCTAGATGACAAATCAAAACTCAAGGCAGATGGTGTGCCATTTATGACTCAATCCGTGTGAGACTGAATGATGATACGGATGTTGCAGCTTATCTGACATTAATATGCACTGAATTGATGTTAAAGTGAAAATGTTGAATAAAAGGGTTTGGTGATTTCTAGCATTCCCTAAATCTTAAATTGCAAACAAGTAGGGCTGGGCAGTTCATTCTTCGATTTATTCATGTGTATTTGTCAGTAAAGCTGGTTCTTGCATTAAAATGAGTGGCAGTTGATACACGAGCTGCACAATATCATGTTCAAAATCACATTTGATTCTGAAGACGATATTGCGTAGCTCGCTGGTGATCTACGGCTCTGTGCATCAACTGCTGCTCATTTTAAAAACGGCTGATTGAGATTTATCGCTAATCAAAGATCTGGCTTTGCTCATGAGATGAGGATGAATAAATCAACCAGCCCTACAAACAAGTTTGCAAACAGGCTATGTACCATTTTACATGATTTTTATCATCTTCACTACCCCTCAGCAAATCGAGGAGTTCACGGATGTCAATGAGGGAGAGAAAGAGGTCATGAAACTGTGGAACCTGCATGTAATGAAACATGGGTATGTTTTTTTTTTTGTTTTGTTTTCTCCTTCACTACAGACCTGTTTAAAGTTAGTTGTATCGAATCAAACCTCTGCCTATAAAGAAATGGTTCCCTTCCAGAATTAACATTTTGTGATAATAGTCATTGCCATGTCATCCAAGATGTTTGTCTGTCTTCACTTTCAAAAAAAAAGTAAAGTTTGAGGAAAACTAAATTTTCTCTATATAGTGAATGTGAGCAATGGGTGGAAGGTCCAAATGACCTGATGGATTTTAAAATCCCAGCTTTGAAATAAGGGTCTTATTTTGCTTCATCTAATTAATCTAAAAAAGCTAATGAAAGATTAGCATTTGTGGTTAAAGGGTTAGTTCACCCCAAAATGAAAATTGAGTTATTAATTACTCACCCTCACGTTGTTCCAAACATGCAAGACATTTGATCATCTTCAGAACACACATTAAAGACTTTTTGGATGATAGCAGAGAGCCATCTGACCCTCCACAGACAGCAATACAACTAAAATGATCCCAGATCCAGAAATCTAGTAAAACAGTCCAGACATCAATGGATCAACTTCAGTTGTGCGACGCTGCAAGAATAATTTTTTGTGGAAGTAACTGAGGGGAGAAGAATGGTTCAGTAAATTATTTTTGTTTGCAAACTGAAATTGATCCACTGATGTCACATGGACAGTTTTTTTTTTTGTTTTTTACTACATTCCTGGATCTGAGATCATTTCAGTTGTATTGCTGTCTATGGAGGGTCAGATGGCTCTCTGATTTTTATAAAAAAAAATAATAATAATAAATAATTTGTGTTCTGAAGATGAACAACATGGTTGAGTAATTACATAATTTTCATTTTGGGGTGAAATGTTCATTCTAGAAGTAAACTACTCCTTTAAACGCAATCCTTGTTCTGTAGATAATAGTGGCCTGAATTCTCCCCTTATATCATCTTGCATGTTATGTGAGCTCATCTCTCAGAGCTTGATCACATTTCTGCCAGTAATTTGTTTATTTCCCTCCGTGCAGATTCATAGCTGACAACCAAATGAATCAGGCCTGCATGTTGTTTGTGAAGAAGCACAGCAGCACCATCGTCGAGAAGAATCTGTGCCGGAACGTTCTGCTCCATCTGGTCAGCATGCACGACTTCGGTTTAGTAAATACCACGACCATAGACAAGGCCATGGTTCACCTGAGTGATCTGAAACGGCAAAAAGATGGCCTGGAGCAATCCAAAATGCAAGACAGTGCTGACGACGGATCCAGCGGCGATGGTGAAGCCAGTGTATCAAATTAAGTCAAGATCCAGAATCACTGAAACCACCTCCTCACGCTCTGCATTGAATCGAGTGTCAGCGGGGCGGGCATCACGTGCCCCCTGGAGCCACCGTATTCTGCTCGCTCACAGGGTTAAAGTTGATGTTGATTTAGAAGCGGGTTATGTGCTTCACCCGCTACATACTCTGCAGATCATGATTTTGGCCTGATGTCATCAGTTCAAAGCAACTCTTTACCTATCTTCAGATTACTTGAAGATGCCATTAGTCTTTATGATGGACTGTACCAGCAGGTCAGATTTTTCTTCCCACACAAACCCTGTAGCTCTAGCAAATTTTAGCACTTGTTTTAGGTGCCTGTTTTTAAAAGGACTATGAAAAGATTTTTTTAATATATTTTGAATATTGATGGATGGAAATGGCTCCTACAAACTTTTACTGCATATTTTTCATTGGGGTTGATAAACTGATTCTGAATCTTTTTTCGATTTTTGTGTACAGGGTTTTTTTTTTTCTTCTTCTTTTTTTTTTTTTGAGAGAGAGAGAGAGAGCTTTTCATTATTTCAGTTTATGCCACCAAGTTGTTTTTTTTTCCCCATTCTGGATATTTTCTGGACCCAGGTTTTGTTGGTCTGTTTTTGGTGGCTTAGTATCCACTTTAACTCTTAACACCACACTTGAAGACTTCAAATGACATTTTTCTTTGAAATCTGGGATTGAAGAACGATCATCAGTGCTGCAGGCTGTATGCTTCTACATTGCAGTGATTATCAAGATTTTCATAGCCTTAATTCCACTGACCTTACAACACAAACATGCAGGTACAGGGTACTACAACGCAGTGGGGGTGGAGAGCCTCGCAGAAATGTTTACACTTGCCTTACCCATGGAAACATGGATTCTAAGCAGGGTTTGAACTATTGGTCTAAATCGGTGCGAGCAGGTTTCATTTATTCTTGTTTGAATAATTTCAAAGACGCTTTACTGCACACAATACTGTGTGCAGTTACATACATTAGTTTGATCAGTTTCTCATTTCCACATGTCCTTCATGGTGCCCATTTTTTTTGGATCGTCTTTTTTTTTTTTTTTTTTTTTTTGAGGAAACCTGTTGTAACATGTACATAAGTTTAGTGATATGACATAATGGCTTTGCTGAACGGGACTGCATTCCAGAAGGAATATTATTTTAGACCAAAGTGAAATTGCTACAATGCTTGTCTAGTTGGTTTCGAATCATAAATGTAAGTCTTCATAGTTGTTTGTTTTTTTTTTTTGTTGTTGTTGTTGTATGCATATGTTTTAAAAGAAAGGGATCGGTTTGTGAATCATTACTGCTTTATTTTAACTGCACTGGGTTAAAATGTTTTTGGTCGATATTGGAGATCAATTACCTAACTGGCTGAACGCCACTGCATTATTGCAATTTGCGTAACTCTCTCAATACAGCAACAATTACACAAGATGTGGATTACTGATCTAAAGTAATGTCAAAAGATATTTATATCTTGAATACGAACATTCTCGTACCTGCTTGAGTTTCTGAATGATGCTGAAATGTGCTTGAGGTTGCTCTTTATTTAAAATAAAGATTTTTTTTGTTTTTGTTTTACAATTGATACCTCACAATTCATGTTCATAGATTATCTCCTTCATGTTTTAAGTAAGCGAAGTACGTTTAAGTAAAAAACAAAAAAAGTTTTTCAAATGTTCCAAACTATTTATTGCATTGCAAATGTTCAGTTGTATTCTTACAGCTGTACTGCAAAGGCACAGACAAAATGAGGTAAATAAACATTAAACGGTCACAGTTTTATAAATATAGTATAGATCAGATCTTTCATGGGTTAATCAGCGTCTGGTTACGCATGTTCTCATCTGCAGTGAGGAATTGCATAGTACCATGTAAATGTTCTTTTTCTCCCAGGAACATGCCCATTTTTGGCTGCCTGTCTTATTTTGTCAAATGGCTTTTCTCTAAAAATGTCCAACCAATGCATTATAACCATTACTGTAAGGTAAGCCAGCTAATAAAAACATGAAGTGGTACAGTAAGACATGCATGTAAAAACGTGAACATTAAAAGTTCATTCAAAAATGGCACAACACTTAAGCTTAGTGCGAATGATCACATTTCTGTGGAAACATACTAGAAACATCTACTGATCAGAATTATTTGCTGAAGTTGTGAGCAGGCTGACATGTTAAACCCTGTGATGTAAAAACGGTACTTTCTAAAAGAGAACACGGGAGTATCAGGCAAACACTAATAAAATACTAGTTACGCATGTCGTCTCTAAATGTTAGGGTGTCCTAAATCAAAAGACATACAGCTGTTTAAACAGACTAAAAGTTCTAACGATACATTCTCCACTTCTGACTTGAAAACTCAAAAGCAGAAAGATTGTCTGAGCGTAAAAGATTCAGCTTTGTCGTTCCTTATAAAGCCTTTCTTGTACATTTTTGAGTGCCTTTGATCTCTGGATGCGTCACAGTAGATTCTTTTCTGTGGTAAACCAGACCAGCATGCTTTGCAACTTAACACCTGCAGCTAAAGACTTTATTATACTCCTTTAACATGTAACAGTCTCTTTTGCAAATATTTACTGTTATGCAAATACCACAACACCTGTCCACCTGTAATGAGGTCAAAGAGTAGTGGTTGGTATCATACCTCAGAACAAAGTTTAATGTTATTCTGCAATGAAATGTGCTGATAATCATGGGAAAAAGAGCAAATGTGACATCTGAACACTGTAAGCACTTGGGAAGTTTGATAAGATTAAAGAAACTTGAGGTCTTGGATTCCAGCAGACTGGATCATTCATGCAACAATCAAAACACCAGCACTTTCCATCCGGGGTGTGTGAAGGAGCAGCCGAAGAAAAGGCTGTCCACCACCTGATCCAGCAGCCAATCAAACACCACCTCCCTGTTCCCTGAGCCAATCGTCACCCTCAGCTTGAAGTTTCCCCCGTCGCTGGGGTTGTTGTTGTTGCTCACAGGAAAGAGGTGGACTACTTCCATGTCAAAGGTCACAGAGGAGCCGACGGTGATGGCTGGTAGCTGGTTGGTCATCTCTTTTCCATTCACAGACACAGCACCTGGAAAACGGAGGGTGTGTGGGAATTCAACAATAATGTTTGCTGCAGTTGGTGAGTAAGCAGTGCCTCAAAAAGACATTTTGTCCGATTTAAAGTTCGACAGCAAACCGGCGTGAGTCATAGCTCATAAATCTTCCAGAAGACAAACGGTATAAAAAAAAAGAAAAAATAACGGTACAAATTTTCAAATAACCGGTACAATACAATCATTTTTAATGTTATAAAAAATTAGAAATTATTGAAGACTGAAGTAAAGGCTGCTGAAAATTCAGTTTTGCCATCACATGAGTACATTTTCAAAAAGAACAAACATCATTTCAATATATTACCGTTTAGTTTTTTTTATCGAGTAAATGCAGCCTTGGTGAGCAGAAAATGCTTGGTGAAGAATGTATATGTTGAACATCTTGAAATATTATGTTAGCTGGACTCTTGTCTTGTTCATACCATTAGTGGAGATGCAGACAGCCTGATCCCTCTGCAGTGAGTCTGTGTCAGTTCTGCTGTCCGCACACACACCTAAACTGTCACGCTTATCTGTCTGTCCAGCAGCTGTGATCCTGCAAACAAACAAACGATACAGCCAAAAATCAGAAACAAAAACGAGTGAGACATACGATAAGCCTGCTGATATTTGTTACTGGAAAAAATGTCATTTACGATGACTCTGCATCTTTCCCTTGTGTTTTGAATAATTAATTGCTATGTGCGTAATATGATCTTAGCCTATTTATAGAGTCCCACTTTCACATAGCCCACATTTGATTTGCTATGAGGTGATGCGGAAGAATGAAACGCTGATGTACTTGAAGGTGAGGGTCTGGCCGCAGAAGTACGAGGGGGAGTTGGAGTACAGAACACCTCCGTGACCAGGAGATGAGTCATTGCGCATGGCGATGTTCTTCCTGCTGCTCAAAATGTAACCATCCACGCCTGGAAGCCATTCTGTCAACACACAATACAACAACACTCATGAAACACCTTCACATTCCTCGGAGGTGCCTTATGGGGTGGCATCCTCAAGTACTTCCAAACCTGTATGGATTTTTTTCTTCTGTTGAACATAAAAGAAGACATTTTGAAAAATGTGGGTAACCAAACAGCAGCTGGTCCCCACTGACTTCCAGAAGTACTACTTGAACCCTCAATGTTCATGTTTGTGTGAACTATCCCTTTTAAGTATGATGTTAGAGAATGCTAGGTTTCGTTCGGCCTGTACCGTGGGGTGCGAGTGTGGTGTAGCCGGTCTGTGGGATGCTCCACGGGCTCCATTCGGTTCGGCCCTCTCCTCTGGCGCACACGCGAAACAGGTGGTCGATGTGCGGGTCGAGATGGAGCACCAGGAACTCGGTGTCTTTTCCAATATATGCATCATCATACTGTGAAGAGTTACCGCGGCGGTACTGCAGCCGGTAGTCCTGCGGGGCGAAGTCATCGTCCACCTGCACGCAAACAGCAGGCATTACCAAGAGCGACACTGTGGGGCTGAAAAGGTCTGATGGACTTGAACAGGGGAGGCCAGGCTCACCTTACACCAGCGCACCAGCACACCGCCCGGTCGCTCCACCAGCTCCTCAATCTGGACGGGAGGATGAGAGGCCACGCTGCCGTGCCGAGCCACGTGTGTACGAAACGTATGCAGCAAAGAGTCGTCCAGCTGTGCAGACAGACACGGCACGTCCACCAGCGCAGGGACCTCGGGCAGACTGAGGACAACAATGTGCACGTGTTTATTGGTCAGTTTTACAAAGTGAGGGATGATCATCATCATTTCCTGGTGTATTTGTTCTCTTATAATGAGGCTTGATTGACTAAATGAGTATTAAAGATCAGAAGGATCATTTTAAAAACTCTTTCTAAAAGTTTAATACCCTTAGAAAAAAACTGTAATATCTTTCAAAAGCGTTTATTCTAAAATATAAAAGTTATTATTTAAATGGCATCCATAATGCCACAATTATTGCAGTAATGACAGTAGGCATGTTAAAACTTGATCCTGGGGTACATTTTAATTATGTAAAATCATAAATCATAGCTGAGGCAGTGTGGTTTTATAAAGCTAAGCTTGGATGATTCAGCACTCCCCTGCTGGTACGGTTGTCATCTCTCTGTTAAACTTTGAGCAGATGCGTCACAAAACACTAAACAGATGAGTCATAAAACCAGGCATTAGTAAAGGTTAGGTGACATGATTTTTGAAACGAGTGCTTTAGTAATTATGTGAATAATGTCTTCTGACCTTCAAGAAAAGAAGGCTTTGCTTTCTTTGTTCTCAAGGTCTGAATGAATTGAGAGTGAGAGTGTGATATCAAACCCTTCTCTGTTTACTGGCCCAGCTGAGGTTTGTTAAGTGAATGAGTCTGTGTGCTCCTCACCTGTCCAACTGGATCTGCAGGGCTTTCTTAGTAAAGCTGCCCAGCTTGTCCTCCTTCTCATTTATGCCACAGCGGATGGCAGCCTCCCCTGAAAGAACAGTCATATCATTGCATTTAAAACTGAACGTTAGGGGCAGTAAAAACTGTAGCAAATATAATCAAGTGATGTTTAGAGGAAATTACAGCAACCAAGATATGGTTTTACCACTGTTTGTGTTAAACTGTTAATCACCTAAACATTTAATCAGCTAACAATTTAATAACTGGCAATTATCCAAATGGCTGGGCTCAACAATAAGATTTGTTTTTTGTAGTGGTCCATATGAGAAAGTAGGTTCACATTTGGACTTGCTTTGTTAATACTTCTATATATTAATACCTTGCTAATACTTCTATTTATATATGAATTTATATATATAATAAAAATAAGTAAATGTTTTTAGCAACATACATGTATTAAATGCATTCATCTTTTCTTTAAAATCAACATATTAAAAAATAATATATATAAATATATATAAATCCTTTAGATGAGTGTGTATATATATATATATATTACATTAT